>PYUH01000060.1:937472-957501 GCA_016808085.1 Suaeda aralocaspica | reverse complement strand
AGGTGAGAGCATCAAGGATAGCCGATATCTTCGGATCCGTCGACACCCCGAATGTTGAAGGGTTAATTAAGTGACACCTCATGCTCATTAACTGTTCATCCTTCTTTTCTTTCTTCCTCATCATTTCATGGTTCCTTAACTTCAACTGAGACTGTGTTGACAGTCACAGCATTCAGTACTCTTTGGATAATAATCTTCTTAAAGTTTGGAGCAAACAATTTCTTGTTTAAGCACTTCATTTGCATCATTTTGTTTTTTGTGACCCATTTTGGTCCCCTCTTTGGACGCTTAGCAAGTTTTATTTCTTGTTGTCCTCTAGTTTGGTAAGGGGGTTGCAACTTTGAAGTCATTTGCTTCCTAGTACACCTCCTTGTCACTAGGGTCCATCCTTCGTCATTGTCATCGTCGTTTGACAATACCTTTCAACATGTGTCTCCGTTTTACATTGAAACATTGGATGGTCGGACTTGCAGCAAAACAGGCTCCAGAGACCCAAATTGTATTAATTCCAACTGAAGAGAAGGCTCATCAGTCACTACTGCAGCATGATTAGTCCCTACAGCTTCATCGAGATCAAGCACAATTTCTTCTTGCAAGACGCTGCATGATCCTCGCGCTTAAGGAACACACTTCAATAGGGTGACTCACCAGCGTGTGCTGTTGCCAATAGCACCCTATTGAAAAGTGTGTTACATTGAAGGAGAGGATCATGCGTCTTGCTCAAGAAGGGAAGATTGTGCTTGATCTCGATGAAGCTGTAGGGACTAATCATGCTACAGTAGTGACTGATGAGCCTTCTCTTCAGTTGGAATTAATACAATTTGGGTCTCTGGAGGCTGTTTGTGCTGCAAGTCCGACCATCCAATGTTTCAATGTAAAACGGAGACACATGTTGAAAGGTAGTGTCAAACGACGATGACAATGACGAAGGATGGACCCTAGTGACAAGGAGGTACTAGGAAAGCAAATGACTTCAAAGTTGCAACCCCCTTACCAAACTAGAGGACAACAAGAAATAAAACTGCTAAGCGTCCAAAGAGGGGACCAAAAAGGGTCACAAAACATAAAATGATGCAAGATGAAGTGCTTAAACAAGAAATTGTTGCTCCTATAACTTTAGAAGAATTATTTCCCAAAGAGTACTTGAATGCTGTGACTGTCAACACAGTCTCAGTTGAAGTTAAGGAACATGAAAATGATGATGAAGAAGAAGAAAAGAAGGATGAACAAGTTAATGAGCATGAGGTGTCACTTAAATCAACCCTTCAACATTCGGGGTCGTCGCGGATCCGAAGATAGCGGGCTATCCTTGATGTATCCCCACGCGCATGGGAGGAGGGAAGGGAAATATTTCGTTTGCCAAGAGAAATGTGTAAACAACTGGCTTTGGCACTTCAGCAGCCAGAGTTGTATGTCGACAGGGCAAAAGATGTTGGTGAAGTCAAAGAAAATTCTGACAAATGCGCGTCATGTAATAGCGCCATAGTCTTTACTGATGATGACTTGCTCATGGGATCTAAACCCCACAACCGTCCATTATTTATGACAGGATTCGTTCGGGGTCAAAAGGTCGGTCGTATTCTAGTAGATGGTGGGTCGGCTGTAAACATCATGCCTAAGTCCACAATGAATGAATTAGGGATCACAGTAGCAGAACTATCCCAAAGTCGAATTGTGATTCAAGGATTTAATTTGGAGAGTCAGCGTGCAATTGGCATAATTCGTGTCGATATCACCATGGGTGATTTGACAACACCTACTCTTTTTCATGTGATTGATTCTAAAACTTCTTACAAAATGCTGCTTGGACGCCCATGGCTGCACGAAAATGGTGTGGTTGCATCTACCCTCCATCAGTGTTTAAAATACTATCGTGGAGGAGTAAGGAAAATTAATGGAGATGTCAAGCCCTTCACTAGAGCAGAGTCTTACTTTGCGGATGCCAAGTTCTTTGAGAGTGATGAGGGAACTTCGTCTGAAATATTGCCATCTCAAATTGCTTCGACGGGCAAAAAGGAAAACAAAACAAAGGTTGAGGCTCCAACACTAGTGAAAATCACTAAGTCAACTCCTGTTGAACAGCAAATTCTTCCGGAAGAGAAGGCCAAAGAAAAAGTTGAAAGCTTTCTTCCAAAGAAGACAGAGACAACTCCAGTTCTCCGTTACGTACCCAAGTCGCGCCGCAAGGAAGGCGAATCACCATTTGTATTGTGTCAAGATGCTCAAGTTAATCATAGCCAAAATCAAAAGGCTACAACTTTGGTTAAGGAATTAAAGGATAAAGATGTTGTATTACCATCGTCTAAAGGTAATCAAAGTCAAAAGCCAATGACTTTCAAGTGGGTCGAAAGTTCCAAAAACCAAGGTCTCAATAAAGACAAGTTCGACCCAAAAGCATATAAGCTATTGGCAAAAGCTGGGTATGACTTTGAAAATCCCACGCCGATGGGAAAAGTTGTTGAAGTTAAGGCAAACGGACTAAACGGTACGCAAAAGATGCTTCAGCAGTATGGCGTTAAAGTAAATGCGCCTAGGGTAGGTCTCGGCTTTGAATCGTCCGAGCCTATCAAGATCACTGTCGGGCATAAGGCAAATACTTCTTCCATGCAATACATTACAGCATCGGAATTGGATGAAGGTGGGGGTGAAGACGATGACATGCCACCACGTGGTTCTATATCTAATAGGGTAGATCCATCAAGACCCAAATCACGCCCCTCTGTATTTGACAGGCTAGGCAAACGCGAAGATGTTGCAAAGAACGATGATCAAATCTTATCTCCAAAAGCTTTATGCATAAGGGATAAGCCATCTGTCTTTAACAGGATTGGTGCAACACCTAAGATTCAAAAGCCGTCGCGACAGTCGGTCTTTAGCCGTTTGAAGAGTAAAGCTAATAAAGCTAAGGAACATGATTCCAAGAAAAGTCGTGTTAAAGGAAGGTATGATGTCAGGAGTGTCATTCCATCTAGGATGATACGAAAACAAGAGGTTGATATCACCAAACGACAGCCTCTAAAGGCCAAGGGTCGGATTGTTATCATCTTTAAGCAAGATGAACCATGTGAGGAGTTAGAACAAATTGTTACGTCGCATCACGTTACAGTGCAAGAATTCTCTAACTTAGAGGAAGAAGTTGAAACTGATGAAGCTCCCAAAACATTGGAAGATGGTGGGCAAGCCACGGTGGATAATTTGAAAGAGCTAAACTTAGGGAGTTCTGAAGATCCTCGAACAGTGTATGTTAGTGCTCATCTCTCTCAAGAAGAGGAGCAAGAATACCATAATATGTTGTCTAATTATAAAGATGTCTTCGCTTGGAGTTACAAAGAAATGACAGGGCTCAACCCAAAAGTTGTGGTACATCGCTTGGCAATAAAGAAAGGTGTCAAACCAAAGAAACAACCTCAGCGAAGGTTCAGACTAGAGTTAATCCCTGAAATACAGAGTGAAGTTAAGAAGCTCATAGATGCTGGCTTTATTCGCAAAGTCATGTACCCAACTTGGATAGCAAATATAGTTCCTGTAAGGAAGAAAAATGGACAGTTAAGGATTTGTGTGTTAACTTTCGTGATTTGAATGACGTATGTCGAAAAGATGACTTCCCTCTTCCAGTCACTGAAATCATGATCGATGCAACTACTGGTCATGAGGCTTTAACATTTATGGATTGTACAGCTGGATACAATCAGATTCAAATGGCGAGCGAAGACTAAGAGGCAACTGCCTTTCGCACTCCAAAAGGGATATTTTGCTACAAAGTCATGCCTTTTGGACTAAAAAAAGTTGGAGCTACATACCAACGGGCCATGCAAAAGATATTTGAAGATATGATGCACAAAATCGTGGAATGCTATGTTGATGATTTGGTGGTTAAGTCTACAAGAAGGAAGGACCATTTGGAAGACCTTCGCAAAGTGTTTGAGCGATTGCGAAAATGTCAACTTAAAATGAAACCTCTTAAATGTGCATTCGGCGTCACGTCTGGAAAGTTTCTAGGATTCATTGTGAGACATAGAGGCATTGAGATCGATCAAGCCAAGATCAAAGCGATCCAAGAAATGCCACCACCCAAGAATCTGAAGGAGCTGAGGGGCCTCCAAGGGCGCCTTGCTTATATACGACGATTCATTTCTAATCTTGTCGGAAGATGTCATCCTTTTAGTCCTCTCATGAAGAAGGGTTCCCAATTTGAATGGGATGAATCATGTCAAAATGCTTTCCAAAGTATAAAAAATTATTTGTCTTCTCCTCCAGTGCTGGGGGCACCAATTAAAGGGAAGCCACTTATCCTTTATATTGCCGCACAAGAACGATCCTTGGGGACAATGTGTGCCCAAGAAAATGAAGAGGGTAAAGAAACTGCGCTGTATTACCTAAGTAGAACCTTGGTAGGAGCAGAAATGAATTACTCTCCCATTGAGAAAGTTTGTCTTGCTTTGGTTTTTGCCATCCAAAAGTTGAGACACTACATGCAGGCTCATACAGTTCATGTTGTTTCAAAAGCAGACCCAATCAAATACATATTGTCAAGACCAGTACTCGCGGGTCGACTTGCAAAATGGGCCATTCTGTTAAAACAATATGAAATCATTTTTGTCCCTCAAAAAGTTGTTAAAGGACAAGCAATAGCTGAATTCTTTGCAGATCATCCAGTACCTGCAAAATGGGAATTTAAGGATAATGAGTTGCCAGGGGAAGGAGTATTCTATGTGGATGTCTTACCACCTTGGCAAATGTATTTCGATGGGGCAGCTCGTCGTGATGGAGCAGGTGCAGGGGTTATACTACTGTCACCCGAAAAGCATGTGCTAACTTATTCATTTGTCTTGACTCAACTATGCTCAAATAATGTGGCTGAGTACCAAGCTCTTATCATAGGCCTCCAAATGGCTATTGAAATGGGAATAAAGGACTTGGAAAATTTTGGAGACTCACAATTGGTCATAAGTCATCTTTCTGGTGAATATGAAGTCAAGAAAGAAGACTTACTCCCTCTCCACAGGCGTGCTTTAAAGCTACTGGCCAAGTTTGAAACTACTAAGTTAGAACATGTTCCAAGAAGTGCCAATAAGATGGCTGACGCGCTTGCTAATCTTGCAGCCACTTTGGCACTGGGGGCAGAGGAGACCATGAATGTACCTGTGTGTAATCGATGGGTTGTGTCGCTTGATGAGGAAGAGAGGGATGAAGAGGTCAATTCAATATTTGTCTATCAAATTAACGAGGAGGATTGCCAACAACCACTTATAGATTACTTGGAACATGGAAAGCTACAAAGCGATCCAAAGCGCAGGAATGAGATACATCGTCGAGCTCCTAGATTTACATACTATAAGAAAACACTTTATTGAAGGTCCTTTCATGGCCTTTGGTTGAGGTGCCTTGCAGAAGATGAAGCGACAAAAATCATGGAAGAAGCTCACTCTGGGATCTGTGGTGCTCATCAATCAGGCCCAAAGTTGCATGATCATGTCAACAGAATGTACTACTGGCCTACAATGGTACAAGATTGCATGGATTACGCGAAGAAATGTGAAGCATGTCAGTTCCATGCCAACTTTATTCATCAACCCCCAGAACCATTACATCCCACAGTGGCTTCTTGGCCCTTTGAAGCATGGGGACTTGATGTCGTAGGACCTATCACTCCAAAGTCGTCCACAGGCCATGCATACATTTTGGCTGCAACGGACTATTTCTCCAAGTGGGCTGAAGCAATTCAACTTCGTGAAGTGAAGAAAGAAAATGTGGTTGACTTCATTCGAACTCACATTATCTATAGATATGGTGTACCAAAACGAATTGTCACTGACAATGGGACACCATTTTACAACAGGTTGATGGCAAGTCTCTGTGAAAAGTTCAAATTCACCCAACGTAAGTCGTCAATGTACAACGCTCCTGCAAATGGGCTAGCTGAAGCCTTTAACAAAACGCTTTGTAACTTGTTGAGTAAAGTAGTGTCAAAAACTAAGCGTGATTGGCATGAGCGGATTGGAGAAGCTCTTTGGGCATACAGGACAACATATAAGACTGCAACACAAGCAACGCCATATGCTTTGGTGTATGGTGTGGAACCTATCCTACCATTGGAGTTGCAAATCCCATCATTACGAGTTGCTATACAAGAAGGCCTAACCAATGAAGAAAGCGATAAGCTTCGATTAGCAGAGTTAGAAGCACTTGATGAAAAGAGGCTACATGCTCAACAAAGTTTAGAATGCTACCAAGCTCGCATGTCACGGGCCTTTAATAAAAAAGTTAGGCCTCGTTCCTTTCAAGTTGGGGACATGGTGTTGGCAGTAAGAAGACCTATAATTACATCCCGCAGGACTGGGAACAAATTCACATGTAAGTGGGATGGCCCTTATGTGGTGCGAGAGGTCTATACAAATGGAGCTTACAAGATAGTACATAGTGATGGGTTGCGCATTGGTCCTATAAACGGCAAATTCCTTAAACGCTACTACTCTTGAAGGGATGTTTGTTGACAGTAGTAAAAGCTAAAAAAAAAAAAGGTGTCACTAGAACTACGTATGGCTTGATCTTGTAAAGCGATGTCATTGTTGCTTGCAGGTATGTAGGCAGCTTGAGTAAGTAGAAGTGATGTGACATTCGATGATATATGATGAAAGAATGAAAACTCAAGTTCAGCCAAAACAATAAAAAAAAACACCTATCTCCTAAGCAAGAGTATAAACTGCAAGTTCAAAAAAAAATTATCTCCTAAGCAAGAGTATAAAATGCAAGTCAAAAAAAAAAAAAAAAAAACTATCTCCTAAGCAAGAGTATAAACTGCAAGTTCAAAAAAGAAATCTCCTGGCCCACAAGAGTCTAAACTGCGAACGGCTAAAACAAAAACAAATAAATAAACAAAATTAACGGTGCAAGGCCTAATTAACGTCCATCCATGTTGTGGGTGTAATCGAGGACTGGTAGTCAAGTATCTGCCTCTTATGTTCCTCAAACTCCTTAATTGCTTCGGCATCCCACATAGGAGTAGCCTCCAGTTCTGCTATGCATTTCTCTGCAGCTTGCACAATATCCTCGAAAGAAGTTCGAGAAATTTTCTCTTCCTCCAATTTGAGACGAAGAGCCTCAATTTCCATCTCCAACTCTTTCTCTTTCTTTAGTGATGCAGCAATTCCAGATCCAAACTGTTGAATTTCCTTAGCTATTATATGTTTAGCATGCTCCACTTGGTCAGAGCGCTGACGAGTGGCAATATTATCTTGTAACTTGAGAAAAGATTCAACAGGTGTGATGTAAGACTCAACTTGATGCTTCAATGGTTTGGGATCTCCCTTTAGTCCTTCAATGCCCTCATAAATAACTGAAGCTTCCTTCCGCATTTTTGAGACTTCATGAAAAGGGGTTCCTTTAAGGACTGTAAGGACTTGATTGCACCATTAAACAGTTTGCGAGATGAAGCAGTGAGTTGGTGGTTGGATGTAGGTGAGGATGAAGGAGCGGTTGGTCGAATCGAAGGGGAGCCTATGGCCTCAGATTGAATCTCCAATGTTTCTGCAGTAGCTTCAGGTGAAGGATTACCAATCGTGTTATGAGAACTCGTGGGGGAACTCGAATGGTTATTGCCTGGCAAGTCTCCCATTACACACAATTCCTTCCCTCTTCTAGGATTTGACGCAGGGTCAGCTAATGGTTGAGAACCATTAGCCTCATCAACAAGAGAGTTATCAATGTTGATCTGTTTTGTCACTTCTAGCTCAAGATCTCCCTCCTAAATGAAATAGATAAATAAAAAAAAAAAAAAAAAAAATGAAGTACCAATAAGTTCAATCTAGTCACATGTTGAGAAGGTTCAGGGACATCATCAAAGAAACCGTCGATGTCCAAAGCGTCATACTCCGTGTCAGTTATGGTTAGTGACCTTTTACTTCGACATTTGTGCTTAAAATCAACATCAGATCCAGCATTACTAATGCTATCACCATCATGGGTACCAGTACAATCTCGATTAGATTTATCCTTGGATGATGAGATATGTACAACAAGATTGTCATTGGTGCGCTCTCGAGGTGTATCATGGATTTTACATTGACTGACCTTTGGCACCTTGTGTGGAGTTGTTCCAACAGGGGCCTTGGAAGATTTATTGTCGACAACCGAAAGAAGAGCGTTGACATTCTCCCTTAGATCTGTTACATTCAGCTTTGCCCACCATGCCTTGAAATTACGGGTTGTCAAATCACGCCAATCTAGAGAATGACTTGGAGCAAATAAGCGCGACTGACTACCTTTGTAAAGCAAGAGATGCCAATATTCCAGGGCCTCCAAATATGTCACGTCGCGATTACGATGACAGCGCCGAAGCACACCAGGGACTACTTGACAAAAACCAAATTGCCTACCAAACCGATGAGGCATGTAAGGCTCCACGTGGAAGTTCCTACTCAGTCTTAGAACAAGGCAACTAGAGCGCATAGACATAAGATAGCCAAGTTTTGGAATCTCTAAGGTACTGTTGTCATATAAAACTTCATGGCGATTCCTATTAAGCATGGTGCAACCAATATTTATGGTGCGCCCCTCATGTATGAGCTCACATGCCGCATCCCTATGAAAATATTTTGACCCTTGAGCTCCTGAAAATGTCACCATCGGAGGACCTGGGGGAACAGGTTCAAGTTCATGATGAGTTTGAAAGTAGAATGCCAACCATCCATACACATAGTGAGCAGGAAAGTAACAATCAGTGTGAGAAGGGGATTTAGAGTTGGCGATATGGTTAAGTCCACGATAAATGCTGGCAAGCACTGGTGCAGCTAAACTAAAGGTTACACCTCGCGCCATCAAGGTAGTTGTCTCAAAGGTACTCGGTCTGATGACTCTGTTTTGTGAACTAGGAAGTGTAAACACACACAACCAACATGACAAGAAGGCCGCAACATAAGTAACCTCCCTCCTCAGGTCGCCGGTAACTCCAAGTAAATCAAACATGTCGCATTCTTCTTGTGTCCATACGATAGACCCAGTTGCCACAACATCAATGTTACCACTTGGATCTTGAGAAGTCTTAGGACGGCTGTCGACATATCTCTTTCTTCTATTAGGGGGTTTGTAAACTCTTGGTTTTCTGAACCAAAAATCAATCCATTGCTTCGCAGTTACCCATCCGTCTGAGTTGTCACGTTTGGCAATATGATGGTAGGCCATGAGCAGAAAGTCACAAGCTCTGGATATGAAACGAGTTCTACTCTTATCCTTTGAAGTAAGAGTAGCTAAATCAGGTACGGTCTCATCATATATATCCCCCACAAGAGGCAACCCCCCAAGCTTGTGAAGATCCCAAAGTGAGATGGACCACTCTCCAGTGATGGTATGCAATGTATTGGTGGTTGGGCACCGACTTTCACAAAAAGCCCGAAAGATACTAGAATCTCTAGCATAAGAATACAGTGAGGCATAAACAACTGAACGAATGGAACATGAATCAAGGATATCCCCGGAATGAGAGAGAACATCTTCAGTCCATTCCCAATACCCTTCAATGAAAATTGCTTCGCCTGGAACCTTAAGCCTACTAGATGATCCCCATTGTGTCGAACCAGAAATTATTCGACGCCCGGGTAAAGGAAATTGAGTGATGGGTTCATTGTAGTCCCGGAGGGTGCTAGAGAGGATGTGAGCAGTAGATGACAGGTTATGTTCGCTTGACACTGGTTTCGACATGTCACTCAAAAAATTCTTTTGCTGAATTGATGACTTGACACCATTTGGGCGACGAAGTGATTTCTCAATGGTAAAATAGGTTCCCATTAGAGCATCATCATCTACATGATTGACTATAGAAAGGAAGTAGTGCTCCACATCCTTGAATTGATCCTTCTTTTTGAATTCCTTCAAAAGTACCATCCTACAAAAAAAAAGGGGAGGAAGTCAAATGATGACACAAGGAGCGTTGGAGTAGAATGTGTTAAGAAAAAAAAAAGCAGTTAGTCTGGTCCAGGGTTGCTGACAGTTCTCCGGCTCTTGAAAAAAGGGGGCAACCATCATTAGAATGTCAGACACACTGGCGTAGCCTAGTTGGGTCTGACACCCCTGATAATGTTCACTGTCACCAATGACTTGTCACGGCAGTCGTTGATCACCCTCCAATTCTTCAAAGTACAATCATCATTAGAATGTCAGACACACTGGTGTAGCCTAGTTGGGTCCGACGTCCCTGACAACACATCATGATAACTCTCACTATGGTGACTGACCTGCAGAGACACCTGACCAGCAAAGACATACAAATACATACACACACAAAGAACAACAATACAAAGTACAAGGTGTTAAAATAAAGAGGAAGGTGAGTTAATACTTGAAGTCAAAGTAGCCTACAATAACCAAGTTCTTCTCTCCAAATTGATGAGATACTACTGCCAAAAAAAAAAGAAAAAAAAAGAGTTCTCATCATCACTTAACAACTAAGGAAAGAAGGTATAACATGCATGCATAAGTCTAAAAAAGGTACAACATGCACGCATAAGTCTTCCGTCGCCACATACATGCATCATAGGTTCTGTAATTGCTCATATGGAGTGTATTAAATGACATAAAAAAAAGGTGGAGAGTTCACATAAACTAATCTTCCATATTAATGCAGAAGTCAACCGTGGATTATTTGGTCATTACAATTGACAAAATTACTATAATGCAAAAAGTGAAAGTCATGGAAGAGGTATATTCTTCAAAGAAAAAATTAAGTGTTGTTCAAGAAGATTAAGTGTTGAAGTTCTAACAGTAACTTGGTTTCAAGACTACATAACCCAAACAAGGATCTTTTATTATTAAAGTTGGTCATATGAGTATAAGATAAAAGAAGCCATATGGACACACAAAGGACTATCAAATGTGAAGGATGAAGCATGTATTACTGACTTTGGCGTCGGCAACATAGGTAGGCATATCTGACACTCCAAGTTGGTGAAAGAAAAGGCACATAAATTATATAATAATGCCACGGCTAGTATCAATCAATGGCGTTAAATTTCATCCTTGTTGACATTGCTACTACCTAAAGGAGGCATTATACGAGGAGGTTAGTGCTAAATCTATAAGAATCAAAGTAGCTAATAAAGCTTTAATCAAATTCCAAAATAATGAGAAGAAAAGAAAAGTCAGACTACCTTAGTAAGGGGCTCGTAATTTTACTAGAACGGAAAAGGAATAGAGGAATTGCTGAGCTATATGATTGCATGCAAGCATGCAGTTTATATAGGCATGCAGTTTATATATATCGACAATTACCAAGAGATTAGTATGGTATATATGATTGCACATATGGTTAGGATTTGGAGGACAATCCTAACCGCTATATCTTTTGGGAAAAGATTAAATTTTATCATTTAAGGAAATATATGGATAAATATATCTTCTANTTAAGAAAATATATGGGTGAATATATTTTCTACAGATTAATTTTGGGTGACAAAGATCATATCCTTCAACTTTGATATGACAAATCTTTTTTTTATGACTTACAAGTCAAGCGATCCACTCACAAGTGAAGACTTCATGTCGTGCATATGACTGACTAACGATCAAAATACTTCAAATTATGTATGTGAGGTAGTCTTAAAGATTTGTCATATCAAAGTTGAAGGATATGATTTGTCAACCCAAAATCGATCTCGTAGAAGATATATTTATCATATAGTTTCCTTAATGATAAAATTAATCTTTTCCCAAAAGATATAGCGGTTAGGATTGCCCTCCAAATCCTTACCATATGTGCAATCTATATACCATACTATCTCTTGTAATTGGCGAATATATATACTGCATGCCTATATAAACTGCATGCTTGCATGCAATCATATAGCTCAGCAATTCCTCTATCCTTTTCCGTTCTCGTAAAATTACGAGCCCCTTACTAAGGTAGTCTGACTTTTCTTTTCTTCTCATTTTGGATTTGATTAAAGCTTTATTAGCTAATTTGATTCTATAGATTAGTACTAACCTCCTCGTATAATGCTCCTTTTTTTTTTTTTTTTTTTTTTTACTCTTGACGATAAGTAGGACATCCCTTCGATTGAAGTTTCGGAAATACCCCGCTCTCTCCGAGCCGTGACGAATACTCAAATTTGTTCCTAATATCTTCCTTAGACGGGTAGATACTCTAAGTTGATAGCTTGTTTTACTGTCTATCATTGATATTATTTGACGTCTACGACAATATTTTTTCTTGAATGTTCATGTCCCACTTCAATTCAATACTATGATATGGTCTTTAATTATAACCTCTGTTATAGTGTATGAGCATAATTTCTTGTTAACTATTTAATAATAAACTTGTATGATGCTCTGTTTAACATTGTCGTCGTAATGGAGATCTTGCACACTGTATATCCTTAATTATTATGTGATGACCAATACTTTTCTCTACAAACTTAGATGATGTTGTCTGGGCCAAAATAATGAAATATACTATACACATATGAACTTTAGGTAGTAGCAAGTCAACAGGATGAAATTTAACGCCAGATTGATACAGCCGTGGCATTATTATATAATTTATGTGCCTTTTCTTTCACAACTTGGAGTGTCAGATATGCCTACCTATGTTGCCGACGCCAAAGTCAGTAATACATGCTTCATCCTTCACATTTGATAGTCCTTTGTGTGTCCATATGGCTTCTTTTATCTTATACTCATATGACCAACTTTAATAATAAAGATCTTGTTTGGGTTAGTAGTCTTGAAACCAAGTTACTGTTAGAACTTCAACACTAATCTTCTTGAACAACACTTAATTTTTTCTTTGAAGAATATACCTCTTCCATGACTTTACCTTTTTGCATTATAGTAATTTTGTCAATTGTAATGACCAAATAATCCACGGTTGACTTCTGCATTAATATGGAAGATTAGTTTATGTGAACTCTCCACCTTTTTTTTTATGTCATTTAATACACTCCATATGAGCAATTACAGAAACTATGATGCATGTATGTGGCGACGGAAGACTAGCGTGCATGTTGTACCTTCTTTAGGACTTAGCGCATGTTATACTTCTTTCTTAGTTGTTAAGTGATGATGAGAACTCTTTTTTTTCTTTTTTTTTTTGGCAGTAGTATCTATCAATTTGGGAGAAGAATTGGTTATTGTAGGCTACTTGACTTCAAGTATAACTCACCTTCCTCTTTATTTTAACACCTTGTACTTTGTATGTTGTTCTTTGTGTGTGTATGTATTTGTATGTCTTTGCTGGTCAGGTGTCTCTGCAGGTCAGTCACATAGTGAGAGTTATCATAGTGTTTGTGGGCAGCGTCGGACCCACTAGGCTAAACAGTGTGTCTGACATTCTAATGATGATTGTACTTTGAAGAATTGGAGGGTGATCAAACGAGTCGTGACAAGTCATTGGTGACAGTGAAATCTATCAGGGGTGTCAGACCAATCGGCTCACGCCAGTGTGTCTGACATTCTAATGATGGTTGCCCCCTTTTTTCAAGAGCCGGAGAACTGTCAGCAACACTGGACCAGACTAACTGCTTTTTTTTTTTTTCTTAACACATTCTACTCCAACGCCTTGGTCATCATTTGACTTCTCCCCTTTTTTTTGTAGGATGTACTTTTGAAGGAATCAAAAAGAAGGATCAATCAAGGATGTGGAGCACTACTTCCTTTCTGTAGTCAATCATGTAGATGATGATGCTCTAATGGGAACCTATTTTACCATTGAGGAAATCACTTCGTTCGCCCAAATGGTGTCAAGTCATCAATTCAGCAAAAGAATTTTTTGAGTGACATGTCGAAACCAGGTCAAGCGAACATAACCTGTCATCTACTGCTCACTCCTCTCTAGCACCCTCGGGACTACAATGAACCCATCACTCAATTTCATTACCCGGGGTCGATAATTTTATTGTTCGACACAATGGGGATCATATCGTAGTCTTAAGGTTCCAGGCGAAGCAATTTCATGAAGGGTATTGGAAGGACTGAAGATGTTCTCTCTCATTCCGGGGAGATCCTTGTATTCAGTTCCATTGGTCAGTTGTTATGCCTCACTGTATTCTTATGCTAGAGATTCTAGTATCTTCGGGCTTTTTGTGAAAGTCGGTGCCCAACCAACAATACATTGCACATCCATCACTGGAGAGTGGTCCAGTCTCACTTGGGGGGGTTCCTCTTGTGGGGGGGGATATATATGATGAGACCGTACCGATTTAGCTACTCTTACTTCAACGGATGGAGTAGAACTCGTTTCATATCCAGAGCTTGGACTTTCGGTCATGGCCTTACCATCATATTGCAAACGTGAAACTCCGACGGATGGGTACTGACGAAGCAAGGATTGATTTTTGGTTCAGAAACACAGAGTTTAACAAATCCCCCCTAATAGAAGAAAGAGATATGTCGACAGCCGTCCTAAGACTTTCAAGATCCAAGTGGTAATATGAGTGTATGTGGCACTGGGTCTATGTATGGACACAGAAGAATGCGACATTGTTTGATTTACTTGGAGTTACCGGCGACCTGAGAGGGAGGTACTTATGTTGCGGCATTCTGTCAGTGTTGGTGTGTGGTTTACACTTCCTAGTTCACAAAACAGAGTCATCAGACGAGTACCTTTGAGACAAACTACCTTGATGCGCGAGGTGTAACCTTTAGTTAGGTGCACCAGTGCTTTGCCAGCATATCAGTGGACCTTAACCAATCGCCAACTACTAAATCCCCTTCACCCTGTTGTTACTTTCCTTCTCACTATGTGTATGGATGGTGGATTCTAACTTTCAAATCATCATGAGTTGCAACCTGTTCCCCAGTACCCCCGATGGTTGACAGTTTTCAGGAGCTCAGGGCAACATATTTTCATAGGGATGCGGCATTGTGAGCTCAACATGAGGGACAGCATCTAACATTTGGGTGCACATGACTAATAGGAATGCCATGAAGTTTATATGACAACAGACTTAGAGATTCCAAAAACTGGCTATTCTTATGTACTATGCGCTCTGTTGCCTTGTTCTAGACTGAGTGGACTTCCACGTGGAGCCTTTACAGCCTAATCGGTTGGTAGGCATTTATTGGTTTTTGTCAAGTAGTCCCTGGGTGCTGCTCGGCAGCTGTCATCGTAATCGCGACCGTGCACATATTTGGAGGCCCTTGGGAATATTGGCATCTCTTGCTTACAAAGGTAGTCAGTCGCGCTTATTTGCTTGCTGCAAGTCAGTCTCTAGAATTTGGCGGTTGATTGGAACAACCCGTATATTCAAGACATGGTGGGCAAAGTGAAGTTAAACGATCTAAAGGGAAGAATGTCACATCTTCTTTCGGTTGTCGACAATCAATCTTCCAAGGCCACTGTAGGAGAACAACTTCCAACACAGGTGCAACGAGTAGTCAATGTCAAATCACATGATTACACTCAAGAGAGCGCCAATGACATATCTGTGGTACATATCTCATCACAAAGGATTAAATCTAATGAGGCTTTGGATTGTATGGTACCCATGATGGGTGAAGCATTAGTAATGCTGGAGTCTGATGTTGATTTAAGCACAAACGTCGAAGAAAAGGTCACAACAATAAATGACACGGAAGTATGCCGCTTGACATCGACGTTTCATTTGATGATGTCCCGTGAACCTTCTCAACGTGAGACTAGATTAACTTAGTTCTTCATTTTTTTTCTTGTTTTTTATTTATCTATTTCATTTGGAGGGAGATCTTGAAGCTAGAAGGACAAACACAGATCAACAATTGATTAACTCTCTTGTTGATGAGGCCTAATGGTCTCAACACATTAGTGGACCCCCTGCGTCAACTTAGAGAGGGAAGGATTGTGTGTTTAATGGGGACTGCCAGGCAATAACCATTCGGGGAGTTCACCCGAGGGTCTCATACACGATTGGAATCCTACATGAAGCTACTGCCGAAAAACATGAGAGATTCAATCTGAGGCCAATGGCATCCCCTTCGTTCGACCAACCGCTCATCATCCTCACCTACAATCCAACACCAATCACTGCTTCATACTCGCAAACTTGTTTCATGTGAATCAGTCCTTACAGTCCTTAAAAGGAACCCCTTTTCATGAAGTCTCAAAAGATGCGGGAAGGAAGCTTCAGTTATATATGGGGCATTGATAGCACTAAAGGGATTCCCAAACCATTGAGCCCATCAAGTTGAGTCTTAATCACACCTGTTTTGAATCTTTCTCAGTTACAGTAATATTGAAACATGTCAGCGCTCTGACGCAAGTGGAGAATGTAAAAATAATAGCTAAGGAACATTCAAACAGTTTAGGATCTGGAATGCTGAACATGAAGAAAGAGAAGAGTGGGAGATTGGAAATTGAGGATCTCGTTCAAATTGAGAGGAAGAGGAAACATTTCTCGAAATTCTTTCGAGGATTGTGCACAGCTGCAGAGAACTGCATAGCAGAACTGGAGGATACTCCTATGGGATGCCGAAGCCAATAAGGATGTTTGAGGAAATAAGAGAGAGATATGACTACCAGTCCTCGATTCCCCCACAACTGGCATGGACGTTAATAGGCGCTGCACCGCTTAATTTGTTTATATTGTTTTTGTTTTAGCCGTCGCAAGTTTTTAGACTCTTGTGGGCCAGGAGATTTCTTTTGAACTTGTGTTTATACTCTTTGCTTAGGAGATATTTATTTTTTTTTTTTTTTTGAACTTCATTTTATTACTCTGCTTAGGAGATAATTTTTTTGAACTTGCAGTTAGTTTATACTCTTGCTTAGGAGATAGTTTTGTTGTCTTTTTTTTTTCTTTTTTTTTTTTTTTTGAAACTTGCAGTTATACTTGCTTGAGAAGATAAGGTGTTCTTTTTTTTTTTTTGTTTGGACTGGCTGAAACTTCTTGAGTTTCATTCTTATAATCATATCATCGAAGTCAAATCACTTCTACTTACCAAAGCGTGCTACTACCTGCACTAACAATGACATTCGCTTACAGATCAAGCCATACGTAGTGTTAGTGACACCTTTTTTTTTTTTGTTTTGCTTTTATACTGTCAAAACATCCCTTCAAAGGTAGTGCGTTTGAAGGGAATTTGCGTTTATAGGGACAATGCGCCATCCATCATATGTACTATCTTGTAAGCTCCATTTGTATAGACCTCTCGACCACATAAGGGCCAATGCCCAATAATGTGAATTTGTTACCAGTCCTGCGCAGGATGTAATTATAGGCTTTACTGCCAACACCATGTCCCCAACTTGAAAGGAACGAGGCTAACTGTTTAATTAAAGGCCGTGAACTAGCGAGCTTGGTAGCATTCTAAACTTGTGTTGAGCATGTAGCCTCTTTTCATCATGCTTCTAACTCGTAATCGAACGCTATCCTTCTTCATTGGTTAGGCCTCTTGTATAGCAACTCGTAATGATGGATTGCAACTCCAATGGTAGGGATAGGTTCACACACCATACACCAAAGCACTATGGCGTTGATTGTGTTGCCGTCTTATATGTTGTCTGTTGCCCAAAGAGCCTCCAATCGCTCATGCCAATCACGCTTAGTTTTGGACAACTTTACTCAACAAGACAAAGCTGTTTTGGAAAGGCTTCAGCTAGCCATTGCAGGAGCGTTGTACATTGACGACTTACGTTGGGTGAATTTGAACTTTTCACAGAGGACTTGCCATCAACACTGTTGTAAAAAATTGGTGTTCCCCAGTTGTCAGAGAACAAATTCGTTTGGTACACCATATTATAGATAATGTGAGTCGAATGAAGTCAACCATTTTGTTCTTCTCACTTCACGAAGTTGAATTGCTTAGTCCCACTTGAGACAGAAATGTCCGTTTGCAGCCAAAATGTATGCATGGCCTTGTGGAGACTTTGGAAGGGATTAGTGGTACGGACATCAAGTTCCATGCTTCAAAAGGGCCAAGAAGCCAATGTGGATGTAATGGTTCTGGGGGTGTAGGATAAAGTGGCATGTGAACTTTGGGGGGGGGTGGGGAACATGCTTCGCATTCTTCGCGTAATCACATGCCAATCTTGTCTACATGTAGGCCAGTAGTTAATTCTGTTGAAATTGATCAAGCAACCTGTGGGCCTGATTGAGGAGCACCACAGATCCCACCGAGTGAGCTTCGTCCATGATTTTTGTCGCTCATCTTTTGCAAGGCACGCCTTCAACCAAGGCCATGACAGGACCTTCAAAAAAGGAGTGTTTCTATATGGTATGAAATCAGGAGCTACGACGAGGTATCTCATTCTGGCTATTGGATCGCCTTTGTAGCTTTCCATGTTTCACGATAATCTATAAGTGGTATGTTGCCATCCTCCTCCGTTAATTTGATAGAAAAATATTGAATTGCTCTTCATCCCGCTTTCCTCATCAAGCGACACAAACCACGATACACACAGGTACACTTCATGGTCTCTCTGCACCCAGTGCCAAAGTGGCTCAAGATACGAAAGCGCGTCAGCCCTCCATTGGCTTCTTGAAACATGGTTGAATAGTAGTTTCAAAACTGGCCAGTTAGACTTTAAAGACACGCTGTGTGGAGAGGAGGGTGAGTAAGGAGTCTTCTTTCTTGACTTCATATTCACCGAGAAAGTGAACTTATGACCAATTGGGAGTCTCCAAAAATGTCCAAGTCCTGTATTCCATTCAATAGCCATTTGGAGGCCTATGATAAGAGCTTGGTACCAGCATCATTTGTGAGATAGTTACGTCAAGACAAATGAATAAGTTAGCAATGCTTTTCGGGGGGGGGGTGACAGTAGTATAAACCCCCTGCACTGCTCCATCACGACAGAGCTGCCCATTAGCCGCAAATACATTTGCCACAGGTGGTACAGACATCCCATAGAATACTCCTTCCCTGGCAACTCATATCCGAAATTCCCTTTTGAGGTACTGGACTGATCTGCAAAGATAGCTATTGTGTCCTTTAACAAAACTTTAGGACAAAAATGATCTCATTGTTTTTAAAAGATATGGCCCATTTTGCAAAGGCGACCCGCGTAAAGTACGGTCTTGAAATAGATGATTGATTGGGTTGCTTTGAAAAACGATGAACGGTATGCAGTCCTGCAGTAGTGTCACTTTTGGATGGCCAAAAAAACCAAAGCCAAGACAAACATTTTCAATGGTGGGGGGAGTGAGTAATCATTGGCTCTCTACCAAGGTTCAATTAGTATACAACGCAGTTTCTTTACCCTCTTCATTTTGGGACACATTGTCCCAAGGATCGTTCTTGTGCGGCAATAAAGGATAAGTGGCTTCCTTTACTTGTGCCCAACCAGCAACTGGGGAGAAGACAAAGATTTTTTATACATTTGGAAAGCATTATTGACATGATTCATTCCCATTCAAATTGCGGAACCCCTCTTCATGAGAGGATAAAAGGAGGACATCTTCCGAAAGATTAGAAAGAATCGTCGGTATATAAGCAAGCGCCCGTGAGCCCTCAGCTCCTTAGATTCTTGGGTGGTGGAATGTTCTTGATGCGCTTGATATTGGCTTGCCATCGAATCTCAATGGCTCTATATGTCTCACCAATGAATCCTTAGAAACTTTCCAGACGTAGCACGAATGCAACAGAAGAGGTTTCATTTTAAGTTGAAATTTTCGCAATAGCTCAAAACTATTGCGAAGGTCTCCCAAAGGGTCGCTTCCTCTTAGCTAATACCACCAAATCATCAAATAGATCCACGACTTGTGCTATATATCTCACATATCTTTTGCATGGCCCGTTGGATGTAGCTCCAACTGTTATTTAGTCCAAAAGGCATGACTTGTAGCACAAATATCCCTTTTGAGTGCGGGAAAAGCCAGTTGCCTCTTGGTCTTCGCTCGCAATTGAATCTGATCGTGTTCCAGCTGTAACAATCCATAAAATGTTGAAGCCTATGCCCATGTAGGTTGCACGATCATGATTTCAGTGATGGAGAGGGAAGTCATTTTTCAGACATACGTATTCAAATCACGAAAAAGTTAACACACAAATCCTCAATGTCATTTTTTTTACTTACAGGAACTAGATTGCTTATCCAAGTGGGTACATGAATGTCGAATATAAAGCCCCC
>PYUH01000060.1:851634-937447 GCA_016808085.1 Suaeda aralocaspica | reverse complement strand
TTTTTTTTATGACTTACAAGTCAAGCGATCCACTCACAAGTGAAGACTTCATGTCGTGCATATGACTGACTAACGATCAAAATACTTCAAATTATGTATGTGAGGTAGTCTTAATAAAATAAAATCCGACTTCCAGATCAAGTGAGTCGACACCTAGTCACGAGCAAACACTTCAGCATGTGTACGTGACGTAGATTAAAAAAAAAAAACTTCCAAGTCAAACACATCGAGACCCTGTCACGAGTAAACACTCAAGATCGTGTACGTGACACAGTCTCGAGGGGGCAATTTGTAGACACCGAAAATTTATTAAAGTGTCATAATTAAAATAAATTAATTTTTTGAGTTAAATAAAATAAATATTTGCTCAATATAATTAATTTAGCCCTTTAAATTAAAATATCCAAATTAATTAAATAATTTGGGTCATAATTACATTATTTGGGCCGACTATATTGTTAGTCCAACTAAAATGTTTATTGGGCCAAAAAGACTACAAAATTTCCAAGTCATCAGAAGAGTCCAAGCCCACTTCTCCGGGTCCAAGATGGAGGTCAAAATCTCCTATAAATACCCATCATCACCTCAAAGGTGGAGGGGGAATTCATTGGAAAAAAAAAGTCAATCAAAGACATTCCAAAGAATTTACAAAACTCTCTCTGTCAGCAATCAATAAGCACTACAAAATTGTGCCGATTGTTCAGGGATACTCAAACACATTCAAAGTGGCATTGAAGTTGGTCAACCCCCATTCAAAATTTGGTTGACAATAGCAGGTGTCAAATTTGGTTGACGTCGACAAGTGTCATCCTAGCAGTGGAACAGAATCAAAAGGCTTTGTTTACTTTCTATAAACTGTTTACAGAGATCGTACCTACGTTCAAATTATTAATAAAATATCATTTGTTTACTTAATTGCCTTGAAATTTAGTAGCAACTGTGCAGCTAACTTAGTATATAGTGCCACTATTCTGATTGATGTACTGAGTTACATTAAGAATTCACCAATATGCATGTTGTTAATGATGTGTACATTAAAGAAAAGCCGAAGATGCCTACTAAATACAAGCATCATTTCATATTTGTTGTATTATCGAGTGGCCGGAAAGAAGTGAAGCTTGCACTGTCTGTGATTAGGTATATTAGTGTATTGTCTGCACTTTTGGTGTGCTACAATTGAATATGAACCACCAACCGAATCTATCATTCAATTTTCTGAATTATGGTGCCGAAAACATATATCGATCGATGAATTGAAGCTTTTTATCTTGAGCCCGTGATCCAAGCTCAATGCTTTACTTATTTTATTTGTGGCACAGTAGGGTACGTAGCCAGGTGTGGCTTTGTGTCACAATTGCAAATTTTATAAGTCAATTATTGTATAGAGTTAGTGTATAATTAATGTCAAATCAGAGTATGCTAGGTTTTATGAATTTCCTTCCATTCACTAAAGACGAACATTTAGAGTTCTTTTTGTTCGTTGTGTGGAATGAACATTTATAGTATTAATTGTTGATGCAATGAATGTTGATCTAATTTTCTAGGTGCAGTATTCTTATTTCTTTGAATTGGCCATCAACGATAACAAATTAACAACGATTTTAGCAATTTCCTACCATAGATGTTACATGAGCACATAAACCATAGAACTCATAATCAAGCGATAAGTCGATAAATATAATGCTTAAGAACCTAAACATTGTAATTACAAACATAATTATTTTGGGACATCACGCCCACCGGGGGATGTCACTACTAGTGTTTAAAATTTTGGGGCTACCAAAGATGAAAAAAAAAAAACGAAAAAAGCCATCACTAAAAAAATGTTATAATTTGTGGAATATAAATCAGCATTTTCATTTTTTATACATGGATCTTGTTATTGGTATTAGGAGAAGAGCATAGGTAAGAAAAACAATTTGAGGGATTGACATGTTTTGCTAAACCTTGGTGATCTTCCCCATTTTGGTACTCATATTAAGGAGTGCCACTTAGGGTTGGAACTTGTTTGGCAAGTTGCGCTCAACTGCCTAAGAGAGAAATTTATATGACTCAAACTAAAAATAATTAGTAATCTCAAAATAACTTGAATAAATAGTGACTTGAATTGTTATTGAACGAAATCTAACAAATTATAAAAATCATTGACTTGAACTGAACTTAAAGCAATATATTGCATATGTTAACCTGATTTGAAATGAATTGAACTAAACTTTAAGCAACATGTTAAATATGTTGACCTGGCCTAAATTGATCAAAATTAAAATTGAATCGAAATGATTGAAATCCCAATTTTACCTAATAAAAATTGTTGTTTTATTGTGTAATTATTTGAAACTTAACTTATTTTTAAAATTGGTCAACCTGACACGTAGTAAGTAGCTATCAGTCTCTTCATGAAAATGACAAGACACCATTAGATTATACCTTGGAGGCTTGGACAACTACAACCGAATCCATCAAAATACTATATATAGGTGAACATGAAATTATGTCCGTGGTACCAAATTGCACTATCTCATAGGCTTATAAGGATTTTATAACATATTTTAAGCTTTATTAGAATTTATGGAAGTTCTCAATAGTAGCAGCCAAGTAGAGGTGCTCAAAGTCTGGTCCAGCCCGGTAAAATAGATTGGTACGGATCAGATGACCAGTAGATCAAACAAGCCAGTTTAAATTGGTTTGATTTCCGAGACTTATATAAAATTAAATTGTTGGTTTTCAGTCCGATCCGGTTTAAAACCCGTTAGAAATTGGTCTTGAACTTGACCGATTTCTACTTACAAAAATATGTATGAATTAATTTTATTACTTGATATTTTAGGAAAAAAAAATGTTTTTCCAATCTACTCCTTACTTATATTTAGCTTCCAAAATTCATGAAATTAATGGTTTTCTATGACTATTTTTTTGCCTTTCATTTTTATGTATATTGAAATTTACATTCAAGGTCAAAAAATTATTCCACTGCTCCAAAATGCTCTGATTCAGTTTAGATGAGACACAATGCAATCAGTCCGATCTATAGTTCTTAAATTTGTAAAGATCAGTCTTCAACTCAACTTTTTATGTTTAAGGCCAGCGGACACCCCTAATCGGGAGAATCTAGAATAACCTAATTGTAACCTGAAAAGGTTTGTTGCATCTTGTTCACTTGGTTTCACTTGATCAGTTAGAGAGCTGAGATTGAAAGAAGTTGATCTATCTGAGAGAGTATTAGCTTAAAATCAATTATTTTAGAAAATTAACATATTATTTTTGTCTATTTTTGAAATAACCTAACTAAGTTGAAATGAATGAATCAAGATGACATATCAATTTAAACAGAACTAGAATATCTAAATTCCAGTTGGACCAACCATAACCTATAGGGCGTGTTTGTTTTGAGGGATAGGAAGGGAAGGATAGGGATAAGTGGAGAGGGATAGGAGAAATCTTTAGTTTGTTTGGAGGGATAGGGATAATGGGAGGATGGAGATACGAATAAAAGAGGTAGTTATCCCTAAAAAATAATACCTAATGGGGGTGGTATAAGGGATAAGGATAAGTTTAATGATGTAAAATCAATTTTACCCTTACTAAAAGAGAAGAAGGAAAGATAGGGAACATAAGTAAGGTTAATTATGTAATATATTTAGTAATCCCAATTTAATTACCCATTCGTACGAAACAAAACAACAACAAAGCCTTAGTCCCAAATTAATTTGGGGTTGGCTAGATGTGAATCAATATGAGAAGTCACAAAAGTCCACAACAAAAATAATCCTCCTCCAATCTTCTCTATTTGACACTAAGGGCCTGTTTACTTCAGCTGAAAACAACTGAATTGAACTGAGCTGAACTGAATTAAATTGAATTGAACTGATTGGAGCTGACCTGAACTGGACTAAACTGGAAGTTTTTATTTTGGATTAATGATTTTTAATTATGGATTATTGATTTTCTATTGATTATTGGTTATTGATTTTTAACTATTGATTTTTAATAAAGATTATTGATTTTTTACTATGACTTTTATGGATTAACTATGACTATTAATTTTTAACTACGGATTACTAATGATTTTTAACTATGGAGTAATGACATAATAATAATTTTGATATTAATCTACCAATAATTTTTAAACAAAAAAAAATGTTGTTGGTAGTTTATATTTTATGAAATAAAAATCAGTAATACATCTTCATAATTTTTGTGAATGGTAATCCGTTTATGTGGTAGAATTATATTTTTGCAAATAATATTTCACCTATATTTTTGTTTCATTTGCTGAATGGTAGTTTCATAATATTTTTTCTTGAACATTATAAATAAATGTATGTATATATGAAACAAAATAAAATGATGATTAAGGTACGTATCATAAATATATTATGAACACAATAATAATATTATGAACAAAATAAAGTCAAGTACAAAATAACACTAACGTATCTAATACACATCGGTAATATTATGAACACATTAAATCTAAGTACAAAATAGCAACAACAACAACAACAACAACAATCTAATATATATATAAAGCAGGCATTTTTAGAGAGTTTGTAGAGCACCACGTAGGATTAGCTATTTTTGAAAAAAATAATTATATATATATATTTAACCAAACTAATAAAAAAGCTAAGATTATGTATAAAGTAAAAAAAGATAATTTTTATATATACGTCATATATAGATTTTACATAAAACATGAATATCTCTAATTATGTATAAACAAAAATTATAAAATGTATATCATTAAAAAGTAATCATCGAGACGAGTCAAATAAGATCTCATATGAATATGTTCTGATCTCATATAAAAATCATAAAAGTGGAGTCTTTATAGAAAAAAATTACATCGTATAAAATTAGTTAATCTCTTAAAAAATATATAAAAGCCTGTGCATTAGGAGCATCATGTGAGACTTTATTAGTTTAAGCCAATTATGTCCAAGTTAGTTAACCAATAAAGGGAATCAAGTTCAAGATAAAAATCTAACTACGTACCATATTACTCCGTAGTTAGTAATTTGACTATGAAACACATATGTCGAATTATTGTTGTTCGGAGATGTATAAAAAGATATGATTATACAATTATTTATGATAAATAATTATAGAGTGGATTAATTGGAAATTTGGTACGGAGTATTAGCTTCTCCTTAGCCCTTAGGACGTTGATTTCAAATAAAACATCAATTTAAATAAGTACCAGTATCAACTTTATATTCATTGAGAACATTGGTAAGTCAATTAGAATAATATTTGCTCTTAATTTTTATATATACGTCATATATACATTTAACATAAAACGTGAATATGTCTAATTATGTATAAGCAAAAATTATAAAAAGTATATCATTAAAAAGTACACGTCGAGACGAATCAAATAGAATCTCATATGAATATGTTCAGATTAATGATGTATTTGGTCAAAATGTATCAATTAAAAATCATTAAGGTAGAATCTTTAATTATAAAAAAAATTACATCATATAAAATTAATTAATCTCTAAAAAAATTTAATAAAAGTCCGTACATTAGGAGCATCACGTGAGGCTTTATTAATTTAAACCAATTATGTCCAAGGTAATTAATTTCTTGTTGATTTGAATAATTTTTCATGCCACATAAGAAACCAAAAAAAGAAATCAAGTTCAAGATAAAAATCTAACTACCATATTACTCCGTAGTTAGTAATTTGACTGTGAAACACGTATGTCGAATTATTGTTGGACGGAGATGTATATAAAGAGATGATTATACAATTATTTGTGATAAATAATTATAGAGGGGATCAAGTAGTAATAAGTAATATGGTACGGAGTATTAGCTTATCCTTAACCCTTAGGATGTTGATTTCCTTAGAATGGCAAAGTCATAATATAGACTTGCGGAGCACTTCACTAAATATCTCAATCTCAATTAGGCTTCAACCACCAATCCTTATTAATTTCCAAAACAATTACTCCCTCTGTTCCCTATTTTCCTTGTCCGTCACTATTCACCTCTTCATTATGGTATATAATATAATAATAGTAGTAGGGTCAAATTGGGATAATAATTGATTAAAGAGAAACAACTTGCAACTAATCAAGTGAGTGATGTGTACGCGGGGTCCATCTAATAAAAAAATATTATAAACCTAATGAAATTGTTTGATAAAGAAAAATATGGAACATCAAAAAATAGCATATGTAAAGAAAAATAGGGAACGGAGGGAGTACTTCATAGGATTTTGCGTTTAAATTTTACTCCGTAATTATTTTAGGCCACCGTTTAAAATTTCAATCACATTGCACGTTTGTCCCATTTTTTGATGAGTTTTCACGACATCATATAAGTATATAAGTTTTAATTTTTCTAATACATTTGTTTCAAATTACTTGCAACAATTGAATATTATTTGTAAGATATAAAATATTCAATTATTGCAACTAATTTGTACGTATTATAGAAAGAAAGTTTTAGAGGAGATTATGATTCATATTCATATATTAAATCATAAGGGAATACATACATATATATATATAGGGATATGGGAAACAATTACAGTTTCCTTAGAGGATTATAAACCTAGTATCTAGAATATACAGAATAATCATAAGGGTATAATGGACATCCACTAAATACATATATTATATAACACTCCCCCTTGGATGACCATTATCGAATAGTATGCCTTTTTAAAACGTTACTAAGAAAAACCCTGTGGGAACAAAAACCTAGTAAAGGAAAAAGAGTACATCACTTTCGTAATACGCTTTATGATGTTGCCTCATTAAAAGCCTTACCAGGAAAACTCAAGGTGGGACAAAACTATGGTTAAGGGAAAAAGAGTGCAACACTTATTTTCTCCCGCTAATGAATGCATATCTTGAGATCTTTTAGAATAATGAACCCAACGTCTTTGACTCTTTGGTAGTAGCTTCGCACATGAAGTAGAATAAAATTCAACTCCTTGGTAGTTGATCCTTCCTGATTTGACTTCAATCTTTAACATGAGATATATTCATTTCTCCATACTCTTGAAAATAATACATATGTTGTGTTTATTATTACTTCATCTTTGCTAAATTGCCACAAATATTAAACTTATGCCTTCTTCTGGAAGTTATATAAAATAGCTATTAATAATTACATATTGATAATAATTTATGGCAATTTGTGATATAATCAACACCATTGTCTAATCTTATGTAAATTAGTAATTACATTTAAGTAATAATTATTTGTTTATGGTTCTTCTGGACCATAAAAGGATTGTCCTTATAATATCAAAGTTCTCAAATGAACATAAGATTCTGATTAGCACTCACATACTCAAATTTCAGGTTGAGTGTTAATAATTTAGTCTTAAACTCTTTAGGAGTTTGATAATAATGTCACCATTGAGGTGTTCAAAATACTTCGTATAAAACTTGAAGCACTAGATATTTGAATATGTCTTGTGCAAGTTCTTCTGAAACATTTTATGTATAATTCAAGACATGCTATTAAAACGCCTTCATATTTATAATTTCATCACAAATATATTCTCATTGGAGTATAAAATTTTCATGTAAATCTTCATACTATTGTGAAGACAACTTACTATATAATGGATAAAATTTTACGTATATCAAAATTATTGTATAAAATTAGTACATGTAATATGATGAGATGTGAAATTTATACAAACAAGATTTTGAGCATAAAACATATAATACGTATATAATGAGTGATAGATGCATCTAATCACTTTTTGACACATGCAATGAATAATGCATTTATCTACGACTCAAACATGCACATAAATGTAAGACTAAAAAAAATGCAAGACACTGTACAGTATGGATTTCAAAAATCCATAGTTGGGCTTCTGGTCCTTAATGATCATTACTATTCACCTTTAGTTGGACTTCAAGTCCATGGTAATCTTTGATCATTGTCAATATGTCGACATAAAAGTGGACTTTTATTTTAGACCCTAATCTCAAATCCACTACTTTTGCATATGCATATAATCCATCGGTTCCATCATACTCCGGTATCACATTTTTCAAGATGTAATTTGCATGCTATTTTACAATGATATCTAAATACATTTCCGATCCCATTGGTACCATTAGTCCATTATAACATCTAAGTTCTTATATCATAGGCCATCTGTTATAATTCAGATATCTATACCACTTTCGGGGCATACATTATGGCATTAATATACCGTTACACTTTCAATAGTGTCAACTGCACTTTCTTGCCATATATTACATATTTATTTTGGAACCGATCATACAACCTACACTTCAGGTGTAGTGATTCAAGTATTATTGGCAAGATTTATCTCAATGTATATACATAATATAGCCAAAATGTATCTTCAATACTATGTAACATGAGACATAACTGAATACAAATCAAACCATAGATGTGCAACATATCTTGATAATATATAGACAAAAGTTGGCAATAATATCTCAAATAGTCATTATAGGGATTGTCACTTTATAATTTAGTAATTTTGCCAACTTATCCCAATTCTTCTCCCCCTAAGTTGGTAAAATTTTCAAACAGAGGGGCATCATATTCTTAACCAACTTAGTGTATAATTTCATGTACGTGCAAAAATATTTCATCTAATAGAAGATTTATTAACAAATTTCATCGCTTAGAAGAGATATATTCAACAAACTATTTGTCTCTTCTGGAGAACGATATTAATCAATGAAAACCATCTCTTCTCTAACTTATGGTGTACATCACACATGTGTTTATAAATTCATCATAAATTGTTCTCTTCTAGAGATTAATAACAATGGGAAGACAGTTAATGTGCAGTTGTCGGTTTATTCTTGTGTGCTGACATTCAACGGCCCCAATCAAAAATGGTTGTTATATAAACAGAGTCATGACTTAGCTTATATGCATGCAACTGTACTCAATGGTGATCTTCTGGATTGCCAATGACTTTGATAATGAGTTTTAACTTACTCAAAGTGTTAACATACAAGGTGATTTGGTAAGCCTTTAGTCACCATATGGAACAACATATAAGCTATTTTAGTGAACTTCTGGTCACCCATTACATATCTATATCCAAAGTTGTTCAAAAATTAGTTTTTCTTGAAATTTTCCTAAAAATCACACTCCAAATATAACTCAATATCAATGTTCATCAATTATATCTTGCCATTCAAAACATTTCACATATCTAACATCAGAGAGTATCAGCACATGATTTCATAACAAACTGATGATTCAGGTTTCTGTTACAGGTGATTATACATTAAACCTGGATGGCCTAATTTAATTATCACATCTAAATATTTTTCTAAATTCTAGTCAGTTTTTAGTGATCACTTTTATTATACATACTTCATGCATAGCCATGAACATTAATATGATGTGATATAAAAACACTAGTAAATGTTTCTTTCTATACTTGGCAAAACTAATACTTTATCCAATAACCACTCATACTCTGCTAGAGCATTGATTATTATCATGATACATGCTATTTGTGTTGTACATTTTATACTCTTCTGAAGTATTCTTATAATCTTGGTACATATCAATTTTACCATGCTTATCTTTAGAACTCAATTGTCTACCACAAACTTAAGGTGCGCTCTATATTCATTAGCAACTGACATTATCCTTCTAGGACAAATATTTTAATTATAACACATATGAGTGGTATATAATCAATGACATTCATTCATATTCATTTTCAGGATGATATCATTTAGTATATTTAAATATCATGTGGCCACCTCTATTAAAATCGCTATATGTACCAAACTGACCTTCAATATATTTTACAATTCGGGAATAAATACTATCTAGCTCCCCCCTAATCCCTGCATATGGGGGTATGAAATTAACCCAACAACATTTATATCTCATATAGCCATATATGAAGTATCTCTTAAGCCATAAATTATTTTGGCAATGCATTTATCAAGCAAATTGAATTATTATTCTTATAAAATTCTTACATGTTATTCTTGCCCAAATGTTCAATCTTTATATTGAAAATCATCAAATATATGGGCATAACGGATACATTTTCAACTTAGTTGTTCAAAATGTCATACTCAATTTCTTAAACTCATAAAACTTTCCTTGCTAATAGAATATTATGTATGCATGTTTATAGGTCATTCTTATGAACTTTTTATGAATTATATTAAGGTAAATATCATGCCAAAAAGCTCATCATATGATGCCAACATATATGCAATTTCTAATTCACTTCTAGGGAATGAGTAAGTCTACTTATTTATGCACCATCAATACTCGTCCATGCACATAGTTCGTAATCAAGAATGTCCACTAAAGGATAATATATTAACAATTCAAAATCTTTGAATATTATTGTCACATGACATTGTGCACATAGAGCACAGTTATTTTATGGATAATGGGTTATCCAGGCTAGTATAGAAACTATATATAAATTTTAGGTCATGAAAATATCTTCATTTTATTGTCAAGGATTCTCAATACTTTGTAAACTTAAGGAACAACATTTTTATATGTACAAGATAAAATTAAGGAATTTCAAGTCCATATATACAAGTACAACTTACTCATAATTATTTAAATAATCACACTTTATGCATGTAGGAATACAATATCACAGATATAAATGAATGCAACCACATATCAACGTATGATATCACTTATTATTAATTACTAAATTCGTGAATGTATACATAATATTCTATTAGCAAGGATGATAGTGAAAACTATGTACTCTTCTCTATTTCTCCCTATTAATTTCTATGTTCTTATTGGATTATTAAGTCTTGTAGTTGCAATTTTATACTTTGTAGATATCAATTAGTCATTAATAATGTGATGATGATGTTATGAAACTTCGATAGTTTGATGCTATGCTCTAGTTATTTCTCAGCGTATCCGTTCGTCATACATGAAGGTGCTTTAAGAGGAAGTTCTATTCTTTATTCATGATCATCAATTCATCTTTAGTGTGATACATGTGACTTTGACTTTATCAATAATCAATAAAAGTGATAAACAAAATTATTCGATTGCAATATCAAAGCTCAACGAAAAATAAAATAAAAAAACAAAGCCATAAATTAGCAAGAATTAGTCTTTCACATGAAGGGATATAGTAAGATTCGCATACCTCAACAATAGCTTATTAACTGTTAGTAGAGTTTCGTGCTGATAACGTATTATAGAAAGAAAGTTTTAGATGAGAGTATATTCATATTCATATATTAAATCATAAGGGAGTACATACATATATTTATGGATATGGGAAACAATTAGGGTTTTCTTAGAGGATTATAAACCTAGTATCTAGTATATACTAGAATAATCATAGGGGTATAATGGGCATCCACTAAATACATATATTATATAACAATACGGAGGTAATACTTCATTTTATAATCTGTAGAGCGCAGCGTTGGTTTTATTTTTCCTTAAATTAATCATGTTCAATTAAATCAATTTTTTTACAATTTAAAAATTGCTCATTTGATTTTTAAATGAAATAAAAAACGATTTCGAATTAAAACAATCAATTTTATATTCATTGAGAACATTGGAAAGTCGATCATTTAGAATAATATTAGCCCTTAATTAGATAAAAAAACTATTATTTATTAGATAAAAATGAGTTAATCTTTTAAAATAAAACATTATTAGCCCATACATCGCACAGGTTTCAAATCTAGTAATAATAATATGAACAAATAATATTACTAACAAATAATATTAGGAACAAATTAATTAGCAAAAATTATAATTAGCAAATTAAAAGAAGAACTGAACAGAACTGAACTGAACTGAGCTAAACTGAATTGAACGGAGCAGAAATGAACTGAACTGCAGTGAACTAAACTGATTTTAGGGTGAAGTAAACAGACCCTAAATGTTGTTCAAGTCTCAACACCCTTATATTTCCACTAACAACCCTCTTCTAAATTTGTTTTGATATTTCTCTACCTCTCCTCTTTCCCTCTTATTGCCACTTTTCCAACCTCTTTACCAGAGTAATTTATTCTGTCTCCGTTTAGTATAACCAAATAATGTTATACGAAATAAGAAATTATACGAATTTTATCCTTATTTCACCTCTTAGTTCCCTGTCCCTGTTCGTAACACTTTTTTTTAACCAAACGACCCAATATTGCGAATTAACCCGACAATCCTATTCTTATTCTGATTTTCATCCAACTTGTTGAGTTGTTGACCCTTAGGTTGCACGGGTTCAAAAACGGGGACAAAAACGGGAACGGGGACGGGGACGGAAAACGGCAAAATCAAAATTTCTAAAAACGGGGACGGCAAGGAATCGGCAATTAAAAAATCACAAAAATATTTAAAATACAATAGTCTTTAATATATTAATGTAACATTAACATAATAATAATTCATAAAGCCTTAAAGTACAACATTATGTTAAAGTACAACATTATCATTAATCAACTCGTTCTCTAAATCCGGCTCATCAAGTGAAAGTTCCGCAAACTCTAAGAATCCAACATCCTCCATTGAATCAAATGTGTCCCCACCAACATCTCACATCTTGGTCTTTTCATCCTCATATTGATCGGAATTCCTTGATAAAAGAAGTAGGTTGTTGTAGATGTTAACCAAGTCTTGAGCTCTACTTGGACTCAACTTGTTTCTTCTAAGTGAGTGAATAAATTGGTAAGTACTCCAATTTCGCTCACAACATGAAGATGAACTAGGTTGACCAAGCAACTTAAAAGCCAAGGTTTGGAGGAGAGGAGTTTGAGCACCAAGTTTAGACACCAATTTTTTGTATCCATAGTTGACATTCTTGACATACAAGTTAACTCTTCAAAAGGTCCACTCTCATTGAAAATAAAGCATATTCATCTAATATCTTACTATATTCATCATCATAGGAAACAATCTTCAAAAGCACATTCATCTTTCCCTGAAATTTCTCCATCCCTATGAGGAGCTATTCTTATGGATCTCATTCAACCATGCATCACAATAGTATCTTCAACATGAGAAAATAAGATATAAAACTTAATCCATAAGCCAAATTACAATACATATGATAAAAAAAAGTAAGCCAAAGAATTAAATTCTAAATTAAAATTTCAATACTATGTAAAAAACCATGTACCTTGGGCTTAAAGAGTGAGCTAGACAATGGAGAGGAGTGTTATTCTTCATCCATCGAGCCACTAAGATTTTTAGCACACTACTTCAAAAAAGGTGTACGACTTCCATTGAACGACCTTTTCTTGAAGATCTCAACCTCACCTTGCCCATCATGGAATCCCACATTTTCATAGACCAATATGAAGACATGGCGGGCAGGTCACAAACATCCGCAACGGATGTCATAATGTCTGTGAAAGTCAAGAAGTAGAGCACACTTATCCCACCTAGGAGCAGGCAATGAGACGGGAAGGAACAAAAAGGGGGCGTTTACACGTCACAACCGCATTTCCCCTTCCTTCCATTCTCCTCCTCCTCCACCCCCTTCTTCTCTCCCCCCCCCTTCATTCCCCTTGCCCCCCCCCCCTCCATTTCCCTGCCCCCCCCCCACCCTTCTCCTACCCTTACCCCCCCTTCCCTCCTTCCTTCTTCCTCCCCATTCTATCCCTCTTTGTTCCTCCTATCGATAAGAGACCACTCCCTCCCAATTAGGACCATAGCTTGAAGACCTTGTTTGATAAGTTTTAATCTTTAAGCATGACACGATGAGGCAAACAGCAGTATCGGCAACCGAACAGCATTAAGTGTTGAGAACTATTAAAGATTGGACAAGATCTCATGTGTTGATCATGGATGACAATTTACTTTGAATTGAATCCCACAGATTTCTGTTAGCCATTACACTCTTAAAGTTTCTCATTTCCAACCATATTTTTTGGAGAACAAATGTTCTTTAATGCAAGATTAAGAGTATGAACAACACATGGAGTCCAATAAATATGTGGAAACATACTCTCAATAAGCTCTCCAGCCCCCTTACAATTAGCTGCATTATCAGTTATAATTTGCACCACATTCACATGACCAATCTCATTGATAACCTCTTTCATCAAATCAGCAATAAAAAATTTATCTTTCACTTCACCAAAACAATTCACTGCTTTAAGAAAAATAGGACCTGCTCCAGAAGTAGCCATAAAGTTAATTAAGGGTTTTCTTGTGGGATCACTCCAACCATCGGTCACAATTGTGACACCCCTTTCTTTCCATGTTAATTTAAGTGGTTCCAACAACCTTTCAACATTGGCTTTTTCTTGGGCAAGTAAGGTTGTTCGTAATTTATTATAACCAGGAGGCACGTATCCAGCAATGTTATGACTAGCAGCAAAACAATAAGACCTATAGTAATGAGGATTTCTAGCAAGATTGAATGGCAACCCTCCTGTGTAAAACATCCTTGCAATTTCTTGATCTAATTGATCCCTAGCCTGAATACCAAAAGCTTGAGTAATAGGTGAGAAGCTAGACTTTCTTTTCTTGAAGTTAGAATTAGCCTGAATACCGGATTCACTAGGCAATGGAACTTCCCTAGGTCCGGAGTCAGACTTTTTGTTCTCATAATTTTCATCTAACCTTTTCATTTCAAGTAACTCACTTCTACCCACTTTCTTACAAGCTGCTATTCCTCTATTTGAAATTCCAAGTAAATGTGCTTGTACTCTAGAATAAGATCCAGTTCGAATGTTATTACAAAAATTACATTGAAATTTCCATATTCCTCCTACTGCACCTTGTTTTTCTAATCTAGTTACATAGCTCCATAGTGGACCTTCCCCACGACCCCCACTTTGAACTGATGCACCAGACCCAGCTCCACTATCATTGCTACTACCAATTTGTCCACTTTGTTGTTCATTTTCCATTATAAAACAACAATCAAACCAACTGCACAATTGATATTCCACATATTATTCAATTAATTTTCCATAGTTCATTCATATATATACATATGACATATCATAGGCCAAAAAAACTCACTGCCACAATTCATTCATATAATCAACAATTAACTAAAAATTTCATTGTTGTTGATTCTGTATTCTCAATTTACAGTAATTCTGTACAATCAAACAAGTTAAATTAGATTATAAATGAAATAGCAAATCAGTTGAGTGACAAAATTTATAATCGAAATGAGTAATTCCTTATTATACGCAAAAATCAACAACAATACGCATGATAAAAATTTACAATAATTACTGACAATAATTCATATAACAACAATAACCACTGAACCATGTAAATAGAAATTCATATAACCATATAAAAAATTTGAATGCAGAACTAATTCATATAACAACAAATTTGAAGGTTGTCTGTGAATCATATAACCATATAACAAGTATTCAATAATCGAAAGAACTAATTAATTCATCAAGCTATCACATAAATAGAAATTCATCAAATTTGAAGGTTTAGTTAATTCAAAGAACAACAAATAACAAATTCGAATAAAAAGCATACTGACTTTGGTTCGCCGTCGTCCCTCAAACTCGCTGAAATCGAAAGAACTAACTTGCTGAAAGCTACCCACCGTCGTCCCTCAAACTCGTCGTCGTCCCTCGAACTCGCCGACGTCCGTCGAAGAAAATTAGTTGAGTTCGCCGCTTTCTTCTTCTTCTTCAAAATCTGATATTGGTTAATTGAATGCAGTTGATGATAGCTTGATGAATGCAGTTGATGATAGCTTGATGAATGCAGTTGATATTTGATAATTTAACCCTAGAGGGCAGAGGCTACTGAATTTGGTTAATTGGTTAGTTGGTTTGATTAATTGTCTTTTTGGGCCTTGGGCTATTAGCCTTTTACATATGAATATATGATTGAAATTGACCTTTTACCTTCAAAAGGGGTGGGGACGTTTTTGCTCTACCATAGTCGTCCCCGAATTGTCCCCGAAGTAACACACCCGACCCCGCCCGATTGATGGCGACCCCGGGACGTTTTTGAGCCGTCCCCGACCCCCAGACGTCCCCAACACGGGTTCCCCCCATAGGAAGCCGACCCCGTGCTTCATAGGTTTACCCTTTATTCGCGTGACTTATTCCATGGGCAACCATCTAATTTTTTATTACTTTTCCATCTTAAATATTCTAGCGCACATGAAGGACAGTGGAGCGTCAAAGGTTATAAAATTTGTTAAACGTTTACTATTAATCAATAATATCAACTACTTGCACATAATTGAAATAATGAATGGTTAATCATATTAATGTGAAAGTTTCAAAGTCTTTTTTAATTAAAATGAACAATGAGTTGCACAGATTTGAGATAATGAATGATTAATCGATTCTCACGCCTAATCCTTATGACTTCCTCGCGCGCAAACTCACATAAAAAAATGAATAAAATTTTTAAATAAAAGGATTTATTGTTAATAACTGTCTTATGTTTGCCAAAATTTTGAAAAAACTATTTAGTTTCTTTTTTATTAAACCACCTAATAGTGACATTTTTATTTGAGATAGCTAGATGTAAATGTTAATAATAATTCAAACCGAAACATAATATTTGAATTATTAGAGGACCAACTCAACCAAAAGGTTAAGCTGATGGTTGATGTATAAAAATAATTTGTATACTCTATCACGCACCCTCACACGAGACCCCGTTGGGCTTGAAATGTGGATGCACTATGGGCCCCCCATACTCTACACTTAATATTTCCACTTAGAAGGGAGGGGTGGATGAGTTTCGAAAATGTGACATTTGTGTCACGCTAGCGCTGAAATCATATTAGAGGACCAACTCAACCAAAAGTTTAAGCTAATGGCCGAGGCCTAGAAATAATTTATATACTCTATCATTAACTCATAACATGAACAAATGACCTAATATGTTTTCCAAAATGTTTCCTCATTGATTGGAATGTCATGGTGTCATTTACGTAAGTTTTTGGTTGACATATTAAAGTCCCAATCTGTTGTACCATATTTTATGCGTCAATCAATCTTATTTTTTGATTTTAAACAAGGTCCCACCACGTTTGAATTGATAAATATAAATTTAATGTTATTAACCAATCCAAAACAATGGTACACAAAAAGTGGGACAACATATTTTTCTGACATATTATAAGTATTTGATACATATTTGAAAGAAAAATGTCACCATTAGGTGGTCAAATAAAAGAAGAATCTTCATTACATAATTATTTCAAATTTTCGGGTAAGGTAGTTATTATCAAAATATCCTAAATTAAAATGAATAATTAGTTATACCCCTTACTCTCTTTCCCTCTTTTGTCTCATTCATCTTAAACCCTACTTGCTTTGTTCGATATCAAGGTCTTCGCGACAATGTCAAGTGATGGTAAGTATAGATGTAAATGAGCCGAGCCAAGTAGTAGCTTGTTTGAGCTAAGTTTGATATATTAATAAAACTCAAGTCGAGCTCGAACATAATCGAGCTTTCAAAATTCTTATTCGAGCTCAGCTCGTTTAAATTTTAATTGTTTGAGCTCGGCTTGTTTAACTTTAAAGTGTTTGAGTTCGGCTCATTTAAGCTTGCTTATATTTCGACCTCGAGCTCTTGTCAAACTTTTTATGTAAATGACACTAGTACAAAAATTCACTTTTGCTGCGGGTTTTTTAGGGGCACTTGGAGCAGCAGCAATAAACCAACTTCTGATTTGCTGTGGTTCAATCGCAGCAAAAATAGGGACTTTTTGCTCCGGTTGTAGGTAAAACCGCAGCAAAAAGGTGGCCAAAAATGGTGGGAAATCCCATTATTTGCTGTGGTTCTTTGTAAAACCGCAGCAAATAGTGGGATTTCCCACAAAAAAAAACCACCTAAAAAAATATTATTATTTTATTTTTTTTTTTTTTTTTTTGCTTTTTTATGCTAAATTATAGCCTGAATGTTTGTATATGTACAATAGTTGTAATAACAACATTACAACAGCATTAGAATAATAACATCAATCTCAAATGTTATACATACATAATAATTAATGTTTTCAACCTCAATTACAATTATATTACAAAAAATACAATTCAAAGAGCATTATGCAGATAAGTGACATGCAGCAACACAACACAGTAATAGTGGCAGCAAGGGTAGCAACTCAACAATGGCAGCAACGGCAACAACTCAACAGTGGCAGCAACAACAACAACTCAACAGTGGCAGCAACGGCAGCAACTCAACTCGGTAACTCACAAATAACCAGACAACAACAATAATAACAACACTAACAAGACATTCACTCACTCATTTGTAAACATACTATATATGTTTATGTTTATATACATAATCTCCATCAGGGAAGTGGTTACGATCACCCACCATTCGAGTTAGGCTACTTCAACAGGTTTTTAAGCCTAGAGCAACTCAAACCTCAATGATGTTGACCATAGTTGTTTAATTTGGCTACTACAACAAGTAGTTGACAATCAACAACTTGGAGCAACTCAAACAACCATGGTCGTCACTTGAGTCCCTTCATCATTTGGAGATAGTTAGTGTCTTATGAAAAAGGACTCATTTTTTATCAAACAATTGTCGGACTATAAGGGACTCGATCATCATTCAACAATTGCATCACCATAAGAGACTCAATTGTCTCACCATAAGGGAATCAAGTAAGAAGCAACACATCAGACCACAAATCAATAAACATCAATCATAAGCTCAATCTCATCTAAATCAATAAACATCAATTATAAGCATCAATTCATTCATTCAAGCATTACATTCAAACAATGAAGCATATCAGGTACAGCAGTGGATGATTGTCAACTTAAATGAAAGCTTGGTTAACCATATTGATAAAAAGAATGAAATAATAACAACAACACAGCAATAATAACAACAATAAACACACAGCAATAACAACAGCACGGCAATGACTGCACAACAATAACAATAACAATAACACATAGCAATAACAACAATTCAATAACAACACAGCAGCAACACTCACTTAAACACTCACACTCACCAATCACTCACAGTCAATCACTCAGTCATCACTCACATTCAGTCAGTCACACACTCACTCATCACTCACAGCCACTCACTCAAACCACAAAACAAAAACTGAAATGGAAAATGGAGGCAAAAATGGAAAACTAAACAATTATAATAGTTATTAATGGAACAATAAAGTCACTCAATTACTTGAGTTTTCAGCTCAAAATTTCATTGCTTAGTTGATTACCTACAAATTTTTTGTTCATTAATTTTGCAAGAGATACAAGAAAGTCTTGCTAACAAACACTTAATATAGAAGCTACTGCTCTAATTTTGCAAGAGATACACTTAATAACAATATAGCCAAACACAGTCTCACACTCAATTCATCAAAACACAAACTTAAACAGTTAGACTCTCGCACTCACTTAAACTCAATCACTCACACACTCACTTAGACTCTCACTCTCACAGTCACACAATCACTCAAAAACTAAGGCTTAATAACAGTAAGGAAGAATGAAGTAGGATAGGTTTTGCAAATGACTACAACGATTCTTCTGAGACTAAGGCTTTGTTGTAGTTGTTAACTTATTTGCTACATAATTTCTTCCATCAGTTATTGACTTCACCCAAACAGTTCCAACTTCGATTCAACAACAGCTCATACCCAACTCTCCGCAACTAATTACCTTAAGAAGACATGCAGTTCAGGTAAATGTTGACAAATTACATTACCATAACTTCAATTTCAACCTTGAATAACCCCAACAATTCTGAACTTTTAATTACCCACAAATATTTCCTCACCCATCACTTAATCATCAAAGTTAACACTAAATTATAATATAAAATCAAATTTCCATAGTACCCAATAACTCCAAAAAATTTCAAAAACCCACAAAAAAAAAATACCAAAAAACAATTACATAAAAACAAAAGCAAAATCAAAATTACAAACCCCCCCCCCAAAAATCCAACAATAAACTAAAAAACAAAACAGAAAACAACAATCAATAACAATAACAATAATGATAGCAAATAACAAAAGAATTGAAATATGTAAGTTACCGAAAAGCAGTGACAGAAGGGAAATCACTAGTAGTAGCCATAACAACACAAGCCCCAATACCAAAGAACGATTGCAAAAGCTGCAAAACAAGACTGCTTGGAGTACCACCAACAATTTCATGGTCAGTTGCAAATGAAATAATAAAAAAGTCAAAAAAAAACCTTAAAAATCAACCGTCGTCGCGGAATCACCAACAATTTCTCGCCTAATTCACTTGACCTTCGAAATTTGATCTTCGATCTTCAAAGAAATCAAAAGAAAAGAAAAACAACATAAATCATAAAAACAACATAAATCATAAATAATAACCGGAAAAACGAATTTTACCTCTCATATGAGAATGAGAGAGATAATGGTGGAGTGAGGACGAGAATGAGAGAGCAAAGACACGAAATTTAGAGGAAAAAGGCGAGAATGAGAGAGGGAATTAGGGTTAGAGATGGAATTAGGGTTAGAGAAGGAAAGAGGCGAGAATCAGAAGAAAGGAGAAAGGGAGGGGAATAAATGAGCGGGTGGTTTTATATAGGGTAGCAATATGGGCTTGTTTTTCCCGGTTTTTTAAGTTACTTTATTTGCTGCGGTTCAACCGCAGCAAATATTTAACCGCAGCAAATAGTTCCAATGGTTATAAAAAAAATAAAAAGGGCAATATTTGCTGCGTTTATCAGAAAACCGCAGCAAATCTTTCGCAGCAAAATCCATTTTTTCCACTACTGTGAGCTTATGAATAAATGAGCCTTGCACATATTTTTAGTCACCTTATTGTTAATTGTTTGGGAAGTCAACTATCCAAGGAAATAATTTGATTACCTAAATATTTTCTAATCGATAATTTAGTGTATTTTGTGATACTAATTGTACACACCTACATTTGTCCCCACCCTTAGGCCGATGGGAAACAAATACTTCATTTTATACTAGCACAATCTTGGGAGAAGTGCATAAGAATACTGCCCAATATTTCCCAAAAATCCCTTACAATCTAGAAAAACCCGTAAAAAAAAAAGTCTAACATTTTTCACAAAAAAAAAAGTCTAACATTTCCCAAAAATCCTAAAAATCCCGAAAAATCTAGAAAAACCCGAAAAAATATGAGTTCACGGTGACGCAAATGAGGGAACTTGGAGACCACGGCACAATCTTCTAGAAACATCAACGTTTATCACAAATAACTAGGCCCAAATACATGCATTGTGGGCGTTTCTTAACCACACAGAAGCACACTCTAGAAAGGGGTAGAAGTCATGCAGAATAAGGAAACTGATGTTGCGCATAGGGACGCACGTACAGGCGTGCACATACACGCACAACGTCCATGTACACGCACACCATGAGTGTATGACTTCCTATCTAGCCTGGGGGTAAGAAACCAAGCATTCAAACAAGTCCTCTTCGCACATTCATTATTGAAGAATACTAACGATCGAAAGATCTTCTTGAGTTGATCACACTTGTTAGCCAACCGTCGCTTCAAATGGTTGTTTCATTGCCTCTTATTGAAATCAATGGAATATGGGATAGTGATTGTGAAGATGTCTATGTAGGAGATGGAATTAAACCAACTTATCACACTATAGTCGAGGGAGATAGAGACTTCTATGACATTCTTTATGGTCCTCTATCATCTTCAAAACATGCACCTAGGTCCACATATCCTCTTAATCATGTTAACAATACAAATGCGTCCGCACTACCTCTTAAAATTGCAACCGGGTCTTCATCACCCCTAAATGATGTTTAAAACACATGTAGGTCGGCAATACCTCTCAAAGATGTAGCTACGTCCTTATCATCTCTGAACAACGGACAAGCTAAGTCCAGGTTCTCACTTGAGCCGGACGCCTCAAATCTTCTCAAAATGCAACATTAGCACCAGGACAACACAATGTCAAGTTCAGTTATCCACCTCCTCCCCCACAAGAGAAGGATCTTTTCATTAAGAAACTCAAGATGGTGAAAGGTGACATCAACATTTGGCAGCTCATCTTATCAAAAAAGCGACACCGCAATGCTCTACTCGAGACACTTACAAAACTAAATGCCTCCGATGACACTAAGCTAGAAGGATTGATTAGTTTCATTATGCAAGACCACCATGAGTTCCCCATCAAGTTTTCAGACAACGATCTACCTATGCAAGGGACCAGTCACAACAAAACTTAGGGGTGAAAGTTCGGTGTACGGCTTGGATTATAGCAAACTCCAAATCCAAACCATATTATTTCGGTTTATGAATTTGCACTTCAATTGAAACCAATCTAAATTTCATAACAAACAAAACCAGACCAGAAAAGTGCGGTTTTTAGGCTTTGGATCCAAACCAAATCGAATTTTTTAGTCATACTTGTTTACTAGAAATCTAGAAAATTCGATCTTGAATCTTGGTATAATGCCTAGTTCAAAATTTATGTTCAACAATAACAAATTGGAAACAAAGAGAAGTTAAATATTAGGAATACTAGTTGTAGTTTACATCATTGTTACACCAAGTTAGTTAGTTAGTTTAAAATTTCAATAATACTAGATAAATGTTGAATCAATTGATTGAAGATCCATGTGTTTCGGAGTGAAAGTAATGACGCAAAAGAACAAGAACTATAAAACAAATAATGAAAAAGAATAGTGACTTTGGGGGATTGAGGTATTTAGCTAGAGAAAGCAAAAGAAGGAATGAAGAACAAATTTAAAAAATAAAGAACGACAAATGGCGAAAAATGAAGAACATAAGGAACATGGGATTTAGAGACAGTGTAAAGGAGATTGAAATAGTCACTAACTCCATTTATATTTTTAGGGTTTTATTTATTTTTGGGCCTTAAGCCCTTAATATAATCTAGGCTTTTATATGGTTTGGTGTACGGTTTGGAGTTCGGTTTCTAGTTCTCTACACCAACTCCAAACCGGACACCGAATTTTAAAAAAATTTCGCTCCAAACCGCACCAAAATTATAAAAAGACCGAACCATATTTTAAAAATGGTTTGGTGCGGTTTGATTTTCGGTTTTAAACCAAATTAGTTTCACCCCTAACGAGACTCTCTACATCATATTGTATGCAAGAAAACGAATGTTCCCATGACTCTTATTTAAAATTACTTGGCCATAAATGTATGTCCGCTCCGTTCGAACAAGGACTAATTTCTTCTACTCTTCATTTGCTACACAAGTGGAAAAATTGCCATAGGTAACGGGCAAACCGAGGGCAAGAAATCTATAAGTTTTATCTTACAGGCTGTGATAAAACCGTAACCTTAAACTGACATTATCTAACGGGCTATATTTAGCCCATAACCTAAAGATTTTTATATTACGGGCTGAATTTAGCCCGTAACCTAAAGTTGTTTTAAATAATGGGCTATGAAATGCACGTTACCTAAACTTTGAGGTTTTATTTAGATTCCTTCCACTGAAATATGATTATCCATTTATCTTTTCAAAACTCCATCCCTCATCTCCACTCTCTCATCTCTAACCTCATCTCATCTCCACTCTATAATCTCATGTCATCCCTTTGAAACTCTAAATTAAAACCCAAAAACTCCTAATTAAACCCCAAACTCCAAATTAAACTTGTTTGGGCCAAGTCCAGATCCTAGGACCAATATAAGGAAGTTACCATTTTACCCCTAACAGGGCGACACAGAGGAAATTACTATTTTACCCCTAACAGGGGCAAAAGATCCTCACAGACACTCCCTTCAGAGGGATGTCAGATTATGACACTTGTCATAATCTCAATGGTCTGACAATTGTACTCTCGTACTATAAATATAGTACAATTTCCGCATTTGAAGGTACGCTTTTTCTGCCATTTCTGACAAATTCCCAAAAATTCGGATCGATTCTTCCAGCTTACAGACTTAAGCATCGGAGGGGCGTTCCCGGGAAAAACCCCCCGGGTTAGTCATCCTCTATCTATTTTGCAGGTCAGAGTTAGTTCTCGAGAAATGTTCGTAGGTCCAGTTCAAACAAAAGTTGTACCAAGAAGAGATTGGCGCCATCTGAGGGGACCCTCCAAACAAGTCATGAATACCTCGAGAAGACAGAACGCAGCTAGACGCCACGGCACTCAGCCCTCGGGGGACACTGTTGGGGAGGCTCAGGTTGACAACAACCATGATCCTTGGGAGCAATCCCTTGGGCAGGACATGGAAGTTGCTCAGCCCCCTCAGCAGGATCTTGTCACTCGAGCTGAGCTGACAGCCATCATGCAATAGATGATTCAGACTTTCCAAGAGATTCTTCAGCAGTTCGCTAAGAACTTCTAAGCTCAACCTTTTAGAAGTCGAGCATTCGTCCCCGAACAACGCCGAGCACCTACCCATCACTCTCGGTAGGATGTAGAAGGGTCTCGGTCCAAGGGGAAGCAAGCTCAACATGAGCGTCGGTCTACCCTCGCTCCTGGACAGCCCGACTACTCTGATCAGAGCTGGGTGAGGGAGATGAGGAAGTTTAAAGCTGAAAAAGGACAGAGGGCTCGTGAAAAATCCAGGACTGTCGAGGACGCCAGGGAACTTATTGAGGCTCGTCAGGAGCATAGACGTCAAACTGACGCGAGGGAGATCATCAAAGACCTCCAGGTCAGAAACTCCGACGCTCGAACCATCCTCAATGAGAAGCGTCGGGCTCGAGAGGATGCTGAGGAAGAGGTTGTGGGACCTAACCGGACCCACATACCTCAAGACCATCCTCAGCGCCTATCAGCACCATCTGCCAGGGATTCAACTAGAGACCGAGAGTGTAGTCCTCGCCGGGCGCATCGCTCCCTCGGCCTCCAGTCGAATGAGAAACCTTACCGGTTTCGAGAAGACTATGGAGAAGAGGGTCGTGACCATCATCAAGGTGTTCTCACCTACAAGACCCCCTTCAGCAAGGAGATTATGGACACTGTTGACCCCAAAAAGTGAAAGTACCACCCATCGAGCATTTCAATGGCACCACCGATCCCTCTGATCATATGGCCGCCTACAAAGCTCAGATGGCCGTCCAGACTGGGTGTGAAGCATCCTGGTGCAAATTCTTCCCAACCACTCTCAAGGGGATGACACTCAATTGGTTCATTGAGTTGCCATCAGGAGTAATATCTGATTTCTCCACCCTCGAGTTGCTGTTCAACCAACACTTTGTTGCAGCAAAAAGGCACAAAAAGACAAGCATACAACTTATGGCTTGCAAACAGAGGAAGAATGAGACCCTCGGCGAATATATTAAGCGTTTCAACACTGAGTCATTAGAAATATCTAACTAGGAAGACTCAGTAGCATTCGTAGCATTGATGTCGGGGCTCAAGCGAAGCCGTTTTCGCTTCGATCTACTTCATGATGAAGTCAGCACATTCACCGAGGCAATGACTCGGGCGAAAAGATACATCAATGCAGCTGACATCAATCACCCGATGGACCCTTATCCGTCGAGGAAGGAAGGAAAGAGGAAGATGGAAGCTTTCTCTCGAGACAAGGGTAAGAAGCCTCGAGAATCTGATGATGGCAATGACCATCGGTTCAACAAGAACCGACAACAGATTTACATGGACGTCAAGGACAGCATCCCTCTTCCTAAACCAAACCCCGTCAAAACCTCCCAATACAGGAGAAATAAAAGTTTGTGGTGTGATTACCACAAAGAGTGTGGACACACCACCCGCGACTGCCGGGAGCTGAAAAAGCACCTGAATCGGGTAGCCGATGAGGGAAAGATCGACAAGTACCTCAAGTCAGCCCCAAATAACAAAAAACAACAACACAATCAGACAAACAGCAATGAGAAGTACCTCAATCCGGCGGGGCGAGCAACAATGCCCGAAAGGGTCACCTAAGCTCCCTCGCCCATCAGGTGTTGAGGGTTGGGTCAGCTGACAAACCCACCTGCCCAACAATGACCTTTTACAATTCGACGATTCACTCTGTCCAGGTACCGCATGATGACCCGCTTGTCGTCGAGGTCAAGATAGCCAATGTTAATGTGAAAAGGGTCCTGATCGACAGCGGTAGTTCTGCGGACATCATCACCCTAGATTGTCTTCAAAAACTCAACATATCTAAGGCAGAGGTCCAGCCCTTGGGACGTCCCTTTGTTGGATTCGGTGGGCAGTCCACCTATCCAGTAGGAACGATCAAGCTGCCCACCCGGATCGGGCAGAAGGGACGCGGGTGCAACTTGATGGTCAATTATGTGGTGGTTGACATTCCTTTGCCATACAACGTCATCTTTGGTAGGCCTACTCTTAACCAGATCAAAGCGGCCATCTCAACCTACCAACTGCTGCTCCAATTCGAAACAGATGATGGCACCGTCAGGAAGCTGTATGGCAACCAGCACACCGGACGAGAATGCTACGTCAATAGTTTCAAATCAACTGCTGAAGGGTCGGCTGAAACAAAGAAAAGAAAGATATCACCAGCGCCGCCAACATCCTCTGGCATGGAACTATATTTAACCGAGAACAATAAACATTACGCAAGGCCTCAACCTGTAGAAGGATATGAGGAAGTGGCTATCGGTCAAAATAAAGAGGAGACGGTTCGCATCGGTGAGGCCCTCAGCCTAGAGACTAAGGACAGCATCATCTAAGTGTTGAAATAATACAGAGATGTGTTCGCCTATTCAGCAAATGAGATGCCCGGCATCAGTCCCTCGGTCATTCAACATGAGCTGAACATAAAACCTGGTTATATGCCAATAAAACAGAAACTAAGGCATTAGGGACCCGAGAGGATTACGGCAGTTGCAGCCGAAGTTAAAAAACTGTTGGCAAACGTGTGGTTGGCAAACGTGGTGCTTGTCAAAAAGCCAAACGGTACTTGGCGTATGTGTGTTGACTTCACTGATCTCAATAAAGCTTGCCCCAAAGACGATTATCCTCTGCCAAAAATTGACAGGTTAGTCGATTCAACAGCCGGTCATGCTTTGTTCAGCTTCATGGATGCAAATGCCGGGTATCATCAGATCCCAATGGCCGCCGCAGATCAACCCCACACAGCCTTCATTACTAACCAAGGGGTATACTGCTATCAAGTCATGCCCTTCGGGCTCAAAAATGCAGGAGCAACCTATCAACGGTTAGTGAACAAGATCTTTGAAAAACAAATTGGGAGGAATGTGGAGGTATATGTGGATGATATGATCATTAAGAGCAAACAAGCAGAAAATCATGTTGATCTGAAGGAAACTATGGAAACATTGAGGCACTATAACATGAAACTTAACCCGATGAAGTGCGTCTTTGGGGTCAAGGGAGGAAAGGGCCTCGGGTTTCTAGTTGACGAAAGGGGCATCGAAGCTAACCCAGACAAAATTCAAGCTATACTGGACATGCAATCTCCTCGGGCTGTGAAAGAAATACAAAGATTAACGGGTTGCATACCAGCTCTCGGGAGATTCTTGTCTAGATCAGCCGATAAGAGCCTAACGTTCTTCAGAACCTTGAAAAGAAAGACATTTGAATGGGATGCCGAAGCTGAAGAGACATTCCAGAAGCTAAAACAACATCTCACTACTGTCCCCAAACTAGTCTCACCCTTGCCGGGAGAGACTTTATTCGTTTATTTAGCAGTCTCTGTACACGCACTAAGTGATGTTCTGGTGGCCGAGAGGGAGAATGTTCAGCATCCTGTGTACTTCATCAGTCATGCATTTAGAGGGGCTGAATCGAGGTATCCTCAGATCGAAAAGTTGGTATACGCCCTCGTCATGGCCAGCCGAAAACTGAAGCCATACTTCCAATCCCATCAGATTAAAGTCCTAACCGGCCGGATAACCCATTCAGAAAATGCTTGAGGGGAAGAACCACTCAAACAGAATAACCGAGTGGAGGAATCAGTTGTCAGACTTTGGCCTAAAATATGAACCGCGAAGATCCATCAAAGCTCAGGCCTCAGCTGACTTCATAGTAGAATGCACCAACCGACCAACCTCCCCTGAGAACTCCCAACCATGGGAACTATCTGTCGACGGATCTGCCACTCGGATAGGGTGTGGGGCAGGAATATTAATCAAGACGGATAAAGGCGATCGGTTGGAGTACGCGGTAAAGTTTGACTTCATAGCATCTAATAATGAAGCCGAGTACGAGGCCCTGCTCCTCGGTCTTCAGATGTGTTAAGCAGCGGGGGCACACTCGGTCATCGCTAATTCGGACTCTCAGCTAATAGTTGGGCAGGTCAACGGAGAATTTGAGGCCAAGGAAGATGGAATGATGATGTACCTTCAAAAAGTTCAGGGTGTAAGCCAAAAAATGAGAAAATTTGAAATACGCCACATCCCTCGGTTTAAAAACCAACAGGCCGATGCCTTAGCCAGGCTCGCTAACTCAGCCGAGTGGATGGCTCCTCGGACAATCAGTTGGGAAGTCTTAAGGGAGCTGAGCATCAATGAACCAAAAGCTGTACACATTTTAGACCGAGGAGACAACTGGCAACAACCCCTGATCGACTATTTGGCAGAGGGCACGCTTCCCAATGAAACACGGGATGCTGAGAGGGTCAAACAATCCTCCAAATGGTTCCTCCTCCACGATGGCCATTTATACAAGAAATCATTCACCAATCCCTTCTTAAAATGTATAACTCCCGAAGAAGGTGATTATGTGCTAAGAGAGATACATCAAGGGGCATGCAGTGCTCACCAAGGCGCAAGAACCATTGCGGGGAAGGCCCTCAGGTCAGGGTACTATTGGCCCACGCTCAAACAGGATGCCACAACCCTCGTACAAAAATGCAAATAGTGCCAATTCTACTCTGATATCCCAAGAAGGCCAGCTCAAGACCTCACCGCCATACTACCAACACTGCCCTTTAATCGATGGGGGATGGACCTCCTCGGCCCTTTTCCCCCAGCCTCGGGACAAAGGAAGTTCCTAATAGTGGCAGTTGATTACTTCACAAAGTGGATTGAGGCTGAACCATTAGCCACAGTCAGTGATAAACAAGTCAAGAGCTTCATTTGCAAGAACATAATCACAAGATTTGGTGTCCTGAGGACTCTCCTGTCTGATAATGGTTGGCAATTCGACAGTAAGCCAGCCAAGGAATATTGCTCCAGGTTTGGCATACAAACAAGGTTCTCAGCCGTCGGACGTCCTCAGACCAATGGCCAAGCGGAGGCTGCCAACAAAGTCATAGTTAATGGCATTAAAAAGCAACTGGAGGGTGCCAAGGGGTCCTGGGTTGATGAACTTCCAGGAATCCTATGGTCCACTCGAACAACAGTCAAAGAGGCTACAGGGCATAGTCCTTTCAACTTGGTCTATGGTAGTGAGGCAGTTCTCCTAGTAGATGTGGGCATTCCCTTAGCTCGGATTGCCTTCTACGATTATGACAAAAATGAGGCACAAAAGGCAGTCGACCTCGACTTATTACCTGAGACTCGGGAAAACGCCTTGTTGAAGTCCATATTGTATAAACAAAAAATCACAAGGTAATTCAATAAGAGAGTTCTCCCTCAGGAAATTAAGTTAGGTGATTAGGTGCTGAGGAAGTTTGAGACTACTGGCCGAGCACCAACGATGGGTAAGCTCAGCTAAATTTGGAAGGACCCTACAAAGTAAGAGAGGTAATCAGGCCAGGCACCTTGAGGCTGGAGGATGAGGAGGATAATATAGTCCCTCGGCCATGGAACGCAGACAACCTCAGGAAATTCTATGTATAGCAGTTTACATTGTTTAATTATTGGGTCAAGGAGATTTAGTCCTCGTTCAATTGTAAAAAGTAACAATTAATCAATGTAACTTGTATTGCAACAAAGACTGAATATAATCGTATGTGTCCATCGAGAGAATAGATTATCAGTTCTTAGACTTTGAATATAATCGCATGTGTCCCTCGAGACAATAGATTATTGATTCTCATATTTTATAATCGCATGTGTCCCTCGAGACAATAGATTAATGACTCATATTTTGAATTCAGTCGCGTGTGTCCCTCGAGACAATAGATTAAGGGGCAGTATCACACTTCCCTCGGGACAAGCACATGTCATCCGACAGTAAAAAACTGGCCCTTTGTAAAAATTCACTAAGTGTTTGTATAAAGTTATCAAGCAATTGTGAAGACAAAACAAGGAAGACAAGCTCAGAATGAAATAAAAAGTATTTTATTAATAATTCTCATTCACTAAAAAAAGACAAGTTTCATTACACAAACAGGAGTTGGTTAAGATACATGAAGGCTACTCAAGACTAGACTCCTTTGGCTGCCCTTTGTCGTTTCCGCCTTTACGGCGCAACTCAGCGGTCCTAGTCGGATCCTCACTGGAAGATGTACCAGAAGAGTCTTGGACCTCGTTCTACTTTGTGGCTGGCTTCACAGGCCCCTCATCCTTCTTCGATGGAGTGAATTCAGCATCGAGCTCAGCATCCATCATGGCTTTCTCATCATCCTCTTGCATTTTCGTGTAAGCCTTTTGGACGTGGCGCTAGAGGTTGACGTCCTCCTTCTCCATGATTTGGCCGATTCTGCGTATCGCATCGGCCTCACCATGATCGTAGGATGCAAGCCCCACAGTAGCAGCATAATCAGCACCAGCAGGGGATCTTTTCCACTCTTCGACAAACGCGGCTGCATTCTTGTTCAGCTGGTCAGTCTTCTTTGCCAGAGTGGCCTCCACTGATGCCTTAAGTGAACGAACCTTCTTCAACCTCTTCTTAAGGGTTGAAATCTTTTCTTCTTGCTCTTTAAGAGAAGCAGCAGATGTAGCAAGGTCTTCTTGCATCTTGGCAAGCTGCTTCTCAACGTCTTTTTTCTGCTGCAAGGCTTCGTCTCTCTGCTGCTCAGTGGCCTTGAGTTGATCCTTCAGTCTCTGAACGTCAGTAGACATGGTACGTTTGAACTGCTGAGCCATGACGTTCATTCGTACCGACAACTGTTCCATTGGTCGTCAGTATGAGACAAGCAACTTAAAAATCATTAAGTAAAAGAGTCATGTCAAAAAGACTTACATCCATCCAAGAAGAGACCAAATCTTCCACCTGGTCAACCCCTTTTGCTTGGATAGCCTCCTCGTCCTTAGGCGTGATCAACTCTTCCAGACATTTTCTTGCCCGAGACCTCCTCTCCCGCGCTGAGAGCTCTGTAAAAACTTTGTCTGATCCGACGGGAGGAGGGCATCGGTGGAGGACTGAATCCTCTAGATAGGCGGTTTCCAAGTCCTTCGGATCGGAAACCCCTATGACCTCAAACCTCTCGGGCTCCTCCTCTGCCGGGACAGACTTCTCGGAGGTATGTGAAGCCCCAATCTCCTCTATCTCCTTCATTATCCCCTCGTCAGGAGGGATGATAGCAAGGGCCTGGGTGTCGGTCCTCTTCCTCTTGCTCTTCGTCGGTTGAGGGTTCTGTAAAAGAAGTTAGTGAATTTGAACAAAGTATGATAAAGCCAAAATTGCTGGATTAAAAAGCTTCTCACCGGGGGAGGTCCAGGCACCTTCAGCTTCTTTTCTTGTATCCTTTGTTGGAGCTGTTTCTTCCTCAGCTCAGCAGCACTGACTACACTAGCCATCTTAGCTGGAAGGTCGGTGATAACTCTCTCTGTCAAGTAAGAGAATATGTTAGACAAACACTTGACAAGACACAAGGGCATCAAAGTAGTAAGAGATGATAGTCCTACCCCTCGGGAAAAGATGACTCAACCCCACATAACAGAGGAAGAACTCGTTCTCGAGAAAGGACTTTTCTGGAAGGGTGAACTGTGGTTCCAACGTCCTATGACCGTTGGCCACCTCCTCAACACTCATGAGGTAGAAATCCACCCTAGCTTCCTCCTCAGTCAGCGTCTCTACGTCTAAGTTTATATCGAAATTGGGACCCCTCTCGGTAGGTGCAGTGGGAAAGGACCAGCCACGAGGGTCAGTGGTATATACAAAGACGAAATTTGATCTAAAGTTCTTGTTGCTCGAGGGAAGACCCCCATTTAACCTATAAAGCCCTCGGCTGTGAAAAGTATACCACTTCGTTGCATATTCCTTATCGGATATATGTACAAGTTTGGCAAGGTTGCGCCATAATCTAAGGCCCGGCTGTACATCTAACAATCTACACATTGATAAAAGATGAGAATGCTGGATAAGGCATTCGGCATCAGTTGGGAGAGGGCTAAGTTATATGTACAATGTAACTCGGCTAAAAAGGGGTGTAGTGGGAATCTAAGTCCTGCTTTCAAGTAGGTGTCATATACAGCTATGGCTCCCGGGGTCGGCCTATCTACAGTATAAAGGAGATGAGGGTCTATACAACTATACCCATCCTTAAAGTTATATTTCCTATGAAGATCTTGAATACCGTCATTCTTTAAGTATCTTTGGTAGGCAAGAGAAAGGTAAATGTCACCCGGACCCAGAGGAAGTTGTGCTACGCTCTCGGGTGTTAGTTGCTGGATGGATTATTCTTCCTGCTCGGCCATGGTCACCACTGCTCTGTGTAAATAAGAGTCACGATAACCAAAAGGACTATTACGAAAGGCAAGTGAAATAATCCAAGGGTTATTTATGAATTTCTCTTCCCCCTCGGAAGAAGCGCTCTCGGGGGAAGAACATAGTGGGACTCCCTTGGGAACTATACGATTGACCAAATCCCCAACCTCCCTCGGGTTAGTTAGAGAAGCAACATACATCGTAGAACTAGACAAGGGTCCTCGGGTCAATTGGGGAAAGGGTTATCTAAATCTATTTTCCGAGGACTAAAACTTAATGAATACAAAAGCACAAGGGGTCGGTCAAGGGGCATACCTTACTAGTCGGGCGATTAAGGGAGACGAAAACGACTTGGATCCTCGGACTAACTTCCTTGAAGGCTCGGGATGGTTACTTCTCTCTCTACAAAATGCTCTCAAAAATTTTGTGAAGTTGTGAAAAGTGATGAATGAAAATGACAAGTTACACTTATATATACAATCAAAAAGTAGATGAAGAGATGCCTCGATAATCGAAAAATGAAGTACAAGTTGAAAACATTTAAGTACGGAAGAAGTAACTAAAGAGCCAGTTATACTTCCTTAAAACCCTAAGGTAAAGGGGCATTTGAGGAGTCAGTTATACTTCATCAAAACCCTAAAGTAAAGGGGTATCCCAAGGATCAGTTGTACTTCATCAAAACCCTAAATGCATTTCATCAAAACCCTAAGTGTCACATTCCCAACGACCCTTGCAGGGTATCTTCAATCACGCATGACGATGGTTCACACCCTCGGGCAACCATCGTCTAGGGGGCCTGGTGAATAACCCAGGCTAAAAGACCTACGGGTTAGGCGCCATCCTCGTTCTGCAAGGATGGGACAAGTAAGGACCTCCTCGGTCATGAATGGGACACTCCGCATGATTGAGGAGTCTTGAAGATGACTCCATTACCTCCAAGTGATGGATACATACTGGGGCTCACCTGCCCCTCGAGCAAAGGGGAGACCATCGGTAACACTCCCTCAGTCACTGATAGGAGGAAGTCGTCCTCGGTTGTGCATGAAGCTCCCTACTTGGCTGAGGGACAAATCAAATGGTCATATGGAGTGTTTCGACTCATAATCTCCTCGGACATTCAGTAGACCCTCGGTCATACATCATCGGCCATTAAGGGTACCTCCTCGGTCAAGCATGGGGCCCCCACTTGACTGATAAGCCGCCAAAGTATCACATAATAACCAAGTGTCGGATCAACAAAGCCTCGGCCATAAAGGTGCCTCCTCGGGCCTCGCGGAAGCCCTCGAAGACACCTCCTCGGGTAAAGAACATGGAACCTCCTCGATCAGGAATGGGGCTCTCTCATATGACAGAAGAACCATGAAGGTAACTCTACAATGGTCAAGTGTTGGGTTGGCAATGGACCTCCTCAGCCATACCCCCTCAGTCTCGGCCAGGGGGACCTTCTTGTGATCTAAGGAAGGAAATGGGGGCTTATACACTCCTCGGAAGTTTATGATCACCTCGGCAATGTAGAACATAAGCCCTCAAACATGTTTTTACCACAAGAGGGACACTCTTAATTGATGAAAGAGAGGGATAGCCCCTCAGTCATGCCTCCTTGGACACATAGCTGAGGAGGGATGTCTCCCTCAGACATCCAATGGTGGAACCAAGTGTAAAGCTCCTTAGTCATACCTCCTTAAACATATAGCTGAGGAGGGATGCCCCCTCGGTCATCCAATGGGGAATGAAGGATAGAACTCCTCAATCACGCCTCCTCGGTCACATAACTAAGGAGGGTCTCCCTCGGTCATCCAATGGTGGAGTGAAGGGTAGAGCTCCTCAGTCACGCCCCCTCGGTCACATAACTAAGGAGGGTCTCCCTCGGTCATCCAAAGAGGGAATGAAGCATGGAGCTTCTCAATTACACGCTGAGGAGGGGAACCCTCTTCAGTCACCAAGAGGGAAAGAAGATAGACTCCCACAGCCACACCTCATCAGTCACACAGCTGAGGAGGGGTACCCTCCTCAGTCACCAAGAGGGAAAGAAGATAAACTCCCTCAGCCACACCTCCTCAGTCACACAACTGAGTAGGGGTACCCTCCTCAGTCACCAAGAGGGAAAGAAGATAGACTCCCTCAGCTACACCTCCTCAGTCACACAACTGAGGAGGATTACCTTCATCAGTCACCGAGAGGGAAAGAAGACAGAGTCCCTCAGCTACACCCCCTCAGTCATACAACTGAGGAGGGGTACCTTCCTCAGCTACCAAGAAGGGAGGGAAATGCAGAGTCCCTCAGTGACACCTCCTCAGGGGCATAGCTGAGGAGGGGGGGGTCACCCTCAGTTAACTGGGCAAGACAGCCTGTCATAATTCTTCGGCAGCACGCTAATCGAGGTAACGCCCAACATGCCATCCTTAACGTGTATCGGATTCCACGTCGGGCGTGGGGCTAATTGTTTGGGCTAGGTTCAGATCCTAGGCCCAATATAAGGAAGTTACCATTTTACCCCTAATAGGGCGACACAGAGGAAATTACTATTTTACCCCTAACAGGGGCAAAAGATCCTCACAGACACTCCCTTTAGAGGGATGTCAGATTATGACACTTGTCATAATCTCAATGGTCTGACAACTGTACTCTCGTACTATAAATATAGTACAATTTCCGCATTTGAAGGTACGCTTTTTCTGCCATTTCTGACAAATTCCCAAAAATTCTGAGCGATTCTTCCAGCTTACTGACTTCAGCATCGGAAGGGCGTTCCCGGGAAAACCCCCCGGGTTAATCACCAAGAACAAAACCATAAATCGACTTAGGGGAACCGGATGTTGATGTTTAAAAGCTGTTGATTTGATTGTGGTGGATTTGGTGTTTCAACTGGTGATTTTGTTTATTATTTTGATTTTTTTTGTTACTATTCGTTTTTTTGTGTTTAATCTTCGTCCAATTTTTTTTTTTTCGAATTTTTGTTACTATTCCTTTTTTTCCTTTTCTAAATGAATTTTTTGAATTGATATTAGTTAATCTTTGGCTTTTGAATTGATGGTATTATTCGCTTTTTTTATTATTCAATTCACATACTGTGTTCAAGATTATGAGCAGAGGATTCTTCGAGATTATGATTTTATTGGACTAAGTTAAGGTTGCATTGAATTTTGGTGAGCAACAAAATTCTTCTTTTTTTTTTTAATATCTGATAATTATAATTGTTGTGAGCAACAAATTATGATTGTTTTTTTTAATATCTAAATTGTGGTACTTGATTATTTGAATTTCGTGTTGATTTGATGAAAATTTTCAGCTTTTTCGATTTTGGATTCTTGTTTTTTGGTCGATTTTAGTGATACATGATTTACAGTTGCAACATCAACACTTCCCTGCTGTACTTAGACAAATAAGTGAAAAACTGATTCATCACCTGAATTACATAGTTTACATACAATAGTATCACAAATACAGTAGTATTACATAGTTTACTGGTGAAAGTTTAATTAGGGAAAGCAATTTATCTCCCCTGAAGTTCAGGTTACTGTGTATTTCTTCTCTTCACTAGACCACTGGTTTTGCAAAAACCCCTCTCACTGGTTTCATGATTATTTCAATTTCCCAATTTTATGTTATTATTTATTTGTAACAGATTTAACTTTGCGCTCAGATTTGGCCCATTATTTTTTCCAAAAAAGCCTTCTAGCTCCCTTATTTTAGACAAAATGCTATTTACTTTGTACATTTTGATCCATCAACAAGCTCAATAACAATGTAAAATCACACAATGGGGGCATTATTTGTTCTTGTTACTTCATTATTTCCATCAAATTTTTGATCCATTGAACTATTTTTGACATGTTGTTGGTGCCTTTTGTGTAATTGGATGGTGAGTTTGAATATATCTTGTATACATGTGTACAATTATTACATTTTCTAAATATATAGCTATGACTTACACATATCAAGTCTCCATTCTCATTTAATTTTTTTATGTTTTGTCATAAAACATTGATTGGTTCAATTTAATTGTTTGATTGCGCGCTAATTTTCTTAAGTTTTATTTTCTTTCTTTGACTTCATTTTCAAATCATTATTATTATCTGTATTGCTTTGTTTTGTCTGTCTTTTTGCTTGGTTAACTTCTTTTGTTTCTAGTTCATTAATCATAATTATGATATTGTTATTACTGGCTCTATGTACTACTAGTTGTCTTTCATATTAAATAATTCATGGATCTAAAGAAACATTTCTAATTGCATTTTATTCTATTTGAAGTATGGTATAGGGTGGTGTACTGGTGTTGAGAAAACATTTTAGATTTCATCGTCATGGGCTAGCTTAAATGGCATGAATAGTTTGAATGAAGGTGAAAAAAGGCATAATCTTTCACCTTTCTTATGCCTTATGTTTATTTATAACTTGCTGTCAATCAAACTTGTGTTTAGAATTCCTGAGTTTTGTTCAAAGCTATTACATCTGGTTGTTTTTTTAGTCCTTACGTTAATCATATTTTCATTTTTTGTTCAAAGTTGTAATATTTGAATGATTTTTAACATGAGTTAATCAAGTTTGAGTTTATAATTCATGAGTTTTGTTCAAAGTTGAAAATAAAACACAAATTGATTTTGTGAAGTTTAGAATTCATGGGTTTTCTGGACTTTAGCATTTATTGGATTTCCGTACTTCCCCTGTAACCATGCTCCAATAATTAAAGGGTATCAAACTAGTCAAGTGCAATGCGCAACCTTCGCTATTGTTTGTAATAGTAATATGGTAAGATAATTTTGTAATACGAACCGCAGTCACTTTGTAGCAGCCAAGAATCAATCGACTGACTGTTGAGTCTTGAAAAATCAAGCACTACTGCAGCTAAAAATAAAGGGCTTCACAAATTGAAATAACTCAGATGTCCGGATTTCTTTTCTACAAGTAAACCTCTTCACCTCCTAACCAGAAGAAGTCAGGTGAAAGCTTTATTATAGCTTCATCCAATATAACCTGAATAGTGGAGACAAAGAGACAGGCACAATAAACTTTTAGCATCTGTACTTTTTCAAGAAAATCTCTAGTTCACTGAGTTAAAATTTGTATACATGTTGTCTAAATATCTTTTTTACTTCTACTGTTTTAATACTGTGATAAGTAGCATACTAAATTGAAGGATCATTTGTTAAGTGTCTACCATGATAAAGATCATGCAAAAGACCATGATAAAGCTTGTCTAGTGTCTACCATCAGGGTTCTGTTTTATGTCATCAATTTCCATCACTAGAATTGCATTTTATGGAGCATGTGGACTCCTGGCATATGGCATAAGACTTCGATGACCAGATTATGTAAAACCTGTGACATTACTACTCTATAGAGGTCATGCTTTTGCTTTATATGTTTGTTTCTGTTGTGATATGTTGATATGATGATCTGATCCCTTTGTCAAAAAACAAAAAAAAGGAGAGATATGATGATCTGATATTATACATTGTTTTCCACTAATATGCAGCTCTCAAATCAATGCGTACACTATGAGACTGCTGCATTGCATTTCGGTAGTGCAACCATGCATACACCACAAGGGGCAGTTGTTGCATTCCACCTGGTGCAACTTGTCACGAGTGGACCAGTGACCCACCTTTGGCCTAGGAATGAGGGCATAAGGGTCCCATAGGGAGCCGCCCAAGTGTTGTGCAAGCAACACTCAACTCCCTATAGTAGACAGTCTGCAGGAGGTAGTAATGATGTACCATGATACTGGGTCTGAAGATGAGCACTACTTTTGGGATAGCCGTGCTATGTTGGTGAAACGAGGTTCATACATGGTGAAGAAGTTGTCTACTACACTTAGAAGAGTATGGAAGGTTCTGGAACCTCATCGGAGGGACTAGAGTAATTTAGCATATTCCGGAAGGGGCCGGAACATTGGAGGGTATTCTGGGGAATTCTCACTTGTCCTAAATACACTAGGAATATTGGATATCCTAAAGTCACTAGGAATGTAGGATGTTCTATGTACAGTAGGGAAGTAAGTAGTCCTAGATGTAGTAGGAAGGGCTAGAATATCCTAACTATAGTAGGGGAGGAAGATGTACATAAATACCTGAGGTATTCAGTTGTAAATTAACCAACCCACAGGNCCAACCCACAGAGACTGAGAGAGATAGAAAGAGTAATATCAGTATTGTATTCAGTTTTCTCTCAAAGTAATAAAACTCATACTCATAAACTTGTGCTTTTCTTATTCTTTCGTTCAAGCTTTCGTTGCAATACTTAGCTATATACTAAGGAAGGGTTAGCCTTGACTAGCATCCTAGGGTGGAAGTTAGTGGGCAGCGTGGCAAAAGACTAAGGGGAATTAGTCAGCACGTGACAAGTGGTATCGGAGCGGCTACGGTCGTTGGGGTATTGTCCAAGTGTGTTAGCAAGTGAACGAAGTTGAATTAAGAATTCAATGGCCAAGGACAAGAGTATCACTTCAGTACAAGCAACTGAAGGCAATGCGCCAGAGGTTACTCAGGCGGCATTTGAGAAGCTGGAGAAACGGGTAGCAAAGGCGGTGGAAAACTCGACCAAAGCAGAGGAGCGATCCACAAGGGTCGAGAGGGGAGCCGCAGAACATCCCGATGGTCTAAGAAAGGCCGAGATGGATATTGGGCGCTCAAAGAGCAATGGACGTTGTTGACACAGGGTTGAAGAGATTGCTATTGAGCGTTCCGCCGAAGCCAACACGCTCGTGAGCCTGTTAGGGAAAAGATGGAGAGCGAGATGGCTAAGGTCTGGGAAGAGCTCCAGCCTTGAGGAAAGAGAATGAACTCCTCAAGGACGAGCTGTTATTGTGCAAGAAGGCTGCATTAAATGGGGTGTTACTACCAGGCCGGCCAAAGATGGACATTCCCAACCTTCCAAGTACTTAGGAAAAGGGATGCTCGAGAGATCGACAATTTCCTTTGGAGTTTGGAGAGGTATTGAAGCCATGCACGTGATGAAGCCTCCAAGATCAATATCGCCACTATGTACCTCGGGGAGGATGGTATCCTATGGTGAGAAGGCGAGAGTTGGATATCAAGAAGGGCACTTATTCCATCGACACTTGGGATGAGTTAAAGAAAGACTCAAGAAGCAATTCTACCCAGAGAATGCTCAAGAGGTGTCTATGACGAAGCTACGTGAGTTGAAGCACACTAGCCACATTAAAGAATATATCAAGACATTCACATCTCTTTTGCTTGAAGTCGAAGACATGACAGAGAAGACCCAACTCATATCTTCACTGGAGGTTGCAACATTGGGCACACAAGAGGTGAGGAGGAGGAACCCTCAAACTATTGCCGATGCCATTGCCATTGCGGAGTCCCTGACGGAGTTTAGGGTCCCAAGAAGGATACCGAAGTAGTGGTTGTAAAGGAAAAGGTGGGGGAGCTAAATCCACCGAGCGAAACCACGTTCACCAAGGGGAAGGCAGATTTGAGAGGAAGGATAAAGGAAAGGGTCCAGCATCTTCCTCAGACAAGCCGAGGAACCGTGGTTGTTTCTTATGCGGAGGGCCGCACTGGGCCAGGGATTGCCCAGCCAATGGTAAGCTTAGTGCCATTATGGGGTCGAACGAAGAATCGTTGGGGAACGAGACGCGAATAGGGAATTTGCGGTTGTTGAGAAGCGTCAAGGCGGCGGTTGAAGCAAAGGAGTGCAACAACGTGGCCAGGGTGAGTACGCTGCCCCGTTCAGAAACATCTTCACTTATGTTTGTTGAGGCATATGTGAATGGGCATGCTTCCAAGGCACTCATAGACACGGGTGCCACTCACAACTTTGTTGCCAAGGATGAGGCAACAAGATTGGGATTACAGTACGCCAAGGAGCCAGGCAGGGTGAAGACCGTCAATGCTTCGCCGGTGTCTATCCTAGGGGTTGCACGAGGTGTACCTCTTCGTTTAGGTGAATGGATGGGTACTGTGTATCTCACGGTTGTCAATATGGATGACTTCTCACTAGTTAAGGTGTCCCCGTTTCATGGGAAGACGTGGAAGCCAAGACTTTATCAGCTCTCCAACTATGCAAGGGCGTGAAGAAGGGTGAAGCTACATTCTTGGCAACGCTCGTCAAGGAGGAGTCTCAAGTGGGAGAGATTCCTAAAGAAATTTCCAAGATCCTCCAGGAGGTTGAAGACGTAATGCCTCCGGAACTTTCGAAGAAGTTTCCTCCTAGAAGAGAGGTAGATCACGAGATTGAGCTGGAGCAAGGGGCAAGGCCTCCAGCAATGTCACCTTACAGGATGGCACCACCAGAGCTCGAGGAGCTAAGGAAGCAACTCAAGGAGTTGTTGGATGCAGGGTTCATCCGGCCATCCAAGGCACCATATGGGGCACCTGTGCTTTTTCAACGCAAGCATGATGGGAGCTTGCGAATGTGCATTGACTATCGGGCTTTGAATAAGATCACAGTGAAGAACAAGTATCCAATCCCGTTGGTCGCAGATCTCTTTGATCGACTCGGTAAAGCCAGGTACTTCTCCAAACTCGACCTGAGATCGGGGTATTGGCAGGTACGCATAGCTGAAGGGGATGAGCCAAAGACAGCATGCGTAACTCGATATGGGTCTTACGTATTTTTGGTGATGCCTTTTGGTCTCACCAATGCACCGGCCACATTCTGCACTTTAATGAACAAGATCTTCAGGCCATTCCTTGATGACTTTGTGGTAGTCTACCTTGACGATATCGTCGTATACAGCGACAACCTTCAAGACCATGTGGAACATTTGAGGAAGGTGTTCAAGGCCTTGAGGGACAATGAGCTCTATGTGAAAAGAGAGAAGTGCTCGTTTGGGCAAGGAGAGGTGTCCTTCTTAGGGCATCATATCAGGGAAGGGAAGGTCATGATGGTGCATGATAAGGTGCAGGCCATCAAAGAATGGAGTGAGCCCAAGAATGTCACGGAGCTGCGGTCATTTCTTGGACTCGCGAACTACTACAGGCGGTTTATAAAGAGCTACTCGGCAAGGGCAACACCATTAACCGACTTACTGAAGAAGAAGGTACAATGGTTGTGGAGTGACAAGTGTCAAGAAGCTTTTGATGACTTGAAACAAGCTGTCACGGAGGAGCCTGTTTTAGCCTTACCCAATTATTCCAAAGCATTCAAGCTGCATACAGATGCATCAGACTATGCCATAGGAGGGGTGCTCATGCAAGAAGGGCATCCTGTTGCATACGAGTCGCGGAAGCTGAATGACACAGAGAAGCGTTATCCTGTTCACGACAAAGAGATGACTGCGATCATTCATTGCTTGCGCATTTGGAGGCACTACTTACTTGGGAGTCGGTTCACCATCATGACCGACAACGTAGCAACAAGTTATTTTCAAAATCAGAAGAAACTTAGCCCCAAGCAAGCTAGGTGGCAAGACTTCCTGGCAGAGTTTGATTACACAATGGAATACAAGCCGGGCAAGGTGAATGTCGTTGCTGATGCCTTGAGTCGCAAGGCTATACTCGCTAGCACGAGTGGCATTGCTAGCAACCTCCTTGAGCGGGTCAAGGAGGGGATGAAACAAGATCCATTGGCCCAGTCACTAATGGAGATGGCCATGGAAGGGAAGACGCGACGGTTTTGGGTTGAGGACGAGGTTCTCTATACCACCGGTCGACGTATGTATGTGCCTAAATGGGATAATCTTAGGCGGGATATAATGAAGGAGTGTCACGATTCAATGTGGGCCGGACATCCAGGCATGCAACGGACTCTAGCTCTGTTGGAGGAGTCATATTACTGGCCACATATGAGGGATGACATAGAGGCGTACGTGAAGACTTGTCTTGTGTGCCAGCAAGACAAGATTGAGCAACGAGTTCCAGCTGGACTCTTGGAACCATTGCCCATACCTGAGAAGCCATGGGAGAGTGTGTCAATGGACTTCATATCGGCCTTACCCAAGTCTGAGGGGTGTGGCTCGATCATGGTTGTTATAGATCGCTTCTCAAAGTATGGGACGTTTGTCGCAGCACCTAGGGACTGCACAGCCGAGCAAGCCGCCAAATTATTCTTCAAGAACGTAGTGAAGTATTGGGGACTTCCTCGGACTATCATTAGCGATCGGGATCCAAGGTTCACTGCAAAGTTCTGGACAGAGTTGTTCAAGCTTTTAGGGTCAAGCCTTCACTTATCAACAAGCTTTCATCCGCAAACTGATGGGCAGACGGAGAGGGTGAACGCCTTGTTAGAACTTTACTTGAGGCACTTTTGTGAGTGCTAACCAAAGAAATTGGGCCAGGTTGATTGATGTTGCTCAATTCTCCTACAATCTGCAGCGATCAGAGTCGACGCAGCAAAGCCCTTTTAAGATCGTCATGGGTCTACAACCCCTAACACCACAATCAGTTGCAACAGGCTACAAGGGTAGTAATCCTGCTGCATATCAAGTTGCAAGGGAGTGGGACCAACAGATGGATATAAAAAAGAATTACTTGAGCAAAGCCACGAAAAAAATGAAAAAATGGGCAGATAAGCATCGAAGGCCGGCTGAGTATCAAGTTGGGGACTTAGTTATGGTAAAGTTGATCCCACAGCAATTTAAAGCATTTAGGAAAGTTCACAAGGGTTTGGTGCGCAAATATGACGGACCGTTTCAAATCCTGGGAAAGGTAGGAAGGGTATCCTACAAAGTGGACTTACCAGACAAGCTGAAAATACATCCGGTGTTCCATGTGAGTATGTTAAAGCCCTACCATGAAGACATGGATGATCCAATGAGGGGCGAGTCACAACGAGCTCCTACGGCTATAGTGACATCGTTTGATAGGGACATCGACTCAATTGAAGCGACAAGGGTGGTCGCAGGGGCGTTCCAAGGTACAAGGAATACTATGTGCATTGGAAGGGACTCCCGGAGAGTGAGGCAACATGGGAGAAAGAAGATGACCTGTGGCAATTCCGGGATCAAATCGAGGCATTTGACTCTCAGCCTTGACGGGGTCTTCAAGGGCTTTGGTGGGGGAGCATGTCACGAGTGGACCAGTGACCCACCTTTGGCCTAGGATTGAGGGCATAAGGGTCCCATGGGGAGCCGCCCAAGTGTTGTGTAAGCAACACTCAACTCCCTATAGTAGACAGTCTGCAGGAGGTAGTAATATTGTACCATGATACTGGGTCTGAAGATGAGCACTACTTTTGGGATAGCCGTGCTATGTTGGTGAAACGAGGTTCATACATGGTGAAGAAGTTGTCTACTACGCTTAGAAGAGTATGGAAGGTTCTGGAACCTCATCGGAGGGACTAGAGTAATTTAGCATATTCCGGAAGGGGCCGGAACATTGGAGGGTATTCTGGGGAATTCTCACTTGTCCTAAATACACTAGGAATATTGGATATCCTAAAGTCACTAGGAATGTAGGATGTTCTATGTACAGTAGGGAAGTAAGTAGTCCTAGATGTAGTAGGAAGGGCTAGAATATCCTAACTATAGTAGGGGAGGAAGATGTATATAAATACCTGAGGTATTCAGTTGTAAATTAACCAGCCCACAGGGACTGAGAGAGATAGAAAGAATAATATAAGTATTGTATTCAGTTTTCTCTCAAAGAAATAAAACTCATACTCATAAACTTGTGCTTTTCTTATTCTTTTATTCCAGCTTTCGTTGCATTACTTAGCTATATACTAAGGAAGGGTTAGCCTTGACTAGCATCCTAGGGTGGAAGTTAGTGGGCAGCGTGGCAAAAGACTAAGGGGAATTAGTCAGCACGTGACAAACTGCTCAATTAAGTTTAACTTCTCAAATAAGCAGCTACATACATGTAGCTATATACATGTCTTTCGCTTCTCAAACCATCAACTATTTCTTCATCTTTCGTAATTTTGAAGATTTGTGTTTAAGTTATGAGTATTTTTAGAGTAGGCCTGATCACGGATCGGATATCCGATCTAAAATTTTGGAAAATAAATATTTGTATCCGTATTCAAAATTTTCGGATATCCGTATTTGATATCCGATAATGTTCGGATCGGATACTTCGAATATCCAATTTCTAATTTTTCTTTCACAAAATAAACACATAGATATTTGCAACACAAGAATACGACAAGACAATATAAGTACCAAATAAAAGAAATGAATATGTTAAATCTTGTCCATTAGCAATCGTACAGAATAAATTAATTTTTGTAGAAGTGCTCGTAAGATTCTTGAGTTTACTAGTTTAGTATACTCAAAAGTCGGAACTTTATAGGAATGACTTATATTTTTTGTACGTTCAATACATAAAAGTTGAAATCTAAATGTCAGACATCAAAAAATTTCGGACATCCAGTTCGATAGTTGAAATTTCAGATATTCGAATATCCATGAAGGCTAAAAGTGATATTTGAATAGGTATTTGATATCCGCCTTTTCGGATCGGATATTCTAAAAATTGGATCAAATACAGATCAGATTTTCAGATCCTCAGATATTTTTGCTCAGCCCTATTTTAGAGTTATAGCAAGAAATTAAAACCATGGAGTTAGAATTTCAGATTTATGCTATTGCTTTATATTGATTCGTATGTACGAAAACACTAGTAATTGTATTTTTATTTGTTTGTTTGTAATGATAAATTTATGTTTTAGTAATATTTTGCTTTGGTCTATTTTGTGGGTTTTTGGTGGATTTTTTTTCCTTTTTTGGTAGTGGTTGTGGGAGGTTGAAGCAGGTAATGGTGGAGAGTTAAGGGTGGTGACAGGTGGAAGCCTGGAAGGAGGTAGTAGAATAAAAGCTATTGCTGCTATTAGGGTAGTGATGTTGTTGCTATCAATCATTTTTTTCAAATAAAATTAAGTATAAGTAACGAGCATAGATTTTCAAGATACTTTATCCCCTTTATGTAACGGGCTTCAAACAAAGTGTTACTTATAACCCACTTTAGGTAACGGGCTTCTAGAAAAAGTCATGACCTATAACCCACTTTAGGTAACGGGCAATGATGAATGACCGTTACCTAAAGTCAGGTTTTAGGTTATGCTCATCGCTCGTAACCTAAACTTATATGCGATGCATTATAACTTACAAACAAAACCGTAACCTATAGTCTACTTTGGCCCGTAACCTATTAAAGTTTTTCCACTAGTGAAGAAGGTAAAATAATCACTATTGATGCATCTTGCTTGAAGATTCAATTAGTAGACTACCTGTCATCCATATTAAAGGTTATGAGCTTCTACGGGGCTTTTGCATAGCGGAAATTAAGGAAAATAAAAAGACTCCGTGCGACTTTTATCCTTATTCAAACATGACAATCCATCAATGCTCTTCTTGGTGATTAAGGGTACTTTCAAGGGATATCTTTAGGATCATGCCAAAGATCTACTTTAGCTTCCTCTTTGGAGCCCATCCAAAAAAATGACAAGTTTCAAATTCCAAATATATAAGATGACAAAATTTAACATCAAATTAGCCACAACATGATCAGAATTATGTAACTTGGCAATAGATATAAATGAAACAATGATTGGGCTTACCCAAATTGCTACCTCTAAATTAAATATGTAGTTCAATCAAGTGGAGCTTCATGATAAGAATCCTGATTCCTTTGTTTCCTTCATTCACTAAGTATGAATGATTCCTCCTTCCTATTTTTCAACTCTTAATTCTTATTTAATTTGCTCCAAAAGTTTAGTATGTCATTGCTCATCATCATCAAATTAATTTCACACTCGAATACATAATGACATAAAAACTACAAGAAAGCAAGAAATGCATAAATTACTAATTGCACATAGAATCATGCGAAGGACATGAGGAAATACTATCGATAATCATCACTTCAACATGCATCCATCATCCATGGAAAAACTGAATACACGCAAATTATGAGTCAAATTGAATACCAAAGGAATTCATATAAAAGGGTAAAAAAAGAAATAGATCTGTTAAAATGCAAATTATACTTCATTGTGCTAATTGAGGCTAATGGTTTAAAATATTGATTGGGTATAAAAATAAACTGTTACTCAGTAAAAAAATTGGAGAAGATGAATCAGTTACAAATGAAGTTGTAGAAATGAGATTTAATTCAGGAAGCTCCATTGAAGATGGGTGTTTATTGTAGCTTTAATATTTTGGCATGAGGAAGATTAATAGCAGGAATAATATGAGCCATGAAATTGTCTTGCAAGTTGCAATTACAGTAGTATGTATTTGTGTATTTTACTTAGTGAAATTATTTATGCTTTTCACTAAGACCGTAACTGTTTTTTGGGGAGTTGTCCATTGGCTGACTCTTGAAGGCAATTTTAATGTTGGAATAACAGGTGAAACTATAATTGCCCGAAAGAGCCACGTAAGTAGAATAGGAAGCAATGTCAACATTTAATTAGAGGTGCCACATGTTTAATAACCAATATTTGCCTTGCCTTTTCAATATAAAGATATTGATTGATTGATTTGATAAACTAAATTGAGTTGGGGAATGCTCTATTTATAAAGGTCCTAAGCCATTTTATTAGTTGTGGAGCTTCATTTGAGCTAATGTATGAGGCTTAGCTTGCTTTTCTTCCCTTGCTACTTTCTAGACTTTTGAATTTTTTCACATTGTTTCGTTTGCGACTTTGGGTGTATGAATGCATCATAACTCTTTCATAGGAGTTTCCTAATTGGGTAATTTTGTGTAATCATTGATAAGCCACAAACTTTCAAACCTACAATTTTTATATTCCTAACCTATGCCTAGAGACATACTAGTTTAGTGACAAGTTGGAGTTGACCCACAAGGATTAAGATACTGTCGGTCTATGCTAGCAAGCACGACAAGCTAGTTCGAAGACTTGCTGTTGGAATTTTGTGAAACTAAACTAAAACTAAGTTGAAAGTGTAAAATATCAAGAAGAAAAAGGGTTAGGTTCATGTAGTTCATGTGTTCCATCAAGCACAATTATATCGCCATATATTGTTTGAGCATCAATTACAATATTATTTACTAAACCTCAAACACTTGGATCATCTTTTGAGGCACCAAGACATTGCCTATTAACCTAAACCTATCTTTCATAGACTGTTCATATGACAAAAGATTGCAATTCAACGTTAGCAAGCCAAATTCACTCTTAAAGGTCACATTTTCGTACTATTGCAATGGTTCATGCAAACTTCATCAAAATTTGTTTCGACGGGTTGACCATCTTTACCGCAAGTTTTCAATTGATTCAATTCCCCATTTTTTTCTCTCAAACAATCGATAAAGAAATAATTTCCCAGCCTTTTATTCTATGATTATATTAAGTATTTGTGCTCCTCGGACTCTAATTCTATTTTCATTTATATTAATAATTTATTTTTACTATTTGTATACTTGATAAAAAAAAATTGTGTTTTTTAAATGAGTAAAATAGTTGATATTTTCCATATGAAAAAATTACTATTCGTGTAGTTCAGGACAAACAATCATTTGATTACATGATTTTAGTCACCTAAGCACTACAAGAAAATTAATCAAAAAGGGCGACAAATATCGCCTTATTTGAACAAAAAGTCGCCCTATTTGATCTAATAGGGCGATTTTTAGGTCGTCCTAAACTCGCCTTATTTGCTCTGTTGTAGTTGATATGTGGAAGGCGAGTTTTGTTGTCACCCTCTTTCATTCATGCAGCAAAGGTGACTACGCGTCGTCGTAATTGTGGTAACAAAAACAAAAAAATACGTCGCCCTATTTGACTAGTTCAAAAGTAGCAATTTGTTTCGCTCTATTTGATATGCTCAAAAGAAGCAACTTATGTTGCCCTCTTTGATATGTTCAAAACAGGCAACAATTGTCGCCCTTTTATATCTAAATAAGAGGGCAAAAGAATCGCCCTATTTGCTTTGCGCAAGTCCGAATAAGTCGCCTTAGTTGGAGAAAGCTTAGCTTCAATCTAAATGACTGTAATTAAACATCAGCATCATAAAAGAATGCTACGGAATTTCATAGTTCAACCCACTACAATTTTTTAATAGTTTTAATAATGCATATATCAATTAATATACACACAATGTATTACTCAAGTTTAATTCAACATATTGAGTAGTTTTTACAAAAGATCCATGTTGGTTTACATTCATAATTATCATTACAAACTTTACACCATCTGACCCTCACATACTACAATCATTTCCAATGGTTAGTGAATGTAAACTTGAGTGTCCATCGATCATATACATGGTGACACTTTTGTAGGAGAAAGTGTCACCTTTAGAGATAATAGTAAAGGTTTGATCAAAGGTATAGGTAAGGTTGGTAAGACGCTTTCTCAAGTAATTGATAATGTATATTTTGTTGAAGGTTTGAAACATAACCTATTGAGCATATCTCAACTATGTGACAAAGGAAACTATGTTGAATTTGAAACAAATCTATGTCACATAGTTAACACTGAAACAAGGGAACTGGTCTGTAAGGGGTTCAGACACAATAATGTTTACATAACATTTTTGAGTCAGATTCCTAAGACTAGTACCACTTGTCTCAATGCTAAATAGACTGCGATCTCAGGACTTAGTTACAGGTTTACCTAAAATTAAGTTTGTTGCAGAACATATTTGTCATGAATGTGAAAAATGTAAGCATGTCAAATCCTCTTTTCAGCTAAAGAAGTTTGTAAGCACTACTAGACCATTCGAACTTGTGCACACTGATTTGTGTGGACCCATGCGTGTACAAGGTTGAAATGTTCATAGCTATGTGTTTGTGTTAGTTGATGATTACTCTCGTTATACTTGGACAGTATTTCTAAAGTTTAAAAATGAAACCTTTGAAGAATTCAAAATCTTGACAAAACAAGTCCAAAACAAGATTAATCATCAGTTGGTCTCTGTCCGGTCTTATCATGGTTCTGAATTTGACAATGTCAGCTTCATTACCTACTGTAATGATCATGGTGTGTCTCACAATTTCTCAGCTCCCAGAACTCCACAACAAAATGGAGTGGTTGAAAGGAAAAACCGCACTCTAGAAGAATTGGCAACAACAATGCTTCTAGAGAGTGGTCTACCTAGAAACTTCTGGACTTAAGTTCTAAGTACTGCTTGCTATATTTTAAATAGGTTAATGCTGAGACCTTTACTAAAGAAAACACCTTATGAGCTTCTTAGGGGAAGAAGACCAAACATTGCATATTTACGCGTTTTTGGGTGCAAATTATTTGTACACAATAATGGTAAATCAAGTTTGGACAAATTTGATCCTAGAAGTGATGAGGCTGTTTTAATTGGATACTCTTCACACAACAAGGCATACAAAGCCTTCAACAAAAGAACCTTGTGTGTTGAAGAGAGTATTCATGTTCTGTTTGATGAAACTAATATGTTTAGTAAGCATGTGCAGGTCGATGATGATGAATTCAAAGTTGGCATGGTAAACTTTACAGGAGATAAAGATTGAACCAGACTCACCACACAACTCTCCTATAGAGGAAGAGTCTGGTCAAGTACAAATTCAAGAAGCTCATGAAGTCAGAGGAGAATATCGTGACTCAGAAGCTCAACCACATGAATACAATACAGCTGAGACCACTATGGAACCAGGTTCACTTGTTCAAAACAACAATGACACAGGGGGAACCAGTACAAGAACCAGTTCAACATTAGAAGGCACCAGTGCAAACCTTGATATGAATAAATCCTTCATGTACAAGTCTGCTCATCCCTCTGATCTTATCATTAGTGATATTAACAAAGGGGTGCAAACAAGGAATTAAACTCTACAAAACTTTTGTGCTTTCTATTCTTTTCTTTCAAATGTTGAACCAATTGATTATAAGACTGCTTTAACAGATCCAGATTGGGTTTTGGCCATGCAAGATGAACCCAATCAGTTTGAGAGAAATCAAGTATGACATCTTAAACCCAGGAAGGAAAACATGTCTGTTATTGGAACTAAATGGGTGTTCAAAAACAAACTGGATGATGCAGGTATTATAGTCAGGAACAAAGCCAAACTAGTGGCCAAAGGTTTTAATAAACAGGAAGGAATTGATTATGATGAAACCTTTGCTCCAGTTGCCAGGCTTGAGGCAATCAGGATTTTAATAGCTTTTGCAGCTCATATGAACTTCAAACTCTTTCAAATGGATGTTAAGACAGCCTTTCTTAATGGTTATTTGAAAGAAAGATGTATATGTGGAACAGCCCCTGGATTTGAGGATAGTGACTTGCCAAACAATGTTTTCAAACTTGATAAAGCTCTTTATGGTCTCAAACAAGCTCCCAGAGCTTGGTTTGAGAGGATGTCCAATTTTCTTTTGGAAAATGGATATAAGAGAGGTTCAGTTGACAAGACACTATTCTTGAAAGAAAAAGGGAACTGATCTGCTAGTGGTCCACATATATGTAGATGATATTTTGTTTGGAGCTACTAATCCTGATTTAAGTAATGAGTTTGCAGATTTGATGAAAAGTGAATTTGAAATGAGTATGATGGGAGCACTTGGATTCTTTATAGGACTTTAAATCAAGCGAACCTAGGATGGAATTATGATTCATCAGCAGAGGTACCTCAAGGAGTTGCTGAAAAGATATGGTCTGCAAGACAGCAAATCCTATGAGACACCTATTCCAACATCTACAAAATTGAGCCTTGATAAGAAGGGAAAGAGTGTTGAGGTTAAGTTGTATAGAGGTATGATTGGCTCATTGCTCTACTTAACAACCAGTTGGCCATATATAGTGTTTTCAGTAGGGTTGTGTGCAAGATTTCAAAGCAACCCTAAAGAATCTCACCTAAAAGCTGTTAAGAGAATTTTAAGGTATATAAATGGCACTAATGATTTGTGTTTGTGGTATCCAAAAGGTAGCAGTATGAATCTTATAGGATACACATATGCTGACTTTGCTGGTTTTATTGTGGACAGGAAGAGTACTTCTGGAATGGCTCACTTCTTAGGTTCCTGTCTTATCTCATGGGGATCTAAGAAACAAAATTTTGTGGCCTTATCCACAACAGAGTCTGAGTATATTGCAGCAGCTTTATGTTGTGCTTAGCTCTTATGGAAAAAGTCAAAACTGAAGGATTTTGGGATCTTATTCAGAAGTGTTCCCATCTTATTTGATAACACAAGTGCAATAAATATTTTGAAAATTCCTGTCCAGCATTCTAAAACCAATCATATTGAGATTAGGCATCATTTTCTAAGGGATAATGTTGAAAAAGGTAATGTAGAATTGGATTTTTGCAGGTCCGAAGATCAACTAGCTGACATCTTTACAAAACCTTTGAGCAGAGAAATGTTCGTCAAGCTTCGTACCTTGTTGGGTATGATTAAGATTAGACAATGAGCTCTTAAGTCTTGACTTGTCCATTTGGCTAGTCAAATGATGTCTATATGTACATGTTTTGTTTTGTTTTGTTTTGTTTTGTTTTGTTTTGTTTTGTTTTGTTTTGTTTTGTTTTGTTTTGTTTTGTTTTGTTTTTCTTTATGCTTTCTAAGTCTCACAAAGTTCTTATGCATTGCTGAGCTGATTAATTTAGTACTCAAGTGCCTTAGCATAATCTTGTAAAAGGTAAGCTGGGACAGACCAGTTGCAAACCATTAGGGAACCAGATCCATGAGGCGGTTATTCTTAGTCAGTCACTTTTTTTTTTTCAAAAAATAAAAGTTTTGGAAATAAATATATTGACGGTTGTATTTATGGCAACTGCCTTTTTAGCTGAACGGACAAATACTTTCAAATATTATGAAGATAACAGTTTTGATTTAAATCTCCTACAAGTATATGCTTCTGATCATACCTTCCTTCTTCATTTCTTTTTCTAATTTTCTTTCACCTTCTATATATTCTCTCGATTTCTTTCCTCTCACACAAAAACCTAATTCATCTAAATTATTTTTCTTACTTTCTCTCACATTGTTCAAAGTGTTTCTTTTTGTGCTCAAATCAGAGGAAATATTCAGTCTCATCATGTCGAAAAGAAGAAGCATAATATTGGTTGAAAATGAAGTTAGTGAATTTCCTGAAATTGAAATTAAGAAAACAAAGAAGATGGTTGACAAGGTTATTGAGTCTGTGATAGAAGATTTTATGGAGGAAGAAGATGTGAACGAAGAGGAGGAAGTGCTACTGATTAGAAAGAACACCAAGGCTGCAACTTCAAAAGCTCTGACTATAAGACCCCCCACACCAAAATCCACCACAAAACAACCACAAAAGTGATTACACCAAAATTAACTGCCAAAACCACCAAATCGTCCACACCAAGATCCACAAAATCAGCCACTACCAAAAAGCCACCTTCACCATAATCCAAAGAATCAACTCATGTACCAATAGAAACGTTAAAATCCAAAGAACCAGAGATTGTTGAAGAATCAGAACATGAGAAGGAATCTAAATCCGAATCCAATTCGGATGAAGACGAAGTTGAGGAGGAAGAAGTTGAATCAGAAGAAAGGGAAATTGAACAAGTGGAGGATGCTGTTACTGAAGAAGTAAAGGAAAAGAAAGTCAGTACTAAGAAATCGTCTTCAAAAACGGTTAACAAAGTGGAGAAGAAGGCTACAAAACCACCAACTACAAAATCTAAATCACCCACTCCTAAAACCACTCCCAAACCAGTTGAAAAATCAAAGAGTAAGGAAGTTAATGAAGAAGAAGAGGAAGTTGAGTTAGCCACTGAATAAGAGAACACAAAGAAAATAGCAAGCAAGGGCACTCGTGTGAAAACGGTTGCTAGAAAGGGTGCAGAAGCGTCCAAGGGGAAGGTTTGAAATACATATTTAGCTACAACTTTATATGTTTAGTAGTTTGACTACTGGTTGTGTTTAGTTTTTGTTTTCAATGCTTTTATGCTTTGACTGTTTTGATGATGCCAAAAGAGGGAAGCAGGGTGAAGTTCTGATCTGTTCTACCTAATTCAGGGGGAAACAGGTTAAATGAATATTACTAACCTGTGTGTGTTGCAACTAGAAGTAAGTTTGATAAAACTTGCTAGTGATGACAGACCAATAAGGTTTGGAAGGAAATGTATTCAAAGCATTTCTTTACTTCTTATCATCCCAACGACTTGTTTACAAGTCTGATGAACTTACTGATGTTCCTATTGCGAATACATGTTTAAGTCTAAGAGCTCTATGTCTAATTATTACTATTGCAAATACATGTTTAAGTCTAAGAGCTCTATGTCTAATTAGTAGTTGCCCAGGGACTTAGCAAACTCTTTCTTAAACTATTGTCAGTTAGTTGTGAACTGGTTTACTTGTAAATGATGCTTAATATGTAGGAACAGTATAAGACCAGTTCATTGAATTCTAAAAAATTCAAATTTTTTGAAAAGTTCCAAATGTTATGATACTATTTACAGGGGGAACTTCACAGTTTATCATCATCAAAAAGGGGGAATTTATTGAGTTCCTAGCTTTTGTTTTGAATGATGACAAACCACATTAAACTATCACATTGTATGCAAGTTTCTGTTTACATGTGCAGGTACTAAAGAAACAAATTCAATGATGACAAGATAAAGCTCGAGAAGCCAAGTCTTGAAGTTTGCATGAAGATTAAGCATATAGATTCTAACTCTTCGGTCTTAGATGCAATGTAACTGGTACAAAGGTTTGCTTATGCAATATAAAGATTGAGATTACAAAGATGCACTAATTATGAAGGATAAGGAACTTAAGTTACTTAGCATACATAACTATAAGTAAACTTGGCTGACTAGAACAGTCTGGGAACAGTGCCGAACCATTCCTCTAGATTTTACTTCACACATCCGTATTTTAGGAAAGTTTCTTTTCGCGCAAAATTGTTTTTCAAAAATCGAACATGGATGCTTGGGTTGGTATGCAAGGCAAATATCCTTAAGTATGGCAGGTATGTTATGTAATATTGTGCTGATTTTATTTGATTTCAAATAAAATCAGTGAGAATACTGTCCCGAGATTATTTCTATAATTCTAAGGAAAGTATTCCCTTGAAAATATTACATAACATACTAAGCCAAAGGCTTAATTAACGAGATTGGCTAGCAGACATCCAATGATAACTTTTGCACCAACAAAAACATAAAAACACGATTTGCAAAAGTGCTCCCTAAGTCTCAATCTCGCACAAACCTCATAACCACATTAAGGTTTTAATTTTCTCTCTTTTGTAAGCATTTTAGGCTAATTGTATTGAGAGACAACGAATTGTAATTTGAGCATTTTGATAGTTTAGTTTGCTGGGGAAGTTAATTGGGGATCACCTTCATTTGAACCTTCATAGTTGCGGGTTGAGTCGTACTTCCATAGGTGGAAGTTAGGGAATCATATTGTACATAGGTGCATAATTGATTGAGTGTAATTCTTTTGTTATTCTGAGTTGATTAATAAAAGAGTGAGTGAGCGGAGGACAAAGACTTATTAATCAACTCAGAATAACAAAATAATTACACTCAATCCACCTATGCACAGTATGATTCCCCAACTTCCACCTATGGAAGTTCGACTCAACCCTCAACTATGAAGGTTCCAACGAAGATGATCCCAGATCAACTTCCCCAACACACTGAACTCTCAGAATGCTCAAATTACAATCCTTTGTTTCTCAATAACAATTAGCATAAATGCTTACAAATGAGAGAATATTAAGACCTTAATGTGGTTATGAGGTTTTTACGAGATTGAGACTTAGAAAGCACTTTTGAAAATCGTAAACTTCTATTTTATTCGTGCAAAATTTGTTTTGCTTGTCTGCTAGCAAATCTCCTTAAATAAGCCTTTGGTTAGTATATCATGTAATATTGCAAGAGATTATTTTCCTTGGAATTCTAGAAACAATCTCGGGAAAATATTCTCATTGATTTTATTTGAAATCAAATAAAATCAGCACAATATTATATAACATACTTGCCATAATTAAGAATATTTACCTTGCAAACCAATCCAAGCATCCGTGTTATTTTTGAAAAACAATTTTGCGCGGAAAGAAACTTTCCTAAAATACGAATGTGTGAAGTAAACTCTAGGAGACTGGTTCAGCACTGTTCCCAAACTGTTCCAGTCAGCCAAGTTTACTTATAATAATTATGTATGCCAAGTAACTTAGGTTCCTTGTCATTCATAATTAGTGCATCTTTGTAATCTCAATCTTTATATTGCATATGTAAACCTTCATACCACTTGCATTGCATCTAAGACCTAAGAATTAGACTCTGTGAGCTTGATCTTCATGCAAATTTCAAGACTTGGCTTCTCGAGCTTTATCTTGTCATCATTGAACTTGTTTTTGTAGTACCTGCACATGCAAACAGAAACTTGTATACAATATAATAGTTCAATGTGGTTTGTCATCATTCAAAACAAAACCTAGGAACTCAACAAGATATATATGAATGTAGAAAAGGAGAGAGAGGGAGTGTGAAGCGACGCTAAACAAAATGATTGAATAAGGGTTTTGATGTTGGTTGTGAAGTACTCCGTATATTATTAAAGTTCTTTTTTTTTAAAATAAATTGATTTTTGCTATCGGTCGCAAATGCGGTCACTAAACCCCCTTTTTAGTTGCTATTTAGCGACTACGGTCTCCAGCAATCACAAATGATAATTTTGCAAATGTTTTTGTTCGACCTCTAAAATCGGCCGCTAAATAAGGTTTTTCATGTAGTGATATAAGGTAGTTTAGTAAATAATAATCATATATAATATATTAAAATGCGTTTCGGATAATGTTGACGCACCACATAAGCCCTCCACCTTTCACCTACATTGCGCTATGTGGTAAGCTCTCTCCAACATAGTGCGGCGTATGCAAGAATTCATACAATATACCGAAAAATATAATAGCAACAAGGATTGAATCCATGACCTTTTTTATGCTATCCAAGTCAATTACCAACTCAACCAAATGTTTTTAATGTCTTAAACATGAATTTTAAAAAATATATATATTGACGTATCGTTCTCAAACAATGTTTTGAATATCTCCCACATTATTTTAATAACCATACGTTACCAATGACATGTTGGACATGAACATTATTATGGACGCCTGTAAAAAAACAAGTAAGCAATGAGGACCTTATAAAAGGAAGATATGACTATTATTAAGACATTCACCTCCATCAATAACAACAATCAGCTTGCAATAATTTCTTTACAGTATTTCAAACCACATATTGTTTAAAGATAAACATTATCTGGAAAATACTTTACAGTTTTGGTATTACATTTAGTTTTATAACTTTAATGATTGTTGCATTATTATTTTACCATTACATTTTCAACAAACGACTTCTATAAGCAATATCGACACAAAACATTAAAAAAGTATAAATGAAATGTATGACCTAGGGAAATGCCCGGGCCTATCCATTAGTTTTATTTAAAAGGTAGCTATTTTCATATTTTGGGTTTGATAAGGTAGTTGTTGATAGTTTGACTTTGGAATTACTAATAAGTTTGTTGATATAAGCATGATAGTATAACAGTTTAATGTTTTCTACTTTTCGGTAACACTCTTATGAATGTATAACTCAATATCAATAATAAACTCTAGTACAAAAATTCAAATTTGATGCGCCTTATTCGGTGCAATTATTTTGGAATTCAATAACAACATCAGCAAATTTATGCAAATTTGTAGCAGTCCCTCACTATATGCGACGGTAATTGATAACCGCAACAGATAAATTAATTGTTGCGGTTGTGGGATCTATCTGATACGGTTAAATAAGGAATTATTTTTTTAAATCTTTTATTTGAGGCGCAGGTTAAATAATCTACATCTTCTTTTCCTCATTTCCTCTTTCGTCTTTCATCTTTAGTGTTTCCTCTTCACTCCTAAACCTTTTCCTCCTCTTTACCCTTTTCCTCCTTCTCTGTCGAGAGGCCGCCATTTTCTGCCTATCTCCTCGTTTTTCTTTTGAAGCATCTTCTCCTTCTATGTATGAAGGTAATTTCTTTTGCAAATTTTTTGTTTTTTTAATTTTTATTCTATAATTTATGGAGTTTAGAGTTTCAATTATGTAAATAATTGAGGTCGGTTTCAATTTTTTTGTTAATTGTTTGTTTTGTATTGTTGATTGTTGGTGCATGATTAATTGCTAGAGAATAATGATTGTTGATGTATATGAGTGAGGGACTGCGAGTCTGTATTTGTGTGTGAGTAAGTATGTGGGACTAAGTGTGTGTTTGTGTTAGTCAGTGAATGATTGAGGGACTGTGTGATTGTGTGTTTCTGTCAGTGACTGAGTGACGCAGGGAATTTTTGTGTGTGCGGTTGTGTGAGTGACTGAGGGACTGTTTGTGTGAGGGAGTGATTCAGAATGGTTGTTGTTGTTGTTGTTGTTGTTGTTGTTGTTGTTGTTGTTGTTGTTGTTTGTGTGTGTGTGTGTGTGTGTGTGTGTGTGTGTGTGTGTGTGTTTGTAGGTATTAATGAGTGAGTGAGTAAGGGAGTGAGTTAGGGGCTGTCTATGTTTCTGTGTGTCCGTGTTTGTGTGAGTGAGTGATTTATTATGTGTGTGTGTGTGGGTGTGTGTGTGTGTGTGTTTTGAGTAAGTGAGTGAGTGAGGGAGTGAGTTAGGGGATGTTTGTGTGTGTGTGTGTGTGTGTGTTTGTGTGATTGAGTGTGTGTGTGTGTGTGTGTGTGGTGTGTGTGTGTGGTGTGTGTGTGTGTGTGTGTGTGTGTGTGTGTGTGTGTGTGGTGTGTGTGTGTGAGAGAGAGAGAGAGAGAGAGAGTTAGGGGCTGTTTGTGTGTTTGTGTGACTGAGGGACTATTTGTGCGTGTGTTTGTGTGTGTGTTTGTGTCATTGAGTAAGTGAGGGACTGTTTGGTGTCAGTTTGTGTGAGGAACTGAGGGACTATTTGTGTGTCTGTGTGAGTGAGTGGCTGAGGGACTTTTTGTTGTGGGTTTGTGTGAGTGAGTGAATGAGTGTGGGGCTGTTTGTGTGTGATTGTGTTAGTGAGTGAGGGACTGTTTGTGTATGATTGTGTCAGTGAGTGAGTGACTGTTTATGTGACATTAAGTGGGGGACTGCGTTGTGTGTATGTTCGGATACGAGACATATGCATTACTGGTAGCAAAGTGAAACAATGTTTGATAATTGTTTAATTTATTGTAGGAATGTCCAACTTAGATAATTCATTATATGTACTTATAATTGAAAATGTGTGAGAATTCAAGAGTTGCTTGCTCTTAAACACATTTTAATTGAATATGTATGCAACTTACAATTAGTGCTAATTTCACAAAAGATTAAGAAACTTAATTTTGCATCAATATACTACTTAAGTGACTACTTAGGCTTCTAAATAAGTTTAGGAAAAAAACTTAGATAATTGATTCTTGGTTGCAAATTGTGGCACAATTGGAAAAAAAGGTTTTGTATTCCTGTTTTATTTCGATCAAACAATTGGAGTGTGAATTTTATTTTCCATTTTTTTCTTTTTTTTGACATTGTATATGTAAATATTAATTATTGCATTACTTTATTGATTTACACGTGATTGTTGAAGCATTAAGGAAAAAGCTAGAGGCGACGACATTGACACTGAATAGGTATGAAGTTATTGGTTACAAATTATTTACGTTACACTAGACGTGGGATTATTGTTGATGAATTGTTGACTTATAGTGTACGTAGTTGCTTAAAAATGAGGTCATTGTATTTGTAGTAAAAATGTACACATGAAGTAGTAAAGTAAAAGTTATGTATGTTTTTTTTTTTTTTGAAATTATACTACACCTTATATCCATACATATGATGAGTAAATTATATTATATTTTATTTTCAATGTCCATTATAGATATAAATATCTAATGAGAAGTGACAATGTATATGCATGAATACACTTTTGTTCAATTTATTTATGTTTCATTTTCTATTAACATCATGGAACTAAATACCCGTTCAACACTTACTATTGTATATATTTTGGTTTTGGACTGTTTTGTTCTCAATTATGTGGAGAATGTTTCTTTTTCTTTCGATTCATAGCAAACCACTATCATGTATTTCTGTAACATGTTGTTTGCCTACATTGTGTACGAAGAGGTTGTCGGTTGACGTTGTCGTTCGAAACGTAAACGTGCATTCAGCAAGTGTGTGTGAAAAGAACCTTTGGACTTCATGCAGCCAATTTAGTATGTTATTGTACTAAAAATCTTTTATTGTGTGTTGTTATTGAAAGAAGATGTCAAAGGATCGTTCGTGGATGTACAATAGCACTGATAAGTAAAAGTTTGTAGATGGAGTGTTTGAGTTTTGTGATTATACAATGGGATATGAGAAAACTATCAATATCAGGGGGGTATTACTGTCCTTGATTTAAGTGTGCGAATGAACGTAAGTTCGAAAGTATTGTTGATGTTAGGGTGCACCTACTTCTTCATGGTTTTCGACCTGATTACTACATGTGATGTTATCAAGGTGAGACAGGACTCCATGACGGTAATTCTTCCCATGGTAATCATGAAGATGACGGTATTAGTCATCAACATGAAGATGACTTCACTCATGGAAGTAATGATGGTGTCTTCACTTACGATGAATACAAACACAATGATGTTGTTCAGCGAGTCGAAGATATGATACAACGTCTTGAGAATGGACGAGGGTTCCAAGCCATTGCAGAGGCCTCTTCGTCTACGCCTTTATACCCCGGTAGCATTAAATTGATCATTTTATCAGCTGTGATGGAATTGTTTAGTGTCAAGTCACAATGCAACTGGAATGAAAAAAGTTTCACAATGTTGTTAGAAAAGTTGAGTGGCATGTTTCCTGATGGCAATGAGCTTTCTTTGTCGACTTACTACGCTAAGAAGTTCATGTGTCCATTTGGATTAGAGTATGAGAGAATACTTGCTTGTCCAAATGATTGCATATTATATTGAAAAGATTATGGGTTGTTGGTAAGTGTCCAAAGTACAATTTGTTGCGTTATGAGCGACAAGGAGCACGGGGTAATGCTGGGCCGCCATCTAAGGTGTTGTGGTATTTGCCGATAATACCAAGACTTAAGTGGTTGTTTTCAATCAGTAATGATGCTAAGAATCTAAGGTGGCATGCGAAGTGTAGGAGGGTCATGGGTTTATTACAACATCCGACTGATGGTCATGAATGGAAGACTATCAATAGGAAATATAAGACGTTTGGTGATGACAGTCGTAATTTGAGACTGGGGTTGTGCATCGATGGAATGAACCCTTTTGGTATTCTTAGTTCCAAGCATAGTTCATGGCCGGTAATTTCGACTATCTATAAGCTTCCCCCTTGGTTGTGCATGAAACGGAAGTACCTGATGCTCTCACTTCTTATTTCTGGTCCAAAGCAACTAGGTAATAACATTGATGTGTATTTGGCCCCACTAGATGATGACTTTAGAAAATTGTGGGATGAAGGGGTATTGGTCTATGATTCACATGCAAAAGAAACTTTCAAGTTGCGTGCAATGCTTTTGTGCTCTCTCACCGATTTTCCCGCTTATGGGAACTTACTAGCTAGGGTAGAAGAATAAATTAATGAAGGCATGCCCTATTTGCATGGATGACCAGGATTCTAAATAGGTGGGTAAGTATGTGGATTGGTGTCAATGAAGGTTTCTTCCACCTAATCACCCTTTTCGAACGAAGAAGAAGAAGGCATTCAATAGGATGGTAGAAGATTGTGTTGCTCGTTGTCCATTAACCGGTTATGAGGTTCACTCTCAGATTATGGGTGTTAAAACCGTGTTTGGTAAACCAAATGTAGACTGTTTAGGGTTGTGGAAAAAAGAGTCTATATTTTGGCAGCCTCCATATTGGAGAGATTTGTAAGTCAGACATTGTCTCGATAAAATGCACATCGAGAAAAATGTTTTCGATGCCATAATTGCAACCCTTTTCAACATTCCGAACAACACTAAAGATACTAAAGTCAATCGAGGGTTCTTGAAACAGATTCGAGTTTGACCCAAGTGGTGGCCTCAGCTGAATGAGAGTAAGAAAAGGAAGATCCACGAGGAAGATGTTCAGGAACACAAGGGAAAGGGGAAGGAAAATATGAAACAAGCCGGAAATAAAGAGAAAAAAAACCTACTACCCTCCTCCTGCATGCTACACAATGTTCATTAAATTAGGGCACACTAATTCCCTCGAACTTAGACTCCCTCACAACTCCTTTACTGGCTCTTACTCACATAAACTCGTCTTGCCTATTATTCAGTGGTCTTATAGTAGTAATCTTACCTCTCGGCCTCGATTTTGACAATTACCAAACTTACAACTAAATTTAACCACAATTTAATTGCATTTAATAGAAATCAATAATAGGATTTGATTACTAATTAAGAACTAATCAATTAATACTAAACTAATTATTCATAAACATGTTCATGGATCCCCTAACCCTAGAAACCTAATTACTCATACATGGTTATATAAACTAAAACAAAATCAAATAATAATTCATAATTCATAAACATAAATGAACAACAACTAACAAATTACTAAACAAGAATTAATTGAAAAACTAAAACTAATCAACATAAACAAAACAAAAAAAACAAAACTAAAATAAAAAAACAATTAAACAAGAAATAAAAGAGAAAGGGAAAGAAATTACCAAAGAAAATATACTTGAATTGAATTGAATTGATTGTAAGTGTTTAAGAACCTAATCTAAACTAATCTAATCTAATCTAGAGAGAGAAAGTGATTAAGTAGTAATTAGGATTCTAAACTAGGATTAATTATTAAAATATGCAAAAAGAAGTGTATTAGCCATCCTAAGCAAGGCCTTATTTATATAAAATATTGGGCCTTGAAATAATTAAGCCCAAGCGAATAATCAGAACTCCAGCAAACGTCCCAATCTTATGCTTGTTGCGTCCACAGGGATCAAAACGGGGTTTCTCCTTGCACCCGCAGGAGCGGCCTTGAATTCTCTAGAAGAGGATCTTTTCTATGTTGCGCCCGCATGGCTCAACGGGCCCTCTGGCCTATGCGCCCGCACCTTAGCTCTTAAGCAGCTTTCTTGCGATTTTCAATCTTTGAAGCTCAATTCCTTCGATTAATACTTGTAGCTTCTCGTTTCTTAGCACGCATATCGAGGCAAAGCCGAATTGACTTGTTTAAGCTCATGTTGACTTCATAACTCCTTGTTTACACACCTAAAACACATGAATCAAACCAAAAACCGCGCATAATAACTATTGAACATAGAATTAACATTAAGAGCACTAACAACCAACTAAAACCGCTTAAACTCATCCAAATCACAAATTAATACCGTGGAATAATATTTAACCGAAATAAAGCCACAAAGTCAACTATTTAGCACAATATGGGGAAAAAATTACATTAAACATGTTTATCATTAGGTAGCTCTTTCCACTAAAGGGAGGCTAGTGGATAGACATATTATCTAAAATGGATTGTGCGATTAATGTCATATCGCAATGGAATCGATTGTTCATGTTGTTTTTTACTGTCCTTTAGTAAAACCTATTTCGGATTACCCCCCATTTACCTATGATATATAGGATGCCCCTATAAGATCTTTTATGAAGCTGTTTGTTGGCTTCAAAAAGAGGATGAGCAAGGAGCAATATCGAGTCTTCTTGACATTGGCGTGGGTGGCTTGGTTTTACCGTAATTCCATGGTGTTCAACGACCCATGGTGGTGTATGGTGGTAGGTAAGACTAGTTTCTTGAAGTTAGTGGAGGATTTTAACTTATATGCGCGTTCTATATTTGAGAAGAGGAGAGTGGAGGAAGCGATGGTGTCTCACGGGCCGTGGTCGCTTCATGCTATGAGGAGGATTCGAGTCTATATCGACGCAACAATTATGGAGGGAATTGGCCGCGGTGGGACTTGGTGTTGTGTTGCATGATTTTCAGGGGCGGGTTGTGGCGATGGAGGTACAACGAATTGGTGACCAGCTGTAGGTGGATTTGGCGAAGGCAATGGCTACAAGATTCGGGGTGTGTTTGGAGAAGGAGTTGGGCTATGAATGGCTAGCGCTTGAGAGTGATGCTATGGAAATCGGAAATTGTTAAATCTTTGTATTCTTCAAAATTTGGTTTGAACACAATGGGACTTGTGCTAGAGGATATCAAATATCTAGGTGACACTTGCCATCTAGTTTGTGTCTCTCATGTTCGTAGGTACAGTATTACAGTGGCTCATGACGCGGCTAGAATATCCCCTTCCAGTGGGAATAGGCAAGTGTTTGTATGCTCAGAGCACCCACATTGGTTGAAATGGGAAGGTCTCCATTATACCAAAATGAGATATGGTAAGATTCTCATTAATGGGAGTAGGTGACCCATACCCATCCAAAAATGGGGAACCCCTCATATGGGGAGCCTTACCTTTTCTGAGCAAAGCAGCAATGACATCAACGTGGTGGGTTTGTGCGCAGGAGGAAAATGAAGAAAAGCAACCAAAAAACTCATGAGTCAACCAATGATTGACACATGTCTTCATTTCAATGGCAATGTTTTTGGGGTGAGTTCATGCAACGATAACATTTCAAAATTGCATAACTTTTATACGTAATATATTAAAAAAAAAAAATTTCATCAACGGTCATATTTTTTTATCCTCTATAAATAGAGACCAATATTGATATATTTTCAACACCTCAAAATTTCCATCATTTCTCATTAATTCTTTAAAAAATCTTATTTACTAATTATGGATCCCAATCATCCTAATTATAGAAATATATATCAATCAAATGCAAATTATCAACAATATCCAAATTCAAGTTACATTCAACATCTCGAGACATAGATCGTCATCCCACAACTCCGGGCGGGGATGGGAGTAGCAATAGAATGCCTGTTGAAAACCAATTTGTTACACAATCACTTAGTGATTATGAAGATGTAGTTCAAGTTCAAGTTCAAGTTCAAGTTCCACCAACAGATGTAACTCCAGGTACGCAAGGGAAGCATTCAAAAGAAAGGTGGACAGTAGAGGAGGATAAACACTTGGTGTCTGCTTATCTTAATTTATATCATTAATCATATTAATTTATTGATATTAGATTATTGATATTAATTTATTGATATTAGATTATTGGTGGGTTATGAAAAGTAGAAGAGAGAAAAAGAGGTGGGGTATGGAAAAGTAGGAGAGAGAAAGTAAATGGGGAGGTTAATGAATGTGGGTATGAAATTGTGAAATGGGAAGGGTAAATAATAAAGTTAGTGGAAAGTGATGTGGACGAATGGGGTAAGGAGAGAGAAATTATGGGGTGACTTATTGTTGGAGATGGCCTCAAATCCACAAGGTATTCCAGCCTTGGTAGAACCCGATTGATTTTAACAAAAGTTGTTTTTTCCTTAAACAAAATAAAATAAAAAATAAAAAACTTGAAACAAAAGTACGCCTAATTACACCGAATTACTTTCTCTCTCTCGATTAGTTAGATTAGTTTTGTCAATTACTCTCAATTCAATTCAAGTTTGTTTTGGTAATTTCTTCCCCCTTTTCTCTTTTCTTTTTTAGTTTTATTATTTTATTTTTGTTCTAGTATAGTTGTTGAATTGTTTTTGTTGATGTAGTTAGTTTAGTTTTCTAGTTAATACTTGTTTAGATATTTGTTATTGGTTTTTATTTATGTTTATGAATTATAAACTTTTATTTGATTTTGATTTTAGTTTTTATAATTATGTGCGAGTAATTAATTTTTAAGAGATAGGACATCTATGAACATGTTATGAACTAATTAAGTATTAGTTGATTAATTCTTGATTAGTAGTTAAATTCTTATTATTGATTTCTATTGATTACAATTAAATTATGGCCAGATTTAGTTGTAAGTTAGGTAATTGTTCGAGAGATAAGATTACCACAATAAGACCACTGAATAATAAACAAAACGAATTTATGCTAGCAAGAGCCGGTAAAGGAGTTTTGAGAGAGTCTAAGTTCGAGAGAACTAGTATGACCTAATTTAATGAACGGTTGTAAATTAATTGATTTTACTTTATGAGTTTGTTGATGGTTCATGGTGAACCGATTTCCCTAGGCTTTTATAATTTGAGTTTAATTCATATTTTTGTTGTTTTTCTAGTTGTTAGTCAATTCAATAGAAAGTCAACCAAGGCTCATTACGCAGTTTTAAAATTTTAGACCTAATAGAATTTAATAGCTTCCCTGTGGATTCAATCCCTACTTCCCTAGCTATATTAGTTAGTGTTGTTCGGTTTATTTTTCAGAGGTGCGCGATAGCCAGTTTCATGCTAGATTTGTGTGTGTGTTTAAAGTGACGTTGGTTTAATGATGTTTGGATAGTTAATTTGGGTGAATTTAAATATTTTGATCAAAATTGTTTATCTTTGTTCCTTATTTTTCAAATGGTTCTTTCTCATTATATTTTTTTCGTTAATTTTCGGGTGTTTAACTTCATTTTTTTTTATAAATTATACACAATTTTCATTTTGGAGTTTTATTGAAATTAAAGATGGTTAATATGGGGCATAGAAAGCTAGATTGCGCATACTTAGTGATATATCTCCAAATGGTATAAAAAGACGGTGTATATTATTGCCAGTTAGCGGTATTCATGATTTCATACAAATGTGCGAAGATGAAGATCATATATTTGTGCATTACATGTGCAAGTGCGAATGTCGAACTTGATGATGAAATTAACATTATAGTGAAATTCATAATGAAAGCTATTATCAAGACAAAATTTCATAATGAAAGCTATTATTAAGAGAAAAAACAATCTATTATGTTGTATTTGACTTTTTTATCTTGATACATTTTGTTCAATTTATCCATGTATGTTTTGTAATATAAATAATTTATTTGAATAAATAAATAAATAAATAAATAAATAATAACAACAGTAATAATAATAACAAGTAATAACTTACAGCTTGTTTGGATACATAAAAATGGAGGGAAGGGAAGGGAAGAAAAAGAAAAGGATGGTGGTTCCTCCATTTGGATAGCATCAATGAGAAGTGAGGGAATTCGGAGGAAGAGAAATGGAAGTAATTTGTTATGTTCCATCCTTGAGCAACAAATCATTACAAAATTGTAAAAATCTGGAAGGAAATTCACACCGTAACCCTTCTCCAATCTGGATTATTCGACGTCCACCTTTTATTAGGTTGACGTCCATATTTTCATTATTATTCCATTTTTGCCCTTTTTATCATAATTTCAATTTTTATTTTCTCTCTCAAAAACCATCACAATCACTTCCTCATTTAACTCACCCACCACCACCACCTCATCCAACTCACCCACCATCGCCCACGTTACCATACTGCCACCCACCATCCATGTCACCATACGACCACCACCAACACGTCATCCAAGTCACCCGCCACCACCACCTCTAAGTTAAAACAAAAAAAAAAACAAGGAAAAAGTAACGGCAATAGCGAGTGGCTGGGTCGGCGCCACCAGCCACCCGCTTGTTTCAATTACCATTTTATATTTTTTTGAAAATAAAACTAAAAACATGGTGGTTGTGGCGAGTGGAGGTGGATGTGACGAGTAGGTGGTCGGTGATATCCGGTGGTATATTGGTCGGTGGTGTCCGACAATCGATGGTGGTTGCTTGTTTCAATTTTTTTTAATTTTTTGTAAAATACAATAAAAAAACGTGGTGGCTGTGGAGAGCAGAGGTGGATGTGCGAGTAGGTGGTTGGATGTTTCCGCTGGTGCGGCGGCCAGTGGTGTCCGGCAATCGGTGGTGGCTGTAGTATTTTGGGTTTTATTAATTAGTTACAACTAGCGGCTATAAAAACCATGGGCCCATGGGACCGAAGGTTGGGCCAGCCGCTGGTACCTAGCTTCTTCTTTAAAAAAATTAGAAGGGAGTGGTGGTGATGGCAACTGCTGCGTGGTGGCGGCGGATGGGTGGTCGTGGTGGATGGTGGTTGTTGTTGGGTAGTATGATGGAGGGGTGGTGGTTGTTGGGTGGTACGATGGAGGGGCAATAAAGGCATTTCAAAGAAAAAATTTGGACGTCAACGAGTATTTGTGGACATCAAATAACAATTCCCTTCTCCAATACTACCACCACCACCACCACCACCACAACCATTGTGTCTTCTCCCTCTTTCACTCTCTCTTCCTTTCCTCTTTCCCCTCCCTTTCCTTCACCTCCCCTACTTCCCTTTTCCTTCCCCTCCCTTTCCTTTCAAAAACGTTATCCAAAAAGGTTGTTCAAGATGATACAAAATATAATAATTGATTCAAACTCAAACAAAACAAAAATAGTTTTGAGAAAATTGGAATACAAAAATTGAATGTTGTATTGAATATTTTTAAAACAAAGAACTTATAAACAAAAGTTATGCCAAAAAAACCCTAGTTTTTTGTTTATCTTGTATATTTATATTAACAGCCCATTAAATACGCGCTATTAACCCGCAACCCACAAATCTGCAATGACCAAATCCATTACCAACCCCTTTAGTGTAACTTGCTCAAAATCCGACTCACAACTCACCTGCATCAACCTAGACCCAACCCGCTCAATAAACATGTAATAGAGGGCTTGTTTACTTTGTTCAAACCCCTATCTATTAATATCCTGATCCAATCCCTGTCCATTGTCCATTAATATTCTGATAAGTAGTTAGTTTTTTGGATTTAATATTGTACTTTTTGGTGAGCAAGTATGTGTCGGTGGCCCAACATAAGGCTCATCAATGTTATCATTGATTTGTGTTGTACAAACCTGCTGCAACTTCCTGGAAATAGGTGAGTTGTCAAAAGGTCAAGAAGATCAGACCTTGCTGTTCGATAGGTCAATTGAGATGAGGAACACCATAACCACGTACAAGTAACATATAATACGCTTTATTTGCTTACCATTTGGGACCGTGTGATCGAATTCACTAGCCACAAAGGCGCTAAGCACTACTGTTTAATTGGTTACACATTGTTTATGCCAAAAATCGCTTAGAACGATCTTAGGTTGGGACTACGACGGCTAGATGGATTATGCAATTCAATGAGTAAAGAATAGTAATGCAAAGTATAAAAACGAAAGAAATTAAAGTAGACAAGACACAATATTTTGATGACGCAGAAAACCCAAAGGGGGAAAAACTGCGGGTGGGAGTAATTCCACCGTTTCACTATGATAAACGTAGGATGAGCTTTGCTTAGAGTACAATTTGAGAGTGATTTAGCTTAGGAGTGTTTTACAGTAAGCTGTCCTTGTGTACTTGGACTGATTTTCCAGCTGAATTTATAGCCTAGAGAACACTTTCAACGGTCCTCTAGGTTAATAACCGTCTCCTAAAAAATAGGAGAGTGGTTTCCCTCTTTTTCTCCCCGAAGACTGACTTTTGTCCAGGTTCAATGCATCTTCCTAGTAGACTTGTTCAACCTCTTGAAACCACTGAAGAATGGTTTTGAATCTTTCAACGGCCTCCAAGAATGTCGGACTGATGGTTACTGACTCGTCTGGGGTCGAGTCTAGTCAGAGAAATTCGACCATAACAGTTTGCCCCGGATTATTGACTCGGCAACTTGGCAGTTGAAGAGCTATAATCCCACTTTCACAAAGTAACTTCCCACTACCTCTTGGTAACCGTGCCCAATAACTGCCCTCCCAACTACTTGCCTATAAATGGCTTTTACTTTTTACTTTTACACTTACAAAAAAACAAAAGATAAAAAATTCGAAAAAAGTTAAACTAACAAAAAGGAAGAATTTGGAGGAGCGTCGTTACTGTAGCTGTACTTCAAGAGGCGTGATTTTGCTTCCCTTCAACACATTTNAAACTGACAAAAAGGAAGAATTTGGAGGAGCGTCGTTACTGTAGCTGTACTTCAAGAGGCGTGATTTTGCTTCCCTTCAACACATTTCCAGGTATTTTTCTTCTTCTACTTCTTGAATTTTGCTTCCATTGATCTTTATCTTGGATGTCTAGTAGAACTGCTTTACCAAAGAGATCCAGATTTTCGTTTAGACTCTTAGAAAAAATGGGGAAGTCGAAGGAGAGATCTTCCGAGGCGGAGCCTCTGAGCTCAATTGACAAGACGGGGGTAGAAGCTTTTAGGGTTCTTGCCGGTCTTCCGAAAGAGGCGGTGATTGAGGTTCCGGGGGCACGACCTGCCGTTGACTGCCCAGAAGGTTTCGTGTTAATGTACGAATATCCCTTTAAACTAGGGTTTAATTATGAATTTTCCCCTCTTTCCAAGGCGCTAATGGAGGCTTTGTCGGTCGGACCCGGCCAATTGATGCCCCAAACTTGGAGGGTCTTTCATGTCTTGGAAGGGCTTAACCCCCTTGCAACGAAGCCTCTTAATATTTTTGATTTGATGGTTTGTTACAAAATTCAAGTGAAGGAAGATAAAAGCTGTGCGTTGGTGTTAAAGCGCGGTGCTCGTCCGTTGGTGGAAAAATCGGGTTACTCCAATGACAGGGGTTGGCGTCCCCGTTTCGTATTTGTGAAGAAATCGTCTCTAGACTCGTTTGTTAATTGGCTTCCAGACCAGTGGCGTTTCGAAGGTACAGATCCTTCGTTTCGCTTTGATATTTTCCAATTGATTGACTTGTTTGCTTATGTTTTCCTTTCTTGTAGGTATCGGCTCAAGCTCGTTGCGTCCTAAGGCCGACAGTGCTGCTAAAGTAGAAGAATTCTTCAGTGCTTTCAGCGTCGAGGACCGCACATTTGTTCGTCCCGTCGTAGTAGAAGACGAGACAGAGGGGGAACACAGCACGGCTACTGCTAGTGAAGATCCTGACATGGCTTCAGGTATTCGTGTGCATCGATCGTCTTTTCTTTATTGTTGTGGTTATCTTCTGTTTAGTCTGATTGCAGACTCGTCTTGCTTTTCAGGTGCGGCTTCTAGTAAGGGTGCAAGTGGCAAGATGTCGATGGACGAGATGTTTGAGCGTGCTTCGAAGAAGAAGAAACTGAGTTCTGACCCTGCTGACGTTCAGATTCTTGAGACGAAACCTAATCTGGTTCGTCCCCCTCCTCCAAGGTTTGAGCGAGGGGCGTCCACAAGGAGTTCGTCATCTCAAGGCCGTGGTTTACTGATCACGCTCCCTGAGGACTTCTTGGCTGAAACGGCCGACACTACTTCTATCTGGCCTTCTGCTGAGAAGCTTCTGGTTCCGGCGGCTAAGAAGCGTCTGGAGAAGATGACTCCTGCTGAAGTGATAAGTGAAGCCATCAACCTTCAGCTACATGTAAGCTCGTATCCCTCTACCGTGTCTCGTTTGCCTTTAACCGGATTGCCTTTGTTTAAATTGTTTTTGCTTTGTGTAGTCTCTCCAAGATACTCTTGCTACAAGAGATCGTCTAGTCTCGTATGAGAAAGATGTCGAGTCTGCCAAGGCTACTCTGAATGCGGCTAAGGAGAAGGCGAAGAAGGCCGAGGCTGAAGTGGCTAGTCTCAAGGCTGCTTTGGTCAAGCTGGAGGCTGAGAAGAAGAAAGAAGTGGCGAACTTGGAGGAGATGCTTCATACTGCTCAAGAGGATGCCAAGAATTCTAAGGCCCTTGACATCTTGTTTGGTCGCGCCAAGGTCCTGAAGACGTTTGTGGATGGGCAGCTGACTATGGAGGATGCTCAAGCCGAACTAGACAGGTATCTGGCTGGAATCGGAAGTATGGCTGATCTGGTCGATGAAGAAGCGACTGTTGAGGAGCAGAAATCTACTGCTGAGTCTGCCCCTGCTTCTACTGACGTAGACCAGCTTGCTGCTGAGACGAACCAGGATGATGAAGATGTTGCATGACTGTTGGCCACTTTGCATTTAAATTTTTAATATTTTGAATATTAAGTCTGTTGTTGGCCGTTGTATGGCCTTTTGAACAATTTACTTGTGTTTTTTGTCGTTCATGGGAACGACTAAGTACTTTGGTTTCTATGACTTTTGAACACCTTTGAATGCTTTTGCGTGCTTAGACTGCTTTTGTTGACATGCTGTGTGTTTGCTTTTGATTTTTTCAGTCACTTGCGTTGGTATAATGCTATAGTTTTTGACTGCTTGTGTTACGCATTTTTATCTGTGTATTGCATGTACAGGGGGTGACGAGACGTTACTTTCAGTCTCGTTTCAAGGCTTTTATTATTGTTGCTCTTTAGACTAGGCGTCGTGGTGCCTCGTTGGTCTAGCGTATCGGGGGACTAGGTTAGATGTGCATACTTGCCCCTTAATATCTGACGAAGCTCTGCCTTGATTAGGTACCTTCTGGCGTGCTTCGTCTGATATTTACTTGCGTTGGACTGCTTAGACTGTGTCATCGTGACGAGTCTCTGGAGTTTAGATCCTGCAGGTCCTGCATAAACGCATCGTTAGGACTGGCCGTTGGCGTTTTTGCCAACGGCCCTCCGATGCTTAAGTCAGTACTTGTTCGTCGAAATATAGAACGAAGTGAAAACTTAGAGAAAATTTGTTACCTTTGTACTTTTGACTTAGAAGTGGTAAAGCTTAAGGTGTGTCGCGTTCCAACTTCTTGGAACGGTCTTACCATGTCGTGAGACTAGTCTGTACGCCCCTTTTCCTGCTATCTCGACGATTTGATACGGTCCCTCCCAGGTTGGCCCCAGTTTACCATCTGTCGGGTCCTTGGTATTTTGGAACACTTTCCTTAATACCCAGTCCCCAATCCTGAACACTCTTGCCTTAACTTTTTTGTTGAAGCTTTTTGCGACGATCTGCTGATGCGTCGCCATTCTTAGATATGCGTCTTCTCTTAGTTCTTCAAGCGTGTCGATGTTGGAGGCCATCTCGTCTTGATTCTGTTCTTCTGTCATGAGACCGTATCTGGCAGTTGGGATTCGTACTTCTGATGGCAGGACAGCCTCGCATCCGTAGACTAGGGAAAACGGGGTTTGTCCCGTCGATGTTCTAGGCGTCGTCCTGTTTGCCCATAGAACCGCAGGCAACTCTTCAGCCCATCTTCCTTTGGCTGAGTTGAGTCTTTTCTTGAGTGAGGCAATAATAACTTTGTTACTCGACTCTGCTTGCCCGTTGGCTTGTGGATATCTTGGCGTTGACATACGTAGCTTGATGTTCCATTTGTCGCAGAATTGTCTAGTCTTGTCGCTGATGAACTGAGATCCGTTGTCGCAGACTATCTCTGATGGGATTCCGAATCTGCATATGATGTTATTCCAAAGAAATGAAATGACTTCTTTGTCTCGTACCTGGCTAAATGAACCTGCTTCGATCCATTTGGAGAAGTAGTCCGTCAGTGCTAATAAAAACACTTTTTGCCCTGGTGCCGGGGGAAGTTTCCCCACTATGTCCATCCCCCATTTCATGAAGGGCCATGGACAAAGCGTTGGATGTAATTCTTCAGGTGGTCTATGTGTCACTCCTGCGTATCTTTGGCAACTGTCGCATTTGGCGACGTATTCTTCTGCGTCTTTCCTCAGGTCTGGCCAAAAGTATCCCAGACGGAGCAGCTTGTTAGACAGGCTTCGTCCTCCAGAGTGATTACCACATTCGCCATCGTGGTGTTCTTGCAGCATAGCCTTTTGTTCGTCCCCGACGAGGCATCTTTGCAGTAACCCTGTGGAAGAACATTTAAATAGCACGTCATGTAATATTGTATATTTAGAAGCTTTGAACCTTAGTTTCCTTGCTTCCTGAGGATCGTCGGGCAGGATGTCATGCTTCAGGTAGTTGACTATTGGAGTTGTCCAGTTTGCTTCGTCAGAGATTTCCAAAATTTCTGGCACGTAGGACATGTCAACTGATGGCTTAGTCAAGTGTACCATGGGAATGGTTTTGAAAGGAGATTTTCTGAGTGCTGAGCCTAGGTTCGCAAGTGCGTCTGCTTGGCTATTTTTGTCTCTTGGGATTTGTTTGATTGAGAATGGGTTGAAAGTCTTGGCTTTTTCTTTGGCTAGGGTTAGGTAGGCTGCCATTTTGGAATCTTTGGCTGCGAATTCCCCATTCAATTGGCTTACTATTAGGAGTGAATCGCTGTACACGTTGAGTCCAGTCGCCCTAAGGTCTTTAGCGACCGTCATTCCCGCTATGAGGGCTTCGTATTCTGCTTCGTTGTTGGTGGCTTTAAAATCGCAGCTTATGGATTGTACTATCATGTCCCCTTGTGGCGACTTCAGGACGAGTCCCAAACCTGCTCCACGTTGATTTGATGATCCGTCGCAGAACATTGTCCAGACTGCCTCTTCTGCCACTTCATTGATTCGTTTGAGTTCCTGTTCTGCTTTTGGGCTTAGTTCAGGACTGAAGTCCGCCACAAAATCTGCGAGTGCTTGGGATTTGATCGCCGTTCTTGGCTGGTACTTGATGTCGTAGCTGCTTAGGACTATACTCCATTTTCCCATTCTTCCTGATAGGTCTGGTCTGCGTAAAACTGACTTGATGGGGAAGTTAGTCTTTACCACTACTTGATGTGTCTCGAAGTAGTGGCGTAATTTTTTAACGGCAGTAATTAATGCAAGAATTAGTTTTTCAATTAAAGGGTACCTGGTCTCCGCGTCAAGCAGAGACTTACTGACGTAGTAGATTGGCAGTTGCTGTTCCTTCGTCTCTCTAGTTAAGACGGCGCTAACTGCTACTTCACTGACTGCTAGGTACAATTGTAGAGTCTCGTCATTGTCGGGTTTAGACAGCAGTGGGGGTGAGGCTAAATATTGCTTCAACTGCTGCAAAGCTTCCTCATGCTTCTCTGTCCAGTCGAACCCTTTGTTTTTCTTTAGGACGTTGTAAAATAAGTGGCATTTGTCTGATGACTTAGATATGAACCTATTTAGGGCCGCGACGCGTCCTGTGAGTTTCTGGACTTCTTTGACGTTCCTTGGAGACTGAATGTTGACCAGAGCTTTGATTTGGTCTGGACTTGCTTCTATGCCTCGCTGAGTGACGACGTATCCTAGGAATTTCCCTGCGCTTACTCCGAACGAGCACTTGGTGGGATTCAGTTTCATTCCATACCGTCGAAGTACGTCGAACGACTGACTTAGGTGAGTCACGTGATCCTTAGCTGTCTTAGACTTGACGAGCATGTCATCGATATAAACTTCCATTGTCTCTCCTAATAAATCTTTGAACATTTTGTTGACTAGTCGTTGGTACGTTGCTCCGGCATTTTTGAGTCCAAATGGCATGACTTTGTAGCAGTAAACTCCTTTGTCCGTCATGAATGCTGTTTTCTCTTCGTCTTGTGGGTGCATCAAGATTTGATTGTATCCTGAGTAGGCATCCATAAATGTTAACAATTCATGCCCCGCTGTCGCGTCTACCATGGCGTCTATGTGCGGAAGTGGAAATGGATCCTTCGGGCAGGCCTTGTTGAGATCCGTGAAGTCTATGCACACTCTCCACTTGCCGTTTTTCTTAGCTACTACCACGACGTTTGCTAGCCAGTCGGGATATTTTACTTCCCTGATTTTCCCAGTCTCAATAAGTTTTTGAACCTCGTCGTTGATGACTTGGTTTCTTTCTGGGGCGAATTTGCGCCTTTTCTGTTTGACTGGTTTGAAGTTTGGGTCGGCGTTCAGCTTATGTGTTATGACGTCTGGGCTTATACCTGTCATATCTTCATGTGTCCAAGCAAAGCAATCGATGTTAGTTTTAAGAAAATTGACTAGTTCAGCTCTTATACCTGGGTCCAGTGACGCGCCAATCCTGACCGTCTGCTCTGGTTTGTTGGGATCCAGCGCTACTTCGTCAACTTGCTGCTCGTCAGGATCTTTCGTCACTGGTCCGTGCTGTAATTGCTACGTCGTCATCCTGGATGGCTTCATCGTCGTGCTGTAACATTTACGAGCTTGTTGTCTTTCTCCTTTGATCTCTTGCACTCCCCACTTTGTAGGAAATTTGATTGTCTGGTGGTACGTTGACGGGACTGCCTTCATCCTGTGAATCCAAGGTCGGCCGATAATGGCATTGTAGGCTGATGGGCAGTCCACCACATTGAAACGAGTCGCCAGGTTCATTCCATGAGCATATGTAGGTAGCACGATTTCTCCTACAGTGTTGAGAGCTTCTCCGCTAAATCCAACGAGCACAGTCGATCTGCGAGTTACATCGTTGGCGTCGATCCCCATGTCTTCGATGGTGCTTTTGAACAGGACATTTGCCGAACTTCCTCCGTCGATCAAGACTCGTCTTAGCAGACAGTTTCCTATCGTGAGGGATATGACCAACCCATCATGATGTTCTTCTCTGTAATCTCCTAGGTCGCATTCGTCGAAGGCTATCGTCATGGACTCGAGCTCTTTGTCGCGGCTCGGTGCCGTGTCGCTTGGTACGACGTTTTCGGGCGTTCTCATTCTTGCTACCTTCTTAGCTGCAGAATAGGTTAGTCCACAAATATCAGATCCGCCAGAAATCACATTGATTACCTTATTTGGAGGGGGTGCTTTAGGAGGATTTCGTCCAGACGCGTCTCGGGCATCTGAGCTTCCTTTGCCCTTCAGTTCTTTGAGAAAACCCTTTTTGAGTAAATAGGCTACTTCTTTTCTCAGGGCATTGCATTCTTCAGTGGTGTGTCCGTGGTCAGCGTGATAGTCACACCATCGAGACTTGTCTTTATTTTCGGATGGTTTGTCACTCCTTCTTGGCCATCTGGCTACGTTCCCTAGGGATTGGATGGCATTCACCACGCCCCCGATGTCGACACAGAATCCGTAGTCCTTGATGTCGGGGTATGTGTCGGCATCGTTCTTCTTGGACCTGTCAAAGTCAGGACGAGCGTCAGTTCTGTTATCATTATTAACATTGTTTACCTGGTCGGGTCTGTCGTAAGGTTTTCGACGTCTGTCTCGTCGGTTATTTCGCTGGAGTCGTCGATTGTTGCTTCTTTGACTAGTTTCGGCTTCAGTCAGGTTGAATGCTCTGCGGATCGCCATATCGTCCTCGAGTCTCATTTGTGCTAAGGCTCTAGTCTTGACTTCTTCGAACGTCAGGCACGGGTACTTAGTCATGTCGCGATACAGCTCCGAGTCCGTGTACAGTCCTCTTTTGAAGGCTTCAATCGCAGTTCTGACATCGTAGTTTTTTATGCCGATCATCTCTTTGTTGAATCTGGCAAAATAGTCGCGGATTGGTTCGTTCTTCGTCTGCACTATGCGGTATAGGTCACTGGTCTGCTTCTCGACGTTTCTGGAGGCGTCGAACTTGCCATAGAACCTGTCACACAGAGATTTGAAATTAGTAATAGTTCCGCGTTTAACATCACATAACCATTCTAAGGCGGGACCCGTCAGGGTTGCGCCAAAGGATTTGCAGAGGACAGGCTCCAGGAGGTGACGCGGGATCGAGTACTGCCACATATGCTGCTTGTAGTGGTTGATATGCTCTATGGGGCACGTGCTACCGTCATACAGCTTCGTCGGAGGGGGGATGTTTAGTCTCCTTGGGATGTCAGCCATAGCAATGCTTTCCACGAAAGGAGACGCGGCATATCCATCCTCTTCCTCAGTCACGACAGGCAGGGGTGCTCCTGGCATCCTTTTAAGTATCTTCAGCAGTTTGGCGTTTTGTTCCTCGATGCGAGCTATCTTCCTGGTTGTCTCGTCATCCCGGCTGTCGCCTCGGTCGCCGTCATTATGCTCCTGATCGTGGTCCTCGCGCGCGTCATCGTCTTCTTCTTCGTCCGAGGTAAGACTCATCATGCGAGGCACGTCTTCAGTGTTGCGATGTTGCTGCAGGGCTCTGCTTTTGACAGATTCGATTTCCTTGCGAAGGTCGTCGATGGACTTCTGGCTTTCAGAGGCCAGTCTTTCATTTTCCTCACGTTGTTTCTTCAAATCTTCGTATGCTCTCATCATGGCGTCTCTCATTTCCTCGTAGGTCGGAGGAGTTGTCTCCATGATGAATGCTAGGAGTAATTTAGAAACTTTAAATATGAAAGGTTGTTTTAGCGAGATCTAGTCGTCGGCCCCACGGTGGGCGCCAAACTGTTTATGCCAAAAATCGCTTAGAACGATCTTAGGTTGGGACTACGACGGCTAGATGGATTATGCAATTCAATGAGTAAAGAATAGTAATGCAAAGTATAAAAACGAAAGAAATTAAAGTAGACAAGACACAATATTTTGATGACGCAGAAAACCCAAAGGGGGAAAAACTGCGGGTGGGAGTAATTCCACCGTTTCACTATGATAAACGTAGGATGAGCTTTGCTTAGAGTACAATTTGAGAGTGATTTAGCTTAGGAGTGTTTTACAGTAAGTTGTCCTTGTGTACTTGGACTGATTTTCCAGCTGAATTTATAGCCTAGAGAACACTTTCAACGGTCCTCTAGGTTAATAACCGTCTCCTAAAAAATAGGAGAGTGGTTTCCCTCTTTTTCTCCCCGAAGACTGACTTTTGTCCAGGTTCAATGCATCTTCCTAGTAGACTTGTTCAACCTCTTGAAACCACTGAAGAATGGTTTTGAATCTTTCAACGGCCTCCAAGAATGTCGGACTGATGGTTACTGACTCGTCTGGGGTCGAGTCTAGTCAGAGAAATTCGACCATAACACACATTATTAGAAGTAAAGTTAAAAAAAGAACATCTAATACGATTTGGTATCAATGTAGAACTTAATCCAACTCTGTTTTTAGGGATATCGAACTGCAGCAAATTATCCTCAATCTGATACCCTCCTATAACAATTGATGTCCTTAGATTTTTTCCACCATCTACAAAAGCAAGACAAGACGACGAATTTGCATCATTTGCTCTCACAATTGAGTTAGTACCCGAGATGGACCAAACCAACTTATCGCTCTGTAGCATCAACTCAATGTTCGCCACAGCAGGTCCGACTCTAGTAGAGGGAAGTCTATCGTAGCAAACTCCAAAAGGCGCAACAAGAAAAACTTTATTAGAAAGAAAACTAATTTTCTGTAGTTACTCATCAAATAAAGCGACAACTGCTTTGAAAATTGATGTTTCCAAAACAGTAAAATGTTGTAACAAATTTATAGTAGTTCCACCACGTCCATTTTTATTTATAAACAATAAAGATTTGTTAATAGGTACGTTTTGTCCCCCGATTTTAATCCCTTGTACTCTAACGAAGTACTCCTTGGGGTAAACGGGGTTACTGATTAGCGGTGTATAAGTAAGCAAGCTTCTGAGATCAACTACGGTACCTGTGCCTCCAAGGGAGATGTTGTAAGGCCCATCCCCAAGGAAAACTGCACCGTTCTCTGGAGTTCCGAACCCTGAAAATGACGGAGGTAAACACAACGCAAATACTGGTGATGCAATAGAGAACTTAGACCTTCCTAGCCCAGCAACACCAGTTACACCTTTGGCAAGTCCTTGTAACAAGGACATAGGGGCACATGCGAAGAGAAAGTTAGGGACCGTAACGAGCTTGCCAGTGGTTGAGCCGTTAGTGGAGTTTAGTCTGACTACATCAGTAGCGAGCTTGCTGCCTGAACGTGGTGACTTGTGGGTCACGGGGTTTGTGATGGACAAGGTTCTACAAGTATTTTTGTTGCACCCTGGTTTAGAGGATGCAGGTCAAGTCTTACAGAGGTTAGCGTTGGCGAGCTTGCATAGTGGAAGGCCACATGAAAGTGGGTGGTAAGTAGAGGAGACGTAACGTTTTCCACAGACAACCCATAAGAATGGATTGCTGAGGTCGAGTGTTAAGCTGACGGATACAGCGGGTGTTCTTTGGAGGATTTTGGTAATGTATTGAGAGGTGCTGTCTTTGGTGACCGTTAAGAGCATAGTTTTCGGGTATGATGCCGCCAACACTGAGGTGGTGTTGGTGGTGGAGAGAGATATGACGAGAAGAAGGAAAGTAATGAGATGGTGAGTGAAGAAGGAAGCCATGTTTCAGAGTGTAGAAGAGTATGGCCTGGGTATTATAGGATGGTGTAGTATATATTTTGTTTCTGAAACGCTATTCGTCGCCCATAAAATCCTTAAAATCGCCCGTATTGTACCTCACCTTTCCACTTTTTCCTTTTCTTGTAAAATAACTTTCTCTCACTAAAAAATCTTCCACCATCTCTTCCACGACACTCTACTGAGACCGGAAAACGTCGCCGAGGGAGCACGAGGTTGGGCGCCACCGTCGAAGGAGGCAATCGGAGATGTCGCAACTGCCGGTAAGTTTTTAGTTCGGTTTTTTAGCAAAAAAATTGATACTTGTGTCTAACTTGGACGAAGGTGTCAAACACCCTTTGTCTAATTGAGACGCAAGTGTCATGCAAATGTAAAAAAAANAAAAAGACTCTAAATTAAAAAAAAAAAAAAAAAAAAAAAAAAAAAAAAAAAAAATTTGATGTTGAAACCTTCGCCTAACACAGACGAAGGTTTCATGGAATCTTCGTCTGTGTTAGACGAAGATTTGACAATTTTTTTTTTTTTGCATAAAAAGAAAAGTAATTTAAAAAAAATAGATGTTGAAACCTTCGCCTAACACAGACGAAGGTGTCATGCAATCTTCGTCTGTGTTAGACGAAAGCTTGGCGACAATTTTTTTTTTTTGCATTAAAAGAAAAGTAATTTTTAAAAAAAAGAGGGAGGAACCTGCGTCTCTGTTAGGCGCAGGTTTCACAATAAATTTTTTTTTGTTTTATTTGTTGTTTAGATGGTTTAATTTAAGTAATTATTGTAATTAATTAATTAATTAATTAATTATGGATTATTGTTGTTAATGTGTTTATTATATAAGCGTTGTAAATAAATTTAAGAAAAATGAAGTTAAAGTTGTAAATTATGATTATTATAATGTGTTTATCGTATAAGGTATAATAATGTGTTTATTATAATGTGTTTAATTTTAAAAAAATGGATAATGTTTAGGATTATTATTGTATTTCTCGTACCCACTTAAGCTTATAATAATGTGCTTATTATCGTTTAAATTAGGATGGTAAGGAATGTTTATCGATAATTAAAGCTTTATTTTACGGTATTTAATAAGTATAATTTTATAATGATTTTAGGTTTTAAATGTGCAGGAACGTGATTTCGGGGTGACGGCGTGGATTACCAACATCACTTTATTTGAGAAGAAGGATTTCAAAATCGTGAGGCTTTACTTAAGTGGGTACGAGATGTCTCTATACCTCTTGGGTTCTTTTTGACAATTGCAAGTATAAAGTAGGGTCCTGGTGGGTTAGTAAACACGTACTTGAAGTGTGACAGATTTAAGACGGATATGGTTCGGGATCTGGACTACGCGGAACGTCATCACACGAAGAGAATAGGTATAGGATGTCGCTTTTGTATTAAAGCGGTAACTAGGGGTGATTTGTGGTATGTGAGGACAATGCTGAATCGAGGAACGCACAACCATGAGTTGATGGTGTATCCACAGGGCCATCGACAAATTAGTGTGGCCTTAGTCCGGAAGCAAAAAAGTTGGTTGCTGATATGTCCGATGCGCATGCATAAGCGACGCAAGTGCTGTGAGCGATTCAGTTGCGATTCCCGGAGTTGAACCCCAACAAGAAACATATTGACAATTGCCGAGGGTCGGAATGCAGCTGAGCAGTTCCTTTCTTATGCCGTTAGGTACCAGTACTTGTTCTCTCTTGACTCGGATGAATCTGGTAAACTAATTCGTACATTTGTTGCGCATCCTGCATCTGTTAACTTAATGCGAACATACCCTCATGTGTTACTGTTGGACTCGACGTACAAGACAAACCAGTACAAGTGTCCATTGGTTGAGCTTATTGGGGTGACTCCAACGAACATGAACTTCCTTGTTGGTTGGGCCTTGTTGACAAGCTATAAATCGTATTTAGTGGGAAGGTGGCAGTTGTGGACCTAAACATTACATCGAGGTTGCTGCTGACTTGTTTCCAATAGCTACCAACTACAAGTGTGCTATCATGTGCTTTTGTGTAAATCCAGCCACGCTTGACCCGAGTTGGTCTGTTACTGTGTTGCCATTGACAACAGGTGGTTGTCATCCACGGCCGTCTGTGGAGGTGACTATTGCATATTTGGGTACATACAGGCACTACATACGTTTACACTTGCGTTCTGGGTTCCCCGTCCCCCCTATTTCGCCGTTGTGGTTTATGCACCGAGACAACTCGGTTTGAGGGTGGGATGAAGCATATCATAGTAGGAGAGCTCTATGGGATACTTTAACCAACTGCCGTAGAGAAGAGGAATTTGTTAACTTAGATTAGTTAGGTTACCATGTATGTATTATTGTATTTTAAGTTATATTAGTTGCAGTGCCCAATATTTTTAATTATACTACTAATTGGATACGATAAATAAACTGTAATAATAACTACATGTACAAGAATCCATCAAATACAAATTAAAATCACACACAAATTAAAATCAAATTCAAATTAAAATCAAACACAAATTACGATGAAACACAACAACAATTCGACTAAATATAAAAAAAAGGTTACAAATTTCTACAGCTAAATGCCTTCTTCATCATCACCACCATCAGAACTCTCTGTCCGGTCTTCTAATCCAGGAGTGAGTGCTTGGTGCCATCTATCGATCAATTCCTTAGCATCAGCACATGCTCGTAAGAAATCTGGGTGCTGGCAGTACTGTCGTGCACTTGTCAGGTCTCCAATCGCACCTATCCATAGGTTGCCCCACTGTTAATCAACAAAAAACATTTCAGTTAAGCAGATACTAATAACATATTAGCAAATTACGGTAAAGCAAACACAGAAGTGGAGTACCTCTTCATAAGCAGTCCCAGACGGTATGCGTGCCTGTTGACGCCGGTTGCTCGGTAGGAGACATGGGTGAGAATGATCAATAAACCACTGCAAATACTCAGGGTTTGCACTACGGCTTCGCCTTCATAGACTTCGCATAGTTCTGTAACTGAAGAGCACTGCAATGAGGAAATGAGGTCCATGATGCCCTCATCGCAGCTACTGAATACCGTACATCGTAACTAGTAACCGGTCCAGGAGGTTTGTACACATGGTCAGGGGCAATAGGCGGAATAGGAATGCACTGTCGACGTCCTAGCTGCCGCAGACAACGTATAGGCATGTACGGCTCAACAAATCCCAGGTAGCAAAATGTGCCCATGTAAGCAGTCCTAGGCACTGCGGCTGCGGGTTCCCACCCGTAAGGAAGCCACTCAATCTGAACGGAAAAAGTCACGAAAATAAACACCAAATGGAATTCAAAATTAGGTAATTACACACAAATGTAAAAGCAATGGTAACTATGTAAATCTTATTACCTCCGCCGCAGTTAGCCGATCGAGGTGTGTCCTAAAGGCGGCAAGATGCTCCTCTTGTCTCTGCTCTGCTCGAACGGACCACATCATCGCACGAGGCGTGCCGTCGGTGACAGGATGCCTATCATGGTGAGGCCGGAACATAGGGAAGTACTCAAATACCCAACACTACTGTAACAATGTCAAACACCCGGCAATTCCGCTAGTCTGATCGTGACTCGCCATCCCCAAATGCCTGTACAGGAAACTCAAAGTCGCTATACCCCAAGACACACCATCCAAGTCATCAAGCTGCTCAGGGAATACGAAGTCAAACATGGACATCCGGGATCCGCTCTTTTCCGGAAACAAGCAGCAGCCAAGGATAAGGGAAAATATAGCAGCAAGCTGAGTGTCCATGTGAGGGGCAAGTCACAAGCACTCACTATTGCCTGACAATTCACACCAGTACCCATGAAAAGGCTCTGCGGCGCCTCCTCCAACCCCAAAAATTGTAATATGGACGATTTAAGGTCCACCGTAGTCGGCCTAGACTCATAAAATCGTCCATCAACAGGTACCGTAGGATATGCCTCACATCATGTAGCATAACAGTCATCTCTCCGAAAGGAAGATGAAAACTGTTCGTATCAGGCTGCCACCTCTCAACGAACGCACAAATAAGGGGCATATCTATGGAGTCACAAATACAGAAGGGTAAACTCCATAGACCGGTCCTCCGAACACGAGCCTATGACATCGGTGGTAACCTACTAACCCAACTCCTCAAAGCAATGGAAACTCTCTCAGGGTTCTGGCACTTCAACAGCCCTCTCTCTCTACCCTCCAAGAATCGCATAGCTACATGGCCACCAATGCTAGGTATGTGACTATCATCGACCGGCCCACCAGGAATAGGTCCTTGAACAAGCCAGGTCGTTACTTGTGCCGCCCGTCTCCTCCGATAGGCTGTCGACCTTGACATGCTAAGCCCTGCACTCGTACCAGCTACCTCAATATCCTGCGCAGTATCCTGAGTAACGTGCACATGATCATGAGAAAACTATGTAGGCTGCTGAGATGGGAATGGACCTACAACCTCATCATATTCCTCCAACAACTGTTCAACATGCCGAACCAACGCCACAGTATCCGTGGAACGATCGTCAGCCTCCGCACAAGTAGACGGTGATATATCACAGTCAAACAAGTGCATGTCGTCGGATTCCGTAGGTACCGGCCTCGGCACGACTTGTAACGCACCTCTCCGTGCGGACGCAGACACCTTCCGTGAATGTATGTGTTGAGTGCCAGAACCGAGCTAAATTTTAAGCAAATTCCAATTATTATTGTTATTATTGTCTCCCACAAAACTAATCATTATAATTATTTATTTCAACAACTTAAAAGTCTTAATTATTCTAATTATTATGCATCGAGAACTTAATTACTTGTCTTAATTAGTTGACAATTGTTGACTTATAGTTGACAATTGTTACTAATTATTTTCAATTATTGAACTTATTAATTGATTTATAGAATTAAGTCACTTAGAGTTGACAATTGTTGTTGAATTAGTTGAAATTAATCAACTCTATCTTTCGATTCTATAGAATTAATTAGTATGAAGGTATTACTTAATAAACAACAAACATTAAAATTAACATGGAAAATTAAAAAATAAAAAGTAAAAAAAAACAATGTCAAAAAAATAATAATAATATTGGTGACACCTTCGTCTGAATCAGACGAAGGTCTCACATATTTTTTTTTAACAAATTTATGATGGCTTTTAATTAAAAAAAAAAAAAAACAAATTGAAACCTTCGTCTGGAACAAACGAAGGTTGATACATTTTTTTTTTACCAATTTTTTTAAGGTTTTTAAATTAAAAAAAATAGTTTGCAATTGTCAAATATTTTAAGGTTTTTAAATCAACTCTAAAAAAAAATTTAAAATCAACTCCAAAAAAAATTTTTTAAGGTTTTTAAATCAAATTTTTTTTTTACCAAATTTTTTAAGGTTTTTAAATCAACTCTAAAAAAATTTTTTTAAGGTTTTTAAATTATGTATCACTAATTTATTTTTTTTTCACAAAATTTCTTTAGGGTTTTTAATTAAAAAAAGTACTTTGAAACCTTCGTCCGGAACAGACAAAGGTTTACATTTTTTTTCACCAAATTTATTAAGTTTTTTAAATTAAAAAAAGAATAGTTTGAAACCTTCGTCTGGAACAGACGAAGGTATCACTAATTTATTTTTGTTTTTCACAAAATTTCTTTAGGTTTTTAATAAAAAAAATACTTTGAAACCTCCGTCTATTCCAGACAAATGTTTCACTAATTTATTTATTTTTTTCACAAAATTTCTTAAGGTTTTTAATTAAAAAAAATACTTTGAAGCCTTCGTCTGTTCCAGACGAAGATATTACTAACTTTTTTTTTTCACGATATTTCTTGGTTTTTAATTAAAAAAAATCCATATTGACACCTTCGTCTGTTGCAAACGAAGGTCTCAGCAATTTTTTTTTTTAACAAAAAGAGTTTTAATTAACGAAGGTCTGGAAATGATAAAATAAGGTGTTTAAAAAAGAAATTATTTTTCCATTCAAGCGGTATTAATTACGTAAATATTTGTGAGATTTTTGTTGATTTTCATGAGTTATTACCATCTATAGAAATTTATTTTTTTACTTTTATGTATAGCATTACTCTGAATTAAATAACTTACATGAGCGGATAACATAAACTACTCCTTAGCATTAATGATACAAGTTGATGTCTTTAAATTATAGAAAATTTTTAATATTGCAATAAATAGAAGAATTATACGGAGTCCTCATTACCAACATTTTGAATTTATTTTGTGTCTAAGATCGTAAATGTAACAAACATGTAACAATGGAGTAGTATATTTGGCAATTGCAAGTTTCATGCTAGTACCGATCGATAAGAGTTGACTAAAGCACTTTGCAGCTTGATGCTCTTAAAGGATGTCTTGGATTTGGTTTTCACATAAGTCAAAAAACTCTTGTTGAAAAACTCACTTACGGTTACCATAATCTTAGTGTAAGACTAGAGTTGGATCTAATTTAATCGAAGCTAAGGGTTTATTCATATTTACTATAAGAAAATCTGAACTAATTGCAACTGAACTGATTGGAGTTGAACTGAACAAAAATGAAAATAGTTGGAATGAATTGTTTTGAGAGAACGAAATTTGGAAATTAGTTGAAATGAACTGATTGGAGTTGAACTGTACTGATTGGAACTGAGCTAAATTGAACTAAATTGAACTGATCAGAGGTGAATTGAACTAAACTAATACTAAATGAAATTAAGTTGGAATGAACAGGCCCTAAGTTACACTGTAGTGGACATAATAATAATAATAATAATAATAATAATAATAATAATAATAATAATAATAATAATAATAATAATAATAATAATAATAATAATAA
>PYUH01000060.1:791537-851609 GCA_016808085.1 Suaeda aralocaspica | reverse complement strand
CATAATATAAATAAAATTATTATCAATAATAATACAAAAAAATTGTATTCAAGTAAGAAGGATTATATGGAATACCACTCTGGGATTCAGAGGGGAATAAGTGATGCAGTGGAGGTTGGACGGAAAAGCCCTAGATATGAGGGACATTTTTATATCCCCGTCTTTATTCAAAAATGTGATATTGACCAGATGTGACACATAGGATTGAATCTGGGTGGCTTAAATGGAGAGAAGCCAAGGAAGTGTTATGTGACAAAAACATCTCGTTAAAGTTGAAGGGAAAATTTTAAAGGATTGCCATAAGACCAGAGTTGCTCTACGGTACAAATGTTGGGCTTACAAGAAGAGCATATTCAAAAGTAGGAGTTATAAAGATGCGAATGTTGAGATGGATGTGCAAATACTCAAAATGATAGAATCAGAAATGAAGTCATGGTCGAAAAGTCGTGTCGCAAACATGTGCAAGGAATTAAGGGAAAATCGTTTGCGTTGGTTCGGACATGTGAGACGGAGTCCGAGGAGCTCCGGTGCGACGAGTGGAAGGATGGGATCATGTAGATCTCAAACGAGGTGGGGAAGAGCGAAAATGACTTGGTGGGAAGGGGTTAGAAAGGATATGATGCTTTTAGATTTACAAGATAATGAGGATCTCAATTGAGGGTATGGAGGAGGAAGGTTTATGTGGATGACCACATAAAATATTTTCTTTGTTCATGTACCCGTCCCGTTTTTGGGTTTAAGGCTTTTGATTGATTGATTGAATAATAATAGATGACCGACAGTTAATTGCATTTTTAATTATTGATACATCTAGTAGAAGCTGGTAGATCATAAAACACGTTTAATTATACAGAAAATAATATGGGCTCTGCTTGCTGCAACTCAATGAACTTATCATCACTGCTGAGATCTACTAAGTAGATATTTTTAGGGTAACTCAAAAAGGGTTATCAGTTATTGCTACGTAATCCTTCCATTTCTAAATGGTTGATACATTTAGAATTGACATCCTTACATCTTAAAATGTGGTGATAGAGAACTACTATTGAAAGAACAGTTCTCCCACGATTGGTCCAACTCAGCCTCCACGTTAGCTTCATAGTGAATTCACTAGGCCTGTCACATGAGAGGCACATGCTTCCTTCTTATTGGTTTGAGGTTTGTGAGGGCTTATTGGAGAGGTTTTGGAGGCTGAATTGAGGTTTGTGGAGACTGAAACGACCTTGTTGGACGCTGAATGAGGTTTGTGGCTGCTGATTTGAGGTTTTGAAGTTTGTTTGAGGCTTGTGGAGGTTGGTTTGAGTTCAGTGGAGGTGATTTGAGGTATTTTTTAGGCAGTTTAGAATTTCCAGGTTCACCTGACTGACATTTCCCCTTTTGGAATGACAACACATCTCGTCTACAGCCTTTAGAAAATCAAGATCTTCAAAATATTCATACTCTCATCATGCCACCCCAAAGGTTGAAATAGATTTTGAGTACATTCTTTACACTCACTTCATGGAAAACTAAACTATTGAATTTGCTAAGCTTGTTAACTTAGCAACAACCTCATGCTTAGAAATTGAATTGAAGCCTTGTCCATGGCATCAACGAAGTTGCTAAGGCTTTTGACAGTTGGGTTCAGCTTCTGCGACTTTTTGGATACAACCCGATAAACAAACAAAACAAGTTATAATTATATGAAGAGTATATAAGCTTTTGGTACAAGTACTTTAACACTTAACCGAAATCACTTTAAGCTTTTTTGAGAATAACCTCTTAGAAAACACTAAGCAGCAGCCACTACCTCCTAGACTGCAAAGACCTTGCAGACTCTGCAGAATTACTCAAACCACCACAACAGCCAACAGCAGTAGCAATCAAAGAACCAGCAGCCAAACTCATATTTGCCAGGTAGTTGCTTTTCAGTGTTTAATTTTTATTTTTTTTATTTTTTTGAATTGAATATAATTCCCTACGTAGTTTGGCATCTTCTTTGTTTTATTGTAAAAAAAATTCCAATTTAAGTGGAACCTAAGGTAGTTGTCATTTGTGAAGACACTACAATGAAGCTTAGATGTTACCAATTAGGCTGGAAATGGATCCTAAAGAGACTGATTGTTATAATACAACAAAATAAACTACCACAACTAAAGATTTCATATGATCACAATAATCAGTGGAACTGCTACAACCAATAAAAAGATGGTTTTGTAGCTACTGACCAGATTGATACTGAGTAGTGTCATGTATTCAATGTTAGAGAAATATATTACCTTTTTTGGATTGTCACTTCCGCTTTGTATTCTATCATCTTCAGTGTGTACTTACACAACTAGCCTTTGATTCACATCGCCAGTGCAATATTCAGCTGCCTTGTCCAATTCAATTTACGCTGCTCATAATCTCCTTTCTTGTCCAACATCTTAGCAAAGGGAACTTTCTATTGGTGAACGACCCTAAAGCAAACGCTGTCCATGTACATAACTACAAATAAAATAAATAAAGTTAAAATATGTAACATAGTGAGATACTTTTAAAATTCAGAATAATCTTAAATAATAATATAGCAATAAAGGTAAATTAGCCCAGTAAACAGATATGTCCCATCAGATGTTTGACACTTTTCAACGGCATCTACAAGTGCTTCCAAGCATATTGCGACCAATTCAACGTTGATATTGAATTGACATCTTCAAGGCACTTCAATAACTTGTAATTTGGCATGCCTTTTTGTGATGATTTGATTAGTGTTGAAACCACAAATACTCACAAATTCCTTTTAAAATTTTCACCTCCATGTTTTTCCTGTTTCATCTTAGCCACTACATCAAATATAGTAACATTACTCCTATCCTTTCCCAAATGATTCAAACAATTTGTTACCAAGTCATTATATTCACGAGTTGTTTCCCTACTTCTAGCTTCTACCACTTTGTTTCCGGACTTAGGTAAGCCTAATGCTATTAGAAATGTTCAACCTTCACATCCAACTTAGTACTCTTCAAATTATCATGCTTTTGAAAGGGTCAAAATGACGTAACACCCATCGACATAAATCAGTAGGCATTCTTTGATATCAAATATAACCAGAAAAGCCAATTGATTGATATCATTACTGATCATCTGTTAACCCAGCTCTGATGATTTGGTTAGAGAACTTGGTGACATTTTAGAAAATTTTTTCCTTTAAAAGTTGTATAGTTGTGGCGCCTAACGCTGCAAAAACAAAACACTTTTAGAAAATTGCAAACATAAACATATGAATTGAAATTATACAGTCATACATGTATAATACCGAAAATATAATTTAATTTTTTTATTACCATGGATGTTTCACCCCGTTCTACTTGTCGTGAACTTTCTCCCAACTGTCATCTTGCTGATATTTGCACTACCTAATTTCCTACAATGACATGAAATGCATAGCATGTGAACCACGGGAGAAATTACTAATTGAACAACAACAATAAAACTGAAAATCATAAACACCAATCACAACAAAGAGTTCTCAACAAAATTACTCAAAATCATAGTATCCACCAAGTAATAATACATTCACCTTAGTATAATATATAGTATTTTAAACATTATAAGAAAAACTTTTAAAGACTACAAGAAGTACAATTTATATATTTAATAGTTCATATTAAATGACACCTTTCTCTTCTTTTTTAGTCTTAATATAGTTAGATGGTATGCATGGTGAAGGACCTACTGCAGCAATACCATATTAGTCTCTTAGGTACTACAACATTAATATAGTGTTTAGGTGTGCAAGGGTAATGGTTAGTTTTAATAGCACAAATTTGTTTAGACTAGCTAGCAGACCATTCCTAATAATAAATTGGTGATTGCTTGGTTGGCTGTTATGTATAAGTTAAAATAAGAGTACAAATCTATCGGATAGTATGGCTTTTACCAATTAATATGTTTTGTGTGGTAATGCAGTTGAAACTCATTGGAATTTGTTCTTTCAAGGTCCTTCGTAAGTCATGGATATCATAGACTCAAGTTGTATGTTTTCCTTAGCTAAGGTAGGTTAAGGGGTTTATCCTAAATCATTCACTTACTTTGTTTGAGTCTAGTTTGTACCTTCAATATTCCTCTAAATCTAATATCTTCATATCATTTCAACTTCCATCTTAATCATCTAGCCTTTCCATCACCCTCCTCTTCTAACTTCCTCTTCAATCTAATACAAGTATTAACACTTAACCGAATCATTAAGCTTTTATGAGAAGAACCTTCTAGCAAACACTTAACAGCCGCATTGCCTCCTAACTGTAGACCCTACAGACTCTGCAGAATTGCATACACCACCACAGCAGCCAAACACAGTAGCAAATCAAAGAACCAGCAGCCAAACTCATATTTTGCAGGTAAGTTGCATTTCGTCATAAAGCTTATGTTCAGTAATTTGCCAGACTTAGGTAAGTTGCAAATCAAACATCTAACTTCACCAGGTTCTCAAAACATTCTAAGATCATACTAAGCTTTATCAGTGCACGCTTAGAAAGAAGACACCATAAGCCTCCAGCCTTTTTATTCAGCAATTTCATGCAAATTCAAACAAAACAACTCAATTTCTTCAATTATTCGAAACAATTTCATGCAAAGTAAAAAAAAACAACAATAATTATTCGAAAATCAATGTTTTCATTCATTCAATCTACAAAGCAATTACATTACCTCATCAAATCCAACCAATACATGATTTAACTACAATTATGAATTATCGCAATCCAAAACTTCGCAAAACAAATCATATTACCTGATTCGAATATGAGTGGATATTGAGCTTGAAAAAAGGCCGATTGAGCTTGACAAAAGACTGATTGAGCTTGAAGAAAAGGAAGATTGACCTTCAAAATGGCGGATTCACCCAAAATGCAGAATTGAACTTCAACTGGCGTGAAGATGTATCATTTTTAGAGAGAGAAAGTGTTGTGTAAGTGTGTGTTAGAAAAATTTGTTAAGGAGAGAGAAAGTAATTTGCTGAAATATTAACTAAACAATCAACGGCTCATACTAATCTAACTCTAGGTCAGGATTGTAGTTCTCATCTTAAGGGTAGTTCTCATATAGGAAGGTTCTCATTTGAACCTTTTCCTATATATATATATATAGTAATTATTATTACTAGGACACTAGTAGAAAAAATGGATTTTATTGCGGGAGATTTGCTATGGTTTTCTCGAACCGCAACAAATAGTACTATTTTTAATAATCATTGATACTATTTGCTGCAGTTATTTTATGCTATTTGCTACGGTTCAACCGCAGCAAATAGCCCAACTCATACCCCGCTAAACAAGGCAAGCCCAAGCCCCAATATAAGCTATCACTCACCTCATTAAAAATATTTTCGTATAATTCTCCATATTATTTTTTGATAGTCCAATATGATCTACTTAAACAAAAATAACAAATATGTACCAATATATTGCCATTGTTTTTATTTGCAACAAATCCACTATATACAATTAATAATAAATCACATGATTAAAGATATATATAAAAAACGACTTCCCTTTGTTGATTTATCATGTCATGGCCAAAACAAAAGGATTAGGTCATGTTCTTCAAGCTTATTTTCAGTTTAATTTATTTCAATGTGTTTCTGTTCAATTAAATTAACTTTTTTTATATTTTATTTTAATTTTATTATTATTAAAAAAATATCTTAATTAATGTTAAGAATTTGAAAAAAAACATAAATAAAAAAAGAAATAAAAAATAAAACTAAAAAGAATAAGGCCTTGTTCTTTTGGACTGAAACGGATGCGTTGAACTAAACTAAAAAAGTTAAACTAAAATGAGTTGAGCTGAACTAAATTGAGGTGAGGGAACTGAACTGAAGTGGACTGAAATAAAGTAGTAATTATAATGGAGATGAGCTGAGCTGAATTGAGCTGAACTGAAATGGAATGAACTCAACTGAAGTGAATAGAGCTGACATGATGGAACTGAACTGAATAGAGCTGAACTGAAATGCCAAAAACTTAAGTGCAAAGTACACGGCCTAATTTTATTTTGGTGTTAAAGTCTTAGAGCACTTTGGTTCATTGAATGGGAATGGATATAGAATCCATGCATGGTGATACGGGTTCACAATTCCATGCCCAACCAAAATTGTTTGGTTCAATGTGGTAATGGTTTCAAAATCTATTCATTTGTTTGGTAATATACCCATACCCTCCACACACACCTAACACCTTTACTATCTTGATCACCATTAAAACCACCACATCATTTCCACACCACAACCACCTTCATTTATCGTTTTCACTTACCTACAATTCGTCCTTTGCTTTTTAATCACTCCACCCTCATCTCGCCATTCGTGGAGGGTTCGAATTAGTGGAGGGTTCGACTCTTGAGAAGCGATCCGAATTTAGTTTTGGCGGTTTGGCCTGGTGGCTTGCTGATAAGTTATATTTATGCATGTTTTTACTCCCGATCCAAACGTGGCTTTTTGAGCTGTTTCTACTAATTGTTGCTTATTTCGAGTGCTTTTTTGTGTTCTTATGATATTTGCATGAATTGATGATTATCATTATATTTCGAGCTATTTGGAGCATTTGGAGAGTTAGTAAGAGTTTGAAGTCATTTGGAAGGCCTTGCTAAGATTAGGAAGCATTAAAAATTGAAGAAGGAATGAAGAAAACGAGTGAAAAAACAGTCACGAGTCATACAATTCGCCGGGTGAAGAAAACGAGTGAAAAACGAGTCACAGTCATAGCAATTCGCCCGGGTCGGAAGTCATGCGCCCGAGTACAGGTGTTTCCGCCCAGGCGGGCCACTCCTGAAGCTTTTTCCTGATTTTATCTTGTTTTGGGCCTTAGTATATATCTTTTCTTCCTAATCACTTCTACGCCAATTAATCATACTTTCTAAGTCCAACCTTTTGTTTCTCTCTCTAAGTTGATGAATAACTTTAATCATGAATCAATTAATTCAGGTTTTCTTTCAACTCTTCGTTTATTGTATTTAATAATGTTATTAGTTTATGTTTTAGTTTATTGTTTTTAGTATTAGTATTAGTTTTAGTTTTAATTCGTGGTTTGATTTAGCTTTCATACCCTAGATTATATTCTTAATTTGTTTAGTTTACATTAATTAGTTTTTAATTGTTAATTATATTATTAGTTTTAGTTTTTATTATTTATTTGTTTTTCATATATTTAAAATGTGTGGTAGTTTCTTTTCAATGGCTAGGAGATCCATGATTAATTTCAATGCATTTTTTGATGATTGATTAGTATGATTTTTGTTATTTCTGAATTCCTACTATCAGTTTATATTACTTTCAATTAAATTATGGTCAGGTTTGATTGTTAGTTTGATATTGTCGAAATTGATGCCGAAGGTAGATTACCACATTAATCACAAGGATATAGGCAAAACGATTCTAAGTAGGAGCAGGCCATTAGAGGAGCTTTGAAGGATCTACATCTGAGAGAATTAGTGTGTCCTTAATTCAGGAAGTCATTAAATAGTTAATCAATTGTTATTCAGTTCATTGAGTGTTTTATGGTGAACCGATGTCCTAGGCCTAGTTTATTGTCATTTTACTTGTTAATCTCTGTTTTAGTAGCAATTAGTTTATTAGTTACAATCGATTCAAAGTCCCTTTATAACAGAATAACTTTTTTGAGTTAGTAGAAATTTCATTGCTTCCCTGTTGATTAGCTCCCTAATCCCCAATCTACATATTTTAGAGTATTAGGTTTACTTTTGATTTATATGACTGTCCTTTCACTGCTACAAGGAGATGAATTGGTTGTGGTGCTTGTGATCTGCGGTTGTGGTGGTTGCGACTTTGAGAAGGGGTTTGAATTTGGTGGTGGTGTGGTGGTTGTGATTTGCGAAAGAAATTAAAGGGTCAATCTAATGATATGTTGGTTGGGACTTGTGAGAGGAAGGGGTCAATTTTGGTGTGGTGGTTCTAACTTGAGAAAAGAAGGGGTTCATCTAATTTCTAGTGTACACTACAAAAACAAAGTGTTTAGAAAAGATACTACCCCAAATCGTCTCTACTAAACATTAGCTATGGATTTAACACAAATGAAAATCTGTTGCTGAAATCTTTGTCAGTGAATCGAATTAGTCTCTAAAGAGTATTCACAGGATCAAACTTATGACCTCAAAGTCAGTTGGTGACACTCATCCCAACTCTACCAAGTACTACTATTGAACAAATATGCATAATTGTAAATAATGAACCAAAAGTGAGACACAATTTCACTAACTTAGAGATGGAAATCTGTATCTAAATATTAAGAGTGAGAATTTTTGTTGTTCCTATATTGTAGTATCTAAAATTAGAGACGAAAAAAAATTTGTCTCTACTTTAGAGAATAATATACATATTTTTAATTTCCCCCTTATTTTCAGCTGATTCAGTGTTTAATAATGAGTTTTTAGCTCACATTTGTTCTTTGGTGATATTTTGTGCATTGATGGGTTTGACGGTTTTTGTTGATTTTAGAGCATTTTATGTTAATTTTATAGCCAATTGTTGTTAGAATCGGTTTTTTGGTTTTCTTTATATGTTTAGGTGTGTGGAATTGAGTTGTAAAGTCAACGAAGCTTATTGAGTCACTTTGGCTTGCATTGGAAAGCGTGCCATGGAATGACTAAGGAACGAGAAGCTACGAATAACGAGTTAAGGAATCAAGCGACAAATTAAAAGATCGTCACAAGTGTGCTGTAGAGGCTCAGCTCCCTACGGGCGCATAGGTCATCTCCTAAATTGCTTATGGGATGCATTAGACTTCAAGGCTCCTCCCATAGAGGCACGGACGAGAGTTATGGGCGCAGGGAAGAAACCCGGTAGTTCGTTCCGGGCGCAGGGCTCCTGTTTTAGCTTTTTGCTGGAGCTTCGTAATTTCACCGGATTAATTATTATAAGCCCATATTGTTATTTATAGGGACGTTTCTAAGGCAATTATACACTACTTTACAATATTTTTTTCTAGTTTTAGAAGCCTAATATCCTTAATTATTCTTCTCTCTATTAGATTAGCAGATTAATTTTGTTCAACTTTCAATAATCCAACTACTTTTTCCTTTAATTTGGTAATTTCTTTCCTTTTCTCTTTGGTTTCATTAGTTTTAGTTATATATATTAGTTTGCTCATTGTTTTGTTCATGTTAATTGTTTAAATTCTAATTATTTATGCTAAGTAATTGATGATTATGTTTTATGATTATGAATTTTCTTATAACTGTGTGTTGTTTTTTTGTTATCATGTGTGAGTAGTAAATTTCTAGGGTTTGGAGATTCATGAGCATGATAATGAATTAGTTTAGTATTAATGGATTAGTTCCTGGTTAGTAATTAAATTCCTATTATTGATTTCTATTGAGTTTGAATTGTGACCAGGTTTTAGTTGCGAATTTTTAATTGCTGAATCAAGGTCGAGAGGTAAGATTACCAAAATAAAACCACTGAATAATAGGCAAAACGAGTATATGCGAACGAGAGTCTAAAGGAGTTTTAGGGAGTCTAAGTTCAAGAGAATTAGTGCTCTAGCTAGTTAATGAATTTTAGTGAATTAATTGGTTTTCGTATTATGAGTGTGCATGTTAATTGTTCATGTTGAACCGATTGCCTTAGGTTTTTTAAATTTAGTCTAAATTCGTGTTTCTGGTCATGTTTCGTAGTTATCAATCAATTGTTTAAGAAAATCAACCAAATCCCCTTACACCGTTTTTTTCTTTTAGAGCTAAGTATTATTTATAGGTTCCTTGAGAATTCGATCCCTAATTCCGTAGCTATATTAGTTAGAGTTGTTTGGTATATTTGTTTAGAGGTGTGTATGAGCTTGTTAAGTCTCTCTTTTTTTTTTCTGTCTCTAAGGGCCTGTTTATTTCAGCTTCAAATCAGTTCAGTTCAGTTGACTCTTCTTTTATTTTGCTAATCATTAATCCTTCTTCATAAAAAACTTTTAATTCAGTCATCTGTTTTCAGTTGAAGTAACAGGCCCTAAATTCGGTCTCTAATTTGAAGACCACAAACAAATCTACCTTAAAGTAGAGAAGGATTTTTAATTTCGTCTTTAAATAATTTTTTAAATTTCATCTCTACTTTAGAGAAGAGAATTCGTTCTCTAATTATCCATAGTAAAATGAGTTTTTTTTTTTCTTTTTTGAAGTGGTATGCTCATGGTCGAGGTAGACTAAACTAGCAATGGTTGTGGTTGTTTTGTAGTGTGTGGTGGTGATGAGTGGTCAACTATAACTTTGTTGAGTTAGGGTTTGTATCTTGGGGGTATGGTTTATGAACATTACTATCGCCCAAATTATTGATTGATTTTTCATTTGGCTCTTATCTTACAACTACTACCAAGTACCAACCACCAGTCTTCGACGACAGTTAGCATTCTTGTAAAATAAATAATGAGGTGAATATTAATAAAATTAATAATGTATATCCCTGATGAGCTACAATGGACAAACATGTAAGGCATTATCACCATAATCAGGAGAGGCACTAAAGGATGTGGGGAGGTGAGTATCTCCATCGCTAATTGTCCATCCCTATTTTACAGCATGTAAAGAAGACTCTTTCCTCATGATCAAGCATGTTGGAAAGCTTCTCCTTATCCATCCTTATATTCCAACCGCATTCCTCCTCATCAAAGAGCAAAGCCACGTGGCAAGGGGTTCTTCCGTGTTCATTTATCATCAACCAAGGTGGTGACATCAAAGGGGTGTTGAAGGCATTCATAAACAACTTTACTATCTTCACATTCCCTTTTCCAGCGGCTATATGAAGTGATTATCCTTGTCTGATTCAGAGACTTGTTGACAAACGAGTTGTGGAACCAAATCAAGCGGCATAAAATTACCCTCTTTACTTCTCTTATAACCTCTTCTCGCTCTTCCTGCCAGCCGCATTTGGAACATGTTGCCATACCAATGTCATCATCTGCTCTTTTCGGAAGACAGTCAAGTAGTATTGGTTGGGTTTATTATCGCAACACATCTCCGTAGGAAATCACATCTCCTTCCTTCGCTGCCTTCGTCAACTCTTCATCCACTTCCACTGTTGATGAACTTGCCATCTTTAATTCCTCACTCTATAATTTAATTACTTTTAGTATTTCATTGATTTTTTTTTTGCTTTTTTTTTTGTTTTTGATGCAAGTATATGATAGATAGCTAGTTAGTGTATGTTTATTTGCCCTTTTATTTCATACTAACTGAAATAAACCAAACACTGTTATTTATGTATACCCCACTTATATATCTATCCACCATTGCTGCTCCCTTTTTGTCTACTAGTTGGGATGCCGTGCGCGAAAAATATTTATGGTTGTGATTAAATGTTTCGGATTTATATGATTCATAGTCAATCTTTTTCACTATAATCCTTATATAATGTCACATGGTTTAATTTGATAGTACACTGTAATGTAATTCCATTGATTATTGGTGTTGTTCAATAGTACATTATTAAAAGAGAACCCATTATGAATAATCCTTTACTAATAATAGACAAACCTCATAATTGTGTTTACCAATTTTAGCTATTCAAAGAATAGTAAGAGCTCATGATGTATTATGTAACAACTCATGTCAAAGCTTTTAGCGTTTTCAGCCATATTAATGTAATGGTGGTTCATTGATTTTTATCCCTTTGTTTGACATCTTATTGTTTTAAATTTGATCAACCTGCATAAACTCCATCAACCTCAAAGAGTTTCTACAGTCATCCTCGCTTGAGGAATGACTGTGTATCAAAAGGGAGGGCATGCATATACACACCAAAGTAAAGCATGAAGAATAGCTCACCGCACATAACCTCAAAAGACAAAGGGTAGGGAGAAAGTTTACTTATTGATACCCGCCCTTTGCCTTAATATGTATTAAGTACCTTTAGCAGGAGTGAATGTTATTTTTGCTTGCCCATCAGAAATCAGAGCAGCTGGTTGCAATGAACCGTGCAGCAATAGCTAAGCTCGACTTTAAAAACCTTTGCACCAAAGATATCCGTAGATTCCTTTGTAGCTCATCGGGTTGGTAGCACTACATATGAGCAAACATTCTATCAGGTCAATTTTCTCGAATCATACTTGTAGATGACACCAAAGAACAAGAAATTACCTTAGTTCAAATGCTCTTCACCCACTACATAACTCAAAAATTCTTGCGGCAGAGGACCAACAGTATAACTATTGTCCTTTCTGTCGAATGCATCTTCTTCTCGCATTTAAAATAGATGAGTAAGTCAAGAATAGCTTATCAATAATTTACTTCGTGTAGAATTGCTTGAATTGATGAATCTTCAGCAGCTATCTTAACTTCCAACACCAGCCAAGGCTACAATTTTCGCAGCATATCAAACTTGCTGATGAGATTGTATTTCAAGTAGCATATTACAGCATAATGATAAAGGTCCTATCTAAAGATTCAACAGAAACTTTCAAATGGCTCAAAAGCACAATCTGCGATGACCAATGCCCTAAAACTGTGTCTGCAAATCTTTTCGTATTATAGAAACCTTTAACGTTTTTTTAACAAAGGTAAAGTTCCCATTATTTTCTCTCTCATCTAATTTGCAGACCAAGTCTTGGAAATACAATATCGAATGCAAATCTTCTCGCATTAATGGAAATTTTTAACATTCTTTTTTCCCAAAGCTAAGTTTCTATTTTTTTTTCTATATGTTTGATTTGCAAACCAGTTTTTAGAAGCATTGGTCGTCGCATATCTGTGCTCGTGAATTATTTGAAAGTTCCAATTAAACCTTAGATGGGACCTTTTACCATATGATGTAATGTGCTAATTGAGCTTCACAATCACATTAGCAAGTTTGATATGCTACGAAAGTTTATAGCCTTGCCTGGTCTTTGCAAGTTAAGATAGCTTTTAAGGATTCATCAATTGAAGCAATTCTACGCTAAGAAAAATCGTTGATAGCTATCTTACCTACTCATCTAAGTTAAATGGAGAAGATTTGCATTCGCCGGAAGGACAATATTTATACTGTTGGTCCTCTGTCGCAAGATTTTTTTGAGTTTATTGTAGTGTAATTGTGCAATCTTCTCGCATTAAAGAAACTTTTGATGTACTTGGTTAACTGTACGATGCTAATCTTCTCGCATTAAATTCAATTGTAAGATGCTAATGTTCTTGCATCAAAGTTGAGGTTAACTACTATGTTGCAGAACGTTCCTTTGCAACCAACTGCTTGATTTCTGTTGGACAAAGCGAAATGAATTTGGAACGTCTAATTTGGGTGTTTAGGTTTCATATTAGGACTACAATTGTACTGATCTAATAGATTGTTGTTGCCTTTTTTTTTTTTGGGGAGTGGAGGATGGACTTTACTCTTTCGCAAGCGTGAAATGATATGATATTATGATTACATATATAATAATAATATAATAATAAAAAATAATAATAATAATAATAATATATAATAATAATAATATAATAATAATAATAATAATAATAATAATGATTCAATAATAGATACAATATATTGTCGTGCTACAAATCCACAATGAATCATTTAACATATCATGTGACTATATATATTGTATAACATTAATATAAAACAATCGATCACGTTAACATATGATAACTAAATTTAACATCATTGAAATTAGACATTGAACAATAAATGAAATTAACATTACATGAATTAGACATTAACATATCATAAAAAAAAAAAAAAAAAGTAACATACCAAATTTCACAGGAAAAAAATAAATCGTTTGAGTGAGACTTACACATTGTCGAATTTGTTTCAACTAACATATAATTTAAAAAAAATTAACATCAACAAATCAGACATTAGACACTAAATTCTAAATTAACATTACATGAATTAGACATTAACATATCATAAAAAAAAAAAAGACACATAATCAAATTCAAGAACAAAAAAAAAATACATTTGAGTTAGACTTAGACATTCTGAATTACCTTTCTTTCATGTAGATGATAAGTGCGAAATAGATAAGGAGCTATGTAGTTATATTCTTAAAACCCACTTCAAAGCGACAACATCGAAGTCGTTAACCCAGCTATCCACAATCAAACAATAAGATGCAATCTATAATCAGAACAGTAATTGCAAGCACACAATAATGTGAGTGCTTAATCTGAAAGCACTTCCACACCCCATTAACTGCCTAATTCCACCCATGCCTCCACTTTCATCCCATCATACATCCCTATCAACCTCCCACTCTCATTGCCTCTACCCCCTATCCTCTTCCCTCCAATAACATAAGAACAAAGAAATCAACCACCAAAACCTAATCACGTCCATATTAAAACATCTTGAAAATTACGTCTTTAAACAATCACCAACCGTGCAAATTCAACTAATCAAATCTGAAACGCTAAACAAAATTAAAATCTTATGAAATCAAAACCAAAATATTCAAAATCGTCAATAAAATAAACCCTAAAAAATCATAACCTAAAAAAATTCGAAACCCCCATACAAACCCAAGACTGAATGAACACCAAACCATAATCCTAACTCTAATTTTTATCGAGATGAAAAAACTGAATAGAGCAACAAACCAATTAAGCACTGACTTAGCCACCATGAAACACTTAAATGTAAATGAAAAAACAGAAACGCATTTAACAAATTGAAATCCAATTAACTTTCTCAAATGTACTCAATTGTAATCTAAACTGAACCAATATTCAATCAATTATAGTCTTCAACTACCCACAACTGCATTACTAACCAGCTCCACAACCGAAATAAGTTGCAGTCTATAATCACAAAGGTAATTACAAGCAAACATGAACTAAAGGACCAAACCTGAAAGTGATTACGCTGCAATTCGAATCTAGCAAACAACAATACCATCCCCATCCATCCAACACCAGATGCACCAATACACAACTGCAACAATCCAATAAGCATCGCCTTGACCGCCATTAATATGGGCAGGTGCAAGAAAATGATCGGTACCATTACATACACCCCATTTTATCCGACCGGATATAGACCGTATGGAAAAGACTTAGACATCGAGAATGCAAGAAGTTTTCATCCTAGTAACTAATTAGTTTAAATTAAATGCTACATTGGACCAAAAAGTGTGAGAGCTTTTGTTTTATAATTAGTTATAATGACATAGTAACTAATTAAATTTTGAGTGGAGTGACGTGGTGGTATACCTTGTATTTATAATGTTTCTTTCTAAAATGTTATAATGAAACTAAATTAATATTAGATAGCTGTACTTATATAATAATAACATGTTGTAAAAATAGGCAAAATTAGAATAAATTTTTAAAAATACCAATAAATCATAAATGATAAAATTTTCTTTAGTTATCTATAATTAGTAAAAAGAAATTAATTCAATTAAGTGAAGTTCGTTATTAATATAATTAGACATTTGACATATAAAAATTTTGGTAGTCGTTTCCTCAAATGGCTACCAATACATAGATTAAACAATAACCCTTGCAATTGCGTTGAAATAATACTTTGTAGTTCCAAAAATTCATCTTGTACAATCTTTTTCTCTATCTTGTTAAATTTTTGACAAGACTGACCAACAATTTATCTACATAAATACTGCGGTATATATGAATATAACAATATTTATATGATCATTTTGGAGGCTAGCTTCATTTGTTTTGGATGGAAAACACTTTTTATGGAAAATAATTTTCTCTAAGAATAGAGAGCAAATAGTAATAGAAGTTTTCGTTTGTTTGTTTTGGGTGGAAGAAACTCATGAGAAAAAGAATTGAAGGAAAAAGGAGAAAGATGTACAGAGATGAAAAGACAATAACAAATAAGCTAAATACCTTTTTATTAAAAGGAAAATGTTTTTTTTTTAAAACAAAGAAAGAAGTTTTGCACCTTATTTTTAATAAAAAATTTACCTGGGAAAATGATGGAAAATCATTTATCCAAAAGTGTTTTTTCCTCCAAAATAAACGAAGCATCGTGTTTTTTTGAATTATAATTAATTGATTGTCTTGTTAAAACATGCAACAACATTCATTAAGAAAAGGAAAATTACCATGCACAAAGATTGAAGATTTACTCACTATTTTTGCATATGGGTGCAACAGTAAGACATTTAGCTTCTGATCATTAGTAAGAAGATGTGTCAATCCTTGTTCATCCCGCCATTATCTCAAGGATGTTTAAAAGAACTCCATGAAGTCCATTCTCATCGCTACAATAAAACACTCTTGTGACATATTTTAAGAACGTTCTTATCCTCACCACAAATCATTTTTGCAATTCTTCTTGCTCTTTATCTATGGCATAGTCCAAAGGTGTTTTTCTTTCAATCATCTTCTGTATTTTGAAAAATCTTGAGAAGGGTTTCAAATGGCCATATTTTACCTATCTTCACCCATCTTTTAATATGACATTTCCCCCTTTATCAGAATCTGCTAGTTTCATTAGCAATTGTTGAGTGAATTCCTCACGCAATTCAAACAACGATCATTAAAGTTAAATGCATGCTGTTGAACCCCATGTGATTTACATAGTGAGTTGTCCCATATGAGAAAGAGGAGATGTTGAACTATTTAAGCTTAGGAGTTAACTCCTCCTTTACCAATGTGGTTTTAGGATGGAACTTCCTTGGGCTTGTGGACCGTTTTGACTATCCTCCTCCTTGTTGGTTATCCAAGGCCCATTTATCTTTAACATAAATTTAACATGGTATCAGAGCCCAGGTTATTCGGCCTCTTCTAAAACTTGGGGCTTGTCAAGCCATGGTTAGACCTCTGTTGGATTGTCTCATTCCCAACAGGGTTATATTGTGCCTTCTGGTGTGCTCTATTCTAGGACACTCACTAGTGAGGGGGAGTGTTGAACCACCTGTGATTTACACCTAGTGAGATGTTTCCCATATTGGAGAAAGAGGAGATGTTGAACTAGTTATAAGCATTAGGAGTTACTCCTCCTATTACCAATTGGTTTTAGGATGGAACCTCCTGGGCTTGTGGACCGGTTTGACTTCCCCTCCTTGTTGGTTACCAGGCCCTTTATCTTTAACATGAAATTAAACACATGCTTTATTTTAAGTAGTATATGCATGCTGCTGGTTGTTGTTCCATTTAAAATAGAAATATGATAATATATATTATATATATGAATTATTAGCTCACTTGGATGGATCTTATCTTGTGTTGTGCTTCAAAGTTAGGAAGTCAAGCACTCTCTTAGTCTTACATGCATCGTAGCTAATAAGTAGGTGTAGACGTAAGTTACTTAGTATGATACAATGTATGGAAGTGTTCAGTGTATGCTCTATCCTAATTTGATTAGGTTCATTACTTTACTTAGTGTTTTATATTGTTGCATGTATTTGGTCAAGATATGATGTTTGTGGTTAGTGGAGTATTAGTGGAGTCGTGGTTAGAATTAGGAGTTGGTTTGTTAGGGTACTTATAACCTATAATATGTCAAGGGTTAAAATGGTTAAGTGTAGTGTGGTATTTTAGTTGGAATTGTGGACCTAATATAATTGATATGTTGTTTATTCGCGTTATAATTGTATTAATATGCTATCATTAAGTTGGGCCTAATAAGTAATCCAGTAAGTTAATTATAGCTGGGCTTATTTCGTCTTTTATATAGTATAGGTTAATACTATAGTGTAAGACCATAGGGCCTTTCCTATACATGATGGGCGGATTAGAGAAAGGAGTCTATAATGAATAGACATTTAGGGTATATGACATACATAGACTTTCATTATGGAAATGCTATTGAGATAAGTACTAGAGACTCAAACCAATAAGATCTTTGTCGACGACTATAAATGGATTCAAGTACGCTTCGCATTCATTCTTAAATGGTTTCAATTTTATATTAGTTTAATCTAACAAGTGTATCATAAGCATCCTCACTCCTATTAATTTTTCTATTCAATAATTGGGGTTTTATTGGAATAGTGATTGAGTTGATTTAATTGAATCAATTGTTTTCTACGGATTATACCTTTTTTTCCAAGACTTCGAGTAAAAATTTTTCATTGTTTTTACAATTTGGTATTTCTTTTTTCAAATTTTTTTGGTGCTTGATTCGTGTGGTGTCATGGATAGCCCCCTTGACTTTATTTATATGTCCGGACTCTTCGGTAATTCACTTTGTCATATTGATATTGTATGCTTTGTACTAATCAGTTAGAACTCTTCTTAATTAGTGCATGTGTTGGGCTTTGTATCTGATAATAAATTTGTGTAGTATATGATAGAGTAATATAACTATTCTTTGGGCCTCAACCATTAGCTTAAGCTTTGGGGGTGGATTCGTCCTCTAATATGGTATCAGTGCCGCGTGACATAAAGGTCACGGGTTCGAACTCATCCACCCCCTCTCCCTTCTAAGTGGAATTATTAAGCACAGAGTATGAGAGGACCCATGTTGCAATCCACACTTCAAGCCCAAAGAGCTCTCGTGTGAGGGGCGTGATAATATATTAAACTATTCCTAGCCTTAACTATAAGCTTAGCTTTTGGTTGAATGGTCCACTAATATATATATTGGAAAAGATGAATTTGTTGAGAATTTTTTGTCATTTGTTTTACACCAATATTATGTTTTGCTTAGTTTTAGAATGTATATGACTTGTATATGCATGTTAGCGCAAATCAGTGTTGTTTTGATTTGTCTCGTTAAAGGTTAGAAATTAATTAGTTGTTGGTTGTATATTTACTTGGTAATGGGCTTTAAATTTGTCTCATATCTTAAATTAATTATTGAAGTACTATGTACCAAACTAATAATTTCTTTTATGTAGATGATTAGTTTAAAATATTGAGATTGTAGTGTATGTTTAATTTCCATGCAATAGGGTATCGGCCAAAGGAAGATTATTGTTTGGCTGGAATTAAATGTTCTTCTCCTATGGTTAAGGCTAAATACAGATTACATTGTTGGCAAATTGATTTATAGAGTTTGTCTCATATTTTAGTTTATCAATTGATTATTATGTTACGAAAGAACCTCTTTTATTAGATTTATTAACTTAAAATATTGACATGATTGTGGTATTTAATTTTATGCGAATAATAGTCGGCCCAAACGGAATTATTATATTCACCGAAAATTAAGTTACTTGTAAATAAATAAGTACTAATTATAAGGTTTTCCATGTGAATACAAGGCTGTCTAAAGAAGACTTAATATTTGACAGGAATATATTGTTAATATTTTGATACTACACTAAGAGGACCACTACAAATCAATTTTTCTATCCAAGACTAAAATTGGTGTTGTTCTAGGTCTCTTTTGATGATGTGATTTTGCCAAAATTAATCTGATTATTTAGTAAAATTCGTAATAATATGTGACTAATTTTATTTGTGTTTTGTTCTAACTTAAAATAATCAGTTTATTGGTTTATATTTTGAATATCACATTTCCTTAAGCGAAAAGAGAACATTGTAAAAGTTCTTGGGATGCATGTATTTGACCTTGCTAAGGTTGAACGTCCTATTACTCTTAGGGATTCAACTCCTCTTATGAAGGGGATAAAGTGCATGATCTTATGATCATCGACACATGCAATTTTGAAATCATTCAAGGCACTTTATGAATAAAGGATGTAAATTGTTCCTGATGAACTTGTTTTTTTTATTTTTTGTTATTAAAATCAAAAGGGTGAAATAATTACTCTTTGAGTAATCTTTTTCCTTAAAGAATAAAGAAAACAAGGATATAAAATAAGAATAAGACTAAGTATGGCTGTCTTAAGCACAAATGAAGTATCCTGAGAATAAACTTAGTTTGAAATAAAGTTTTTTTTTGGATGCTTCTATTGTGGTGGGATGATACAATACAGAAAGAAAATACTATGTGCTAATGTCACAAATGACTTGCACACAAGGTATGTTCTTTCTTTTTCGTTTTGGAGGTTATTTTAATTTAGTTACTAAACACACTTATTGGTAACTAGAATTTGATGCTATAATAATAATAATAATAATAATAATAATAATAATAATAATAATAATAATAATAATAATAATAATAATAATAATAATAATAATAATAACAATAACAATAACAATAACAATAACAATAATAATAATAATAATAACAATAATATAAATAAAATTATTATAACAATAATAATACAAAAAAATTGTAAGTCGAAGTAAGAAGGATTATATGGAATACCACTCTGGGATTCAGAGGGGAATAAGTGATGCAGTGGTGAGGTTGGACGGAAAAGCCCTAGATATGAGGGAACATTTTATATATCCCGCGTCATTTATTCAAAAGAATGGTGATATTGACCAAGATGTGACACATAGGATTGAATCTGGGTGGCTTAAATGGAGAGAAGCCAAGGAAGTGTTATGTGACAAAAACATCTCGTTAAAGTTGAAGGGAAAATTTTAAAGGATTGCCATAAGACCAGAGTTGCTCTACGGTACATAATGTTGGGCTTACAAGAAGGAGCATATTCAAAAAGTAGGAGTTATAAAGATGCGAATGTTGAGATGGATGTGCAGGAATACTCTAAATGATAGAATCAGAAATGAAGTCATAGGTCGAAAAGTCGTGTCGCAAACATTGCAAGGAAATTAAGGGAAAATCGTTTGCGTTGGTTCGGACATGTGAGACGGAGTCCTGAGGGAGCTCCGGTGCGACGAGTGGAAGGATGGGATCATGTAGATCTCAAACGAGGTAGGGGGAGAGCGAAAATGACTTGGTGGGAAGGGGTTAGAAAGGATATGATGCTTTTAGATTTACAAGATAATGAGGATCTCAATTGAGGGTATGGAGGAGGAAAGTTTATGTGGATGACCACATAAAATATTTTCTTTGTTCATGTAGCCCGTCCTCGGTTTTTGGGTTTAAGGCTTTTGATTGATTGATTGAATAATAATAGATGACCGACAGTTAATTGCATGTTTAATTATTGATACATCTAGTAGAAGCTTGTAGATCATCAAAACATGTTTATTTATACAGAAAATAATACTGGGGCTCTGCTTGCTGCAACTCAATGAACTTATCATCACATGCTGAGATGCTACTAAGTAGATATTTTAGGGTAACTCAAAAATGGTTATCAGTTATTGCTACGTAATCCTTCCATTTCTAAATGGTTGATACATTTAGAATTTTGACATACTTACATCTTAAAATGTGGTGATAGAGAACTACTATTGAAAGAACAGTTCTCCCACGCGATTGGTCCAACTCAGCCTCCACGTTAGCTTCAATAGTGAATTCACTATGTCTGTCACATGAGAGGCACATGCTTCCTTCTTATTGGTTTGAGGTTTGTGAAGGCTTATTGGAGAGGTTTTTGGAGGCTGAATTGAGGTTTGTGGAGACTGAAACGACCTTGTTGGACGCTGAAATGAGGTTTGTGGCTGCTGATTTGAGGTTTTTGAAGGTTGGTTTGAGGCTTGTGGAGGTTGGTTTGAGTTCAGTGGAGGTTGATTTGAGGTATTTTTTAGGCAGTTTAGAAATTCCAGGTTCACCTGACTGACATTTCCCCTTTTGGAATGACAAACACATCTCGTCTACAGCCTTTAGAAAATCAAGATCTTCAAAATAGTCATACTCATCATCATGCACCCCAAAGGTTGAAATAGGATTTTGAGTACATTCTTTAACATCACTTTCATGGAAAACTTAAACTATTGAATTTGCTAAGCTTGTTAACTTAGCAACAACCTCATGCTTAGGAAATTGAATTGAAGCCTTGTCCATGGCATCAACGAAGTTGCTAAAGGCTTTTGACAGTTGGGTTGCAGCTTCTGCGACTTTTTGGATACAACCCGATAAACAAACAAGAAAACAAGTTATAATTATATGAAGAGTATATAAGCTTTTGGTACAAGTACTTTAACACTTAACCGAAATCACTTTAAGCTTTTTTGAGAATAACCTTCTAGAAAACACTTAAGCAGCAGCCACTACCTCCTAGACTGCAAAGACCTTGCAGACTCTGCAGAATTACATACACCAACCACAACAGCCAAACAGCAGTAGCAAATCAAAGAACCAGCAGCCAAACTCATATTTTGCCAGGTAAGTTGCTTTTCAGTGTTTAATTTTTATTTTTTTTTATCTTTTTTGAATTGAATAATAATTCCCTACGTAGTTTGGCATCTTCTTTTGTTTTATTGTAAAAAAAAATTCCAATTTAAGTGGAACCTAAGGTAGTTGTCATTTGTGAAGACACTACAATGAAGCTTAGATGTTAACCAAAATTAGGCTGAAATGGATCCTAAAGAGACTGATTGTTATAATACAACAATAAAACTACACCAACTAAAGATTTCATATGATCACAATAATCAGTGGAACTGCTACAACCAATAAAAAAGATGGTTTTGTAAGCTACTGACCAGATTGATACTGAGTAGTGTCAATGTATTCAATGTTAGAGAAATATATTACCTTTTTTGGATTGTCACTTCCGCTTGTATTGCTATCATCTTCAGTGTGATTACTTACAACAACTAGCCTTTGATTCACATCGCCAGTGCCATATTCAGCTGCCTTGTCCAATTCAAATTTACGCCGCTCATAAATCTCCTTTCTTGTCCAACATCTTAGCAAAGGGAACTTTCTATTGGTAGAACGACCCATAAAGCAAACGCTGTCCATGTAACATAACTACAAATAAAATAAAATAAAGTTAAAATATGTAACATAGTGAGATACTTTTAAAATTCAGAATAATTTCTTAAATAATAATATAGCAATAAAGGTAAAATTAGCCCAGTAAACAGATATGTCCCATCAGATGTTTGACACTTTTCAACGGCATCTACAAGTGCTTCCAAAGCATATTGCGACCAATTCAACGTTGATATTGAATTGACATCTTCAAGGCACTTCAATAACTTGTAATTTGGCATGCCTTTTTGTGATGATTTGATTAGTGTTGAAACCACAAATATCACAAAATTCCTTTTAAAATTTTCACCTCCATGTTTTTCCTGTTTCATCTTAGCCACTACATCAAATATAGTAACATTACTCCTATCCTTTCCCAAATGATTCAAACAATTTGTTACCAAGTCATTATATTCACGAGTTGTGTCCCTACTTCTAGCTTCTACCACTTTGTTTCCGGACTTAGGTAAGCCTAATGCTATATAGAAATGTTCAACCTTCACATCCAACTTAGTACTCTTCAAATTAATCATGCTTTTGAAAGGGTCAAAATGACGTAACACCCATCGACATAAATCAGTAGGCAGTTCTTTGATATCAAGAAATAATAAACCAGAAAAGCCAATTGATTTGATATCATTAACTTGATCATCTGTTAACCCAGCTCTGATGAATTTGGTTAGAGAACTTGGTGACATTTTAGAAAATTGTTTGCCTTTAAAAGGTTGTATAGTTGGGCGCCTAACAGCTGCAAAAACAAAACACTTTTAGAAAATTGCAAACATAAACATATGAATTGAAATTATACAGTCATACATGTATAATACCGAAATATAAATTTATTAATTTTTTATTACCATTGGATGTTTCACCCCGTTCTACTTGTCGTGAACTATTCTCCTCAACTGTCATCTTGCTGATATTTTGCACTAACTAATTTCCTACAATGACATGAAATGCATAGCATTGAAAACATCAGGAGAAATATCTAATTGAACAACAACAATAAAACTGAAAATCATAAACACCAATCACAACAAAGAGTTCTCAACAAAATTACTCAAAATCATAGTATCCACCAAAGTAATAATACATTCACCTTAGTGATAATATATAAGTACTTTTAAACATTATAAGAAAAACTTTTAAAGACTACAAGAAGTACAATTTATATGATTTAATAGTTCATATTAAATGACACCTTTTCTCTTCTTTTTTAGTCTTAATATAAGTTAGATGGTATGCATGGTGAAGGACCTACTGCAGCAATACCATATTAGTCTCTTAGGTACATACAACATTAATATAGTGTTTTAGGTGTGCAAGGGGTAATGGTTAGTTTTAATAGCACAAATTTGTTTAGACTAGCTAGCAAGACCATTCCTAATAATAAAATTGGGTGATTGCTTGGTTGGCTTTTATGTATAAGTTAAATATAAGAGATACAAATCTATCGGATATGTATGGCTTTTACCAATTAATATGTTTTGTGTGGTAATGCAGTTGAAACTCATTGGAATTTGTTCTTTCAAGGTCCCTTCAGTAAGTCATGGATATGCATAGACTCAAGAATTGTATGTTTTCCTTAGCTAAGGTAGGTTAAGGGGTTTATCCTAAATCATTCACTTACTTTGTTTGAGTCTAGTTTGTACCTTCATATTCCTCTAAATCTAATATCTTCATATCATTTCAATCATCTTAGCCTTTCCATCACCCTCCTCTTCTAACTTCCTCTTCAATCTAATACAAGTACTTTAACACTTAACCGGAATCACTTTAAGCTTTTATGAGAAGAACCTTCTAGCAAACACTTAAGCAGCAGCCATTGCCTCCTAGACTGCTTAGACCCTACAGACTCTGCAGAATTGCATACACCAGCCACAGCAGCCAAACAGCAGTAGCAAATCAAAGAACCAGCAGCCAAACTCATATTTTGCCAGGTAAGTTGCATTTCGTCATAAAAGCTTAAGTGTTCAGTAATTTTGCCAGACTTAGGTAAGTTGCAAATCAAACATTCTAACTTCACCAGGTTCTCAAAACATTCTAAGATCATAACTAAAGCTTTATCAGTGCAACGTTAAGAAAGAAGACACCTAATAAGCCTCAGCAGCCTTTTTTATTCAGCAATTTCATGCAAATTCAAACAAAACAACTCAATTTCTTCAATTATTCGAAAATCAATTTCATGCAAAGTTAAAAAAAAACAACAATAATTATTCGAAAATCAATGTTTTCATTCATTCAATCTACAAAAGCAATTACATTACCTCATCAAATCACAACCAAATTACATGATTTAACTACAAATTATGAATTATCGCAATCCAAAACTTCGCAAAACAAATCATATTTACCTGATTCGAATATGAAGAATGGATTATTGAGCTTGAAAAAAAGGCCGATTGAGCTTGACAAAAGACTGATTGAGCTTGAAGAAAAGGAAGATTGACCTTCAAAAATGGCGGATTCAACTCCAAAATAGCAGAATTGAACTTCAACAATGGCGTGAAGATGTATCATTTTTTAGAGAGAGAAAGTGTTGTGTAAGTGTAGTGTATAGAACGAATTTGTTAAGGAGAGAGAAAGTAATTTGCTGAAATATTAACTAAAACAATCAACGGCTCATACTAATCTAACTCTAGGGTCAGGATTGTAGTTCTCATCTTAAGGGTAGTTCTCATACAAGGAAGGTTCTCATTTGAACCTTTTCCTATATATATATATATATTAATTATTATTACTAGGACACTAGTAGAAAAAATGGATTTTATTGCGGGAGATTTGCTATGGTTTTCTCGGAACCGCAACAAATAGTACTATTTTTTAATAATCATTGATACTATTTGCTGCAGTTATTTTATGCTATTTGCTACGGTTCAACCGCAGCAAATAGCCCAACTCATAACCCGGCTAAAACAAGGCAAAGCCCAAGCCCACAATATAAGCTATCACTCACTCTCATTAAAAATATTTTCGTATATAATTCTCCCAATATTATTTTTTGATAGTCCAAATATGATTCTACTTAAACAAAAATAACAAATATGTACCAATATATTGCCATTGTTTTTAGTTGCAACAAATCCACTATATACAATTAATAATAAATCACATGATTAAAGATTATATATAAAAACGACTTCCCTTTGTTGATTTATCATGTCATGGCCAAAACAAAAGGAGTTAGGTCATGTTCTTCAAGCTTATTTTCAGTTTAATTTATTTCAATGTGTTTCTGTTCAATTAAATTAACTTTTTTTATATTTTATTTTAAATTTTATTATTATTAAAAAAATATCTTTAAATTAATGTTAAGAATTTGAAAAAAAACATAAATAAAAAAAGAAAATAAAAAATAAAACTAAAAAGAATAAGGCCTTGTTCTTTTGGACTGAAACGGATGCGTTGAACTAAACTGAAAAAAGTTAAACTAAAATGAGTTGAGCTGAACTAAATTGAGGTGAGTTGAACTGAACTGAAGTGGACTGAAATGAAGTAGTAATTATAATGGAGATGAGCTGAGCTGAATTGAGCTGAACTGAAATGGAATGAACTCAACTGAAGTGAATAGAGCTGACATGAATTGAACTGAACTGAATAGAGCTGAACTGAAATGCCAAAAACTTAAGTGCAAAAGTACACGGCCTAAGTTTATTTTGGTGTTAAAGTCTTAGAGCATGTTTGGTTCATTGAATGGGAATGGATATAGAATCCATGCATGGTGATACGGGTTCACAATTCCATGCCCAACCAAAATTGTTTGGTTCAATGTGGTAATGGTTTCAAAATCTATTCATATTGTTTGGGTAATATACCCCATACCCTCCAACACCTAACACCTTTACTATCTTGATCACCATTAAAAACCACCAACATCATTTCCACAACCACAACCACCTTCATTTATCGTTTTCACTTACCTACAATTCGTCCTTTGCTTTTTTATCACTCACCCTCATCTCGCCATTCGTGGAGGGTTCGAATTAGTGGAGGGTTCGACTCTTGAGAAGCGACCGAATTTAGTTTTGGCGGCTGTGGCTTGCTGATAAGTTAATATTTTATGCATGTTTTACTCCCGATCCAAACGTGGCTTTTTTGAGCTGTTTCTACTAATTGTTGCTTATTTCGAGTGCTTTTTTGTGTTCTTTATGATATTTTGCATGAATTGATGATTTATCATTATATTTCGAGCTATTTGGAGCATTTGGAGAGTTAGTAGAGAGTTTGAAGTCATTTGGAAGGCCTTGCTAGAGATTAGGAAGCATTAAAAAAGATTTGAAGAAGGAATAAGAAGAAAACGAGTGAAAAAACGAGTCACGAGTCATAGCAATTCGCCCGGGTGAAGAAAACGAGTGAAAAAACGAGTCACGAGTCATAGCAATTCGCCCGGGTCGGAAGTCATGCGCCCGAGTACAGGGTGTTCCGCCCAGGCGGGCCACTCCTGAAGCTTTTTCTCTGATTTTATCTTGTTTTGGGCCTTAGTATATATATCTTTTCTTTCCTAATCACTTCTACGCCTAATTAATCATACTTTCTAAGTCCTAACCTTTTGTTTCTCTCTCTAAGTTGATGAATAACTTTAATCATTGAATCAATATAATTCAGGTTTTCTTTCAACTCTTCGTTTATTGTTATTTAATTAATGTTATTAGTTTATGTTTTAGTTTATTGTTTTTAGTATTAGTATTAGTTTTATTTTTAATTCGTGGTTTTAGATTTAGCTTTCATACCCTAGAATTTATATTCTTAATTTGTTTAGTTTACATTAATTAGTTTGTTAATTGTTAATTATATTGTTAGTTTTAGTTTTTATTATTTATTTGTTTTTCATAATATTTAAAATGTGTGAGTAGTTTCTTTTCTAAGGCTAGGAGATCCATGAATTAATTTCAATGCATTGTTTGATGATTGATTAGTATGATTTTTGTTATTTCTGAATTCCTACTATCAGTTTATATTACTTTCAATTAAATTATGGTCAGGTTTGATTGTTAGTTTGATATTGTCGAAATTGATGCCGAGAGGTAAGATTACCACAATTAGATCACAAGGATAATAGGCAAAACGAGTCTAAGTGAGCGAGAGCCATTAGAGGAGCTTTGAAGGATCTACATTCGAGAGAATTAGTGTGCCTTAATTCAGGAAGTCATTAATATGTTAATCAATTGTTATTCAGTTCATTGAGTGTTTTATGGTGAACCGATGTCCTAGGCCTAGTTTATTGTCATATTTACTTGTTTAATCTCTGTTTTAGTAGCAATTAGTTTATTAGTTACAATCGATTCAAAGTCCCTTTATAACAGAATAACTTTTTTGAGTTAGTAGAAATTCATTGCTTCCCTGTTGATTAGCTCCCTAATCCCCAATCTACATTATTTAGAGTAGTAGGTTTACTTTTGATAGGTATATGACTGTCCCTTTCACTTGCTACAAGGAGATGAAATTGGTTGTGGTGCTTGTGATCTGCGGGTTGTGGTGGTTGCGACTTATGAGAAGGGGTTGAATTTGGTGGTGGTGTGGTGGTTGTGATTTGCGAAAAGAAATTAAAGGGTCAAATCTAATGATGATGGTGGTTGGGACTTGTGAGAGGAAGGGGTCAATTTTGGTGGTGGTGGTTCTAACTTGAGAAAAGAAGGGGTCAATTCTAGATTTCTAGTGGTACACTACAAAAACAAAGTGTTTAGAAAAGTATACTAACCCAAAAGTCGTCTCTACTAAACATTAGCTATGGATTTAGACACAAATGAAATCTGTTGCTGAAATCTTTGTCAGTGAATCGAATTAGTCTCTAAAGAGTATTCACTAGGAATCAAACTTATGACCTCAAAGTCAGTTGGTGACACTCATACCAACTCTACCAAGTACTACTTATTGAACAAATATGCATAGAATTGTAAATAAATGAACCAAAAGTAGAGACAAATTTCACTAACTTAGAGATGGAAATCTGTATCTAAATATTAAGAGTGAGAATTTTTTGTTGTTCCTATATTGTAGTATCTAAAATTAGAGACGAAAAAAAATTTGTCTCTACTTTAGAGAATAATATACATATTTTATAATTTTCCCCCTTATTTTCAGCTGATTCAGTGTTTAATAATGAGTTTTTAGCTTCAATTTGTTCTTTGGTGATATTTTGTGTCATTGATGGGTTTGAACGGTTTTTGTTGATTTTAGAGCATTTTATGTTAATTTTATAGCCAATTGTTGTTAGAATCGGTTTTTGGTTTTCTTTATATGTTTAGGTGTGTGGAATTGAGTTGTAAAGTCAACGGAAGCTTAATTGAGTCACTTTGGCTTGCATTGGAAAGCGTGCCATGGAATGACTAAGGAACGAGAAGCTACGAATAACGAGTTAAGGAATCAAGCGACAAATTAAAAAGATCGTCACAAGTGTGCTGTAGAGGCTCAGCTCCCTACGGGCGCATAGGTCATCTCCTAATATGGCCTATGCGAGTGCATTAGACTTCAAAGGCTCTCCCATAGAGGCACGGACGAGAGTTATGGGCGCAGGGAAGAAACCCGGGGATGTTCGTTACGGGCGCAGGGCTCCTGTTTTAGAGCTTTTTGCTGGAGCTTCGTAATTTCACCGGATTAATTATTATTAAAGCCCATTATTGTTATTTATAAGGGACGATTTCTAAGGCAATTATACACTACTTTACAATATTTTTTTTCTAGTTTTAGAAGCCTAATTATTCCTTAATTATTATTCTCTCTAGATTAGATTAGCAGATTAATTTTGTTCAACTTTCAATAATCCAACTACTTTTTCCTTTAATTTGGTAATTTCTTTCCTTTTTCTCTTTGGTTTCATTAGTTTAGTTATATATATTAGTTTTGCTCATTGTTTTGTTCATGTTAATTAGTTTAAATTTCTTAATTAGTTTATGCTAAGTGAATTGATTGATTATGTTTATGATTATGAATTTTCTTATAACTGTTGTTTTAGTTTTTGTTATCATGTGTGAGTAGTAGAATTTCTAGGGTTTAGGAGATTCATGAGCATGATAATGAATTAGTTTAGTATTAATGGATTAGTTCCTGGTTAGTAATTAAATTCCTATTATTGATTTCTATTGATGTAATTGAATTGTGATCAGGTTTAGTTGCGAATTTGTTAATTGCTGAAATCAAGGTCGAGAGGTAAGATTACCAAAATAAAACCACTGAATAATAGGCAAAACGAGTATATGCGAACGAGAGTCGGTAAAGGAGTTTTGAGGGAGTCTAAGTTCAAGAGAATTAGTGAGCTCTAGCTAGTTTAATGAATTTTAGTGAATTAATTGGTTTTCGTATTATGAGTGTGCATGTTAATTGTTCATGTTGAACCGATTGCCTTAGGTTTTTTATAATTTAAGTCTAAATTCGTGTTTCTGGTCATGTTTCGTAGTTATCAATCAATTAGTTAAGAAAATCAACCAAATCCCCTTACACCGTTTTTTCTTTTAGAGCTAATAGTATTTAATAGGTTCCTTGAGAATTCGATCCCTAATTCCGTAGCTATATTAGTTAGAGTTGTTTGGTATATTTGTTTAGAGGTGTGTGATAGCTTGTTAGAGTCTCTCTTTTTTTTTTCTGTCTCTAAGGGCCTGTTTATTTCAGCTTCAAATCAGTTCAGTTCAGTTGACTCTTCTTTTATTTTGCTAATCATTAATCCTTCATAAAAAACTTTTAATTCAGTTCATCTGTTTTCAGTTGAAGTAAACAGGCCCTAAATTCTGTCTCTAATTTTGAAGACCAAAAAACAAAATCTACCTTAAAAGTAGAGAAGGATTTTTAATTTCGTCTTTAAAATAATTTTTAAATTTTCATCTCTACTTTAGAGAAGAATGAATTCGTCTCTAATTATCCATAGCTAAAATGAGTTTTTTTTTTTCTTTTTTGAAGTGGTAGTGCTCATGGTCGAGGTAGACTAAACTAGCAATGGTTGTGGTTGTTTTGTAGGTGGTGGTGGTGATGAGTGGTCAACTATAACTTTGTTGAGTTAGGGTTTGTATCTTGGGGGTATGGTTTATGAAACATTACTATCGCCCAAATTATTGATTGATTTTTCATTTTGGCTCTTATCTTACAAACTACTACCAAGTACCAACCACCAGTCTTCGACGACAGTTAGCATTCTTGTAAAATAAAAATATGAGGTGAATATTAATAAAATTAATAATGTAATATACCTGATGAGCTACAATTGGACACAACATGTAAGGCATTATCACCATAATCAGGAGAGGCACTAAAAGGATGTGGGGAGGTGAGTATCTCCATCGCTAAATTGTCCATCCCATATTTTACAGCAATGTAAAGAAGACTCCTTCCATCATGATCAAGCATGTTGGAAAGCTTCTCCTTATCCATCCTTAATATTTCCAACCCGCATTCCTCCTCATCAAAGAGCAAAGCCACGTGGCAAGGGGTTCTTCCGTGTTCATTTATCATCAACCAAGGTGGTGACATCAAAGGGGTGTTGAAGGCATTCATAAACAACTTTACTATCTTCACATTCCCTTTTCCAGCGGCTATATGAAGTGGATTATCCTTGTCTGATTCAGAGACTTGTTGACAAACGAGTTGTGGAACCAAATCAAGCGGCAATAAATTACCCTCTATTACTTCTCTTATAAACTCTTCTCGCTCTTTCCATGCCGCGATGTGGAACATGTTGCCATACCAAATGTCATCATCTGCTCTTTTCGGGAAGACAGTCAAGTAGTATTGGTTGGGTTTATTATCGGCAACACATCTCCGTAGGAAATCTACATCTCCTTCCTTCGCTGCCTTCGTCAACTCTTCATCCACTTCCACTGTTGATGAACTTGCCATCTTTAATTCCTCACTCTATAATTTAATTACTTTTAGTATTTCATTGATTTTTTTTTTTGCTTTTTTTTTTGTTTTTGATGCAAGTATATGATAGATAGCTAGTTAGTGTATGTTTATTGCCCTTTTATTTCATACTAACTGAATATAAACCAAACACTGTTATTTATGTATACCCCACTTATATATCTATCCACCATTGCTGCTCCCTTTTTTGTCTTACTAGTTGGGATGCCGTGCGCGAAAAATATTTATGGTTGTGATTATAATGTTCGGATTTATATGATTCATAGTCAATCTTTTTCACTATAATCCTTATATAATGTACACATGGTTGTAATTTGATAGTACACTGATAATGTAATGTACATTGATTATTGGGTTGTTCAATAGGTACATTATTAAAAGGAGAAACCCATTATGAATAAATCCTTTACTAATAATAGACAAACCTCATAAATAATGTGTTTACCAATTTTAGCTATTCAAAGAATAGTAAGAGCTCATGATGTATTATGTAACAAACTCATGTCAAAGCTTTTAGCGTTTTCAGCCATATTAATGTAATGGTGGTTTCATTGATTGTTATCCCTTTGTTTGACATCTTATTGTTTTAATTTGATCAACCTGCAGTAAACTCCATCAACCTCAAAGAAGTTTCTACAGTCATCCTCGCTTGAGGAATGACTGTGTAATCAAAAGGGAGGGCATGCATATAACAACCAAAAGTAAAGCATGAAAGAATAGCTCACCGCACAATACCTCAAAAAAGACAAAGGGTAGGGAGAAAAGGTGTACTTATTGATACCCCGTTGCCTTAATATGGTATTAAGTACCTTTAGCAGAGAGTGAATGTTATTTTTGCTTTGCCCATCAGAAATCAGAGCAGCTGGTTGCAAGTGAACCGTGCAGCAATAGCTAAGCTCGACTTTAAAAAACCTTTGCACCAAAGAATCCGTAGATTCCTTTGTAGGCTCATCAGGGTTGGTAGCACTACCATATGAGCAAACATTACTATCAGGGTCAATTTTCTCGAAATCATACTTGTAGATGACACCAAAGAAACAAGAAATTACCTTAGTTCAAATGACTCTTCACACACTACAATAAACTCAAAAAATTCTTGCGGCAGAGGACCAACGGTATAACTATTGTCCTTTCTGTCGAATGCAAATCTTCTCGCATTTAAAATAGATGAGTAAGTCAAGAATAGCTTATCAATAATTTTACTTCGTGTAGAATTGCTTGGAATTGATGAATCTTCAGCAGCTATCTTAACTTCCAAACACCAGCCAAGGCTACAATATTTCGCAGCATATCAAACTTGCTGATGAGATTGTAGAGTTCAAGTAGCATATTACAGCATAATGATAAAAGGTCCTATCTAAAGATTCAACAGAAACTTTCAAATGGCTCAAAAGCACAGATCTGCGATGACCAATGCTCCTAAAAACTGGTCTGCAAATCTTTTCGTATTTATAGAAACCTTTAACGTTTTTTTTAACAAAGGTAAAGTTTCCATTATTTTCTCTCTCTATCTAATTTGCAGACCAAGTCTTGGAAATACAATAATCGAATGCAAATCTTCTCGCATTAATGGAAATTTTTAACATTCTTTTTTCCCAAAGCTAAGGTTTCTATTTTTTTTTCTATATGTTTGATTTGCAAACCAGTTTTAGAAGCATTGGTCGTCGCATATCTGTGCTCGTGAATTATTTGAAAGTTCCAATTAAACCTTTAGATGGGACCTTTTACCAGTATGATGTAATGTGCTAATTGAGCTTCACAATCACATTAGCAAGTTTGATATGCTACGAAATGTTATAGCCTTGCCTGGTCTTTGCAAGTTAAGATAGCTGTTAAGGATTCATCAATTGAAAGCAATTCTACGCTAAGAAAAATCGTTGATAAGCTATTCTTGACCTACTCATCTAAGTTAAATGCGAGAAGATTTGCATTCGACGGAAAGGACAATATTTATACTGTTGGTCCTCTGTCGCAAGATTTTTTTGAGTTTATTGTAGTGTATAATTGTGCTAATCTTCTCGCATTAATATATAGAAACTTTTGATGTACTTGGGTTAACTGTACGATGCTAATCTTCTCGCATTAAATTCAATTGTAAGATGCTAATGTTCTTGCATCAAAGTTGAGGTTAACTATTGTTGCACGGTTCCTTTGCAACCAACTGCTTGATTTCTGTTGGACAAAGCGTAAATGAAATTTGGAACGTCTAATTTGGGTGTTTAGGTTTCAGTTAGGACTACAATTGTACTGATCTAATAGATTGTTGTTGCCTTTTTTTTTTTTGGGGAGTAGGAGGATGGACTTTACTCTTTCGCAAGCGTGAAATGATATGATATTATGATATACATATATATATAATAATAATAATAATAATAATAATAATAATAATAATAATAATAATAATAATAATAATAATAATAATAATAATAATAATAGATTCAATAATAGATACAATATATTGTCGGTGCTACAAAATCCACAATGAATCATTTAACATATCATGTGACATATATATATATGTATAACATATAAGATATAAACAATTTTTAAACATATACATATAAACAATCGATCAGTTAACATATGATAAATAAAATTTAACATCATTGAATTAGACATTAGACAATAAAATTAGAAATTAACATTACATGAATTAGACATTAACATATCATAAAAAAAAAAAAAAGTTAACATACCAAATTTCACAAGAAAAAAATAAAATCGATTTGAGTTAGACTTACACATTGTCGAATTATGTTTCAACTAACATATAATTAAAAAAAATTAACATCAACAAATCAGACATTAGACACTAAAATTCTAAATTAACATTACATGAATTAGACATTAACATATCATAAAAAACAAAAAAAAAGACTAACATATCAAAATTCAAGAACCAAAAAAAAATACATTTGAGTTAGACTTAGACATTACTGAATTACCTTTCTTTTCATGTAGATGATAAGGTGTGAAAGAGATAGAGGAGCTATGTTAGTTATAGTCTTAAAACCCACTTCAAAGCGACAACATCGAAGTCGTTAACCAGCTATCCACAATCAAACAATAAGATGCAATCTATAATCAGAACAGGTAATTGCAAGCACAAAATAATGTGAGTGCTTAATCTGAAAGCACTTCCACACCCCATTAACTGCCTAATTCCCACCATGCCTCCACTTTCACCCATCATACATCCCTATCAACCTCCCACTTGCCTCTAACCCCCTATCCTCTTCCCCTCCAATAACATAAAGAACAAAGAAAATCAAACCACCAAAACCTTAATCACGTCCATATTAAAACAATCTTGAAAATTACGTCTTTAAACAATCACCAACCGTGCAAATATCAACTAATCAAATCTGAAACGCTAAACAAAATTAAAATCTTATGAAATCAAAACCAAAATATTCAAAATCGTCAATAAAATTAAAACCCTAAAAAATCATAACCTAAAAAATTCGAAACCCCCATACAAACCCAAGACTGATGAACACCAAAAACCATAATCCTAACTCTAATTTTTAGGCGAGATGAAAAAACTGAATAGAGCAACAAACCAATTAAGCACTGACTTAGCCACCAATGAAACACTTAAAATGTAAAATGAAAAAACAGAAACGCATTTAACAAAATTGAAATCCAAATTAACTTTATCAAATGTACTCATATGTAATCTAAACTGAAACATATTCAAATCAATTATAGTCTTTCAACTACCCACAAACTGCATTACTAACCAGCTATCCACAACCGAACAATAAGTTGCAGTCTATAATCACAAAAGGTAATTACAAGCAGAAAATGAACTAAAGGACCAAACCTGAAAGTTGATTACGCTGCAATTCGAATCTATGCAAACAACAATACCATCCCCCATCCAATCCAACACCAGATGCAACAATACAGCAACTGCAACAATCCAATTAAGCATCGCCTTGACCGCCATTAATATTGGCAGGTGCAAGAAAATGATCGGTACCATTACCATACACACCAATTTTAATCCGACCGGATATAGACCGTATGGAAAAGACTTAGACATCGAGAATGCAAAGAAGTTTTCATCCTAGTAACTAATTAGTTATAATTAAACATGCTACATTGGACCAAAAAGTGTGAGAGCTTTTTGTTTATAATTAGTTATAATGACATAGTAACTAATTAAATTTTTGGAGTGGAGTGACGTGGTGGTATACTCTTGTATTTTATAATGTTTCTTTCTAAAAATGTTATAATGAAACATAAATTAATATTAGATAGCATGTACTTATATAATAATAACATGGTTGTAAAAATAGGCAAAAATTAGAAATAAAATTTTAAAAATACCAATAAAATCATAAATGATAAAATGATTCTTTAGTTATCTATAATGATTACAAAAGAAATTAATTCAATTAAGTGAAGTTCGTTATTAATATAATTAGACATTTGACATATAAAAATTTTGGTAGTCGTTTCTCAAATGGCTACCAATACATAAGAATTAAACAATAACCCTTGCAATTGCTTTGAAATAATACTTTGTAGTTCCAAAAATTCATCTTGTAAATCTATTGTTCTCTATCTTTGTTAAATTTTTGACAAGACTGACCAACAATTTATCTACATAAATACTCGGTATATAATGATATAACAATATTTAATATGATCATTTTGAGGCTAGCTTCATTTGTTTTGATGGAAAACACTTTTTATGGAAAATAATTTTCTAAGAATAGAGAGCAAAATAGTAAGAGAAGTTTTCGTTTGTTTGTTTTGGTGGAAGAAAACTCATGGAGAAAAAGAAAATTGAAAGGAAAAAGGGAGAAAGATGTACAGAGATGAAAAGAACAATAACAAATAAGCATACCTTTTTTATAAAAGGAAAATGTTTTTTTTTAAAAACAAAGAAAGAAGTTTTGCACCTTTTTTTTATAAAAAAAATTTACCTTGGGAAAATGATGGAAAATCATTTTATCCAAAAGTGTTTTCCTCCAAAATAAACGAAGCATCGGTGTGTTTTGAATTATAATTAAATTGATTGTCTTGTTAAAAACATGCAACAAACATTCATTAATGAAAAAGGAAAATTAAACATGCACAAAGATTGAGATTTACTCACTATTTTTGCATATGGGTGCAACATGTAAGACATTTAGCTTCTGATCATTAGTAAGAAGATGTGTCAATCCTTGTTCATCCGCCATTATCTCAAGGATGTTTAAAAGAACTCCATGAAGTCCATTCTCAATCGCTACAAATAAAACATCTTGTTGACATATTTTAAGAACGTTCTTATCCTCACACAAAATCATTTTTGCAAATTCTTCTTGCTCTTTATCTATGGCATAGTCCAAAGGTGTTTTCTTTTCATCATCTTCTGTATTTTGAAAAATCATTGAGAAGGTGTTCAAATGGCCATAGTTTACCTATCTTCACCCATCTGTTTAATATGACATTTCCCCCTTTATCAGAATCTGCTAGTTTCATTAGCAATTGTTGAGTGAAAGTTCCTGCACTCAATTCAAACAACGATCATTAAAGTTAAATGCATGCTGTTGAACCCCATGTGATTTACACTAGTGAGTTGTCCCATATTGGAGAAAGAGGAGATGTTGAACTAGTTTATAAGCTTAGGAGTTACTCCTCCTATTACCAATTGGTTTTAGGATGGAACTTCCTTGGGCTTGTGGACCGGTTTGACTATCCTCCTCCTTGTTGGGTTATCCAGGCCCATTTATCTTTAACATGAAATTTAACATGGTATCAGAGCCCAGGTTATTCGGGCCTCTTCTAAAAACTGGGGCTTTGTCAAGCCATTGGTTAAGAACCTCTGTTGGATGTTCATTCCCGACGAGGGTTATATTGTGCCTTCTGGTGTGCTCTAATTCTAAGGACACTCACTAGTGAGGGGGAGTGTTGAACCCCATGTGATTTACATTAGTGAGTTGTCCCATATTGGAGAAAGAGGAGATGTTGAACTAGTTTATAAGCTTAGGAGTTACTCCTCCTATTACCAATTGGTTTTAGGATGGAACCTCCTTGGGCTTGTGGACCGGTTTGACTCTCCTCCTCCTTGTTGGGTTACCCAGGCCCATTTATCTTTAACATGAAATTTAACACATGCTTTTAATTTAAGTAGTATATGCATGCATGCTGGTTGTTGTTCCATTTAAAATAGAAATATGATATATATATATATATATATATATAGAATTATTAGACTCACTTGGATGGATCTTAATCTTGGTGTTGTGTGCTTCAAAGTTAGGAAGTCAAGCAACTCTCTTAGTCTTACATGCATCGTAGCTAATAAGTAGGTGTAGACGTAAAGTTACTTAGTATGATACAATGTATGGAAGTGTTCAAGTGTATGCTATCCTAATTTCAGTTAGGTTCATTACTTCATTAGTGTTTTATTTGTTGCATGTATTTGGTCAAGATATGATGTTTGTGGGTTAGTGGAGTATTAGTGGAGTCGTGGGTTTAGGAATTAGGAGTTGGTTTGTTAGGGTACTTTATAAGCCTATATATGTCAAAGGTTAAAATAGGTTAAGTGTAGTGTGTATTTTATGTTGGAATTGTGGACCTAATATAATTGATATGTTGTATTATTCGGTTATAATTGTATTAATATGCTATCATTAAGTTGGGCCTAATAAGGTAATCCAGTAAGTTAATTATAGCTGGGCTTATTTTCGTCTTTTATAGAGTATAGGTTAATACTATAGTGTAAAGACCATAGGGCCTTTCCTAATACATGATGGGCGGATTAGGAAAAGGAGTCTATAATGAATAGACATTTAGGGTTATGGACATACAATAGACTTTCAATTATGGAAATGCTATTGAGAATAAGTACTAGAAGACTCAAACCAATAAGGATCTTTGTCGAAGACTATAAATGGATTCAAGTACGCTTTCGCATTCATTCTTTAAATGGATTCAAGTTTATATTATTAGATTTAAATCTAACAAGTGGTATCATAAGCATCCTCAGCTCCATATTAATTATTTCTATTCAATAAATTGAGGTTTTATTGGAATATGTGATTGAGTTGATTTAATTGAAATCAATTGTTTTCTACGGAGTATACCTTTTTTTCCAAGACTTCGAGTAAAAATTTTCATTGTTTTTACAATTTTGGTATTTCTTTTTTCAAATTTTTTTGGTGCTTGATTCGTGTGGTGTCATGGATTAGCCCCCTTGACTTTATTTATATGTCTGGCACTCTTCGGTAATTCACTTTGTCATATTGATATTGTATTGCTTTGTACTCGTAATCAGTTAGAACTTCTTTATTAGTGCATGTGTTGGGCTTTGTATGCATGAATAAATTTGTGTAGTATATGATAGAGTATATAAACTATTCTTGGGCCTCAACCATTAGCTTAAGCTTTTGGTTGGATTCGTCCTCTAATATGGTATCAGTGCCAGCGTGACATAAAGGTCACGGGTTCGAACCTCATCCACCCCTCCCTTCTAAGTGGAATTATTAAGCACAGAGTATGAGAGGACCCATGTTGCATCCACACTTCAAGCCCAAAGAGCTCTCGTGTGAGGGGGCGTGATAGAGTATATAAACTATTCCTGAGCCTTAACTATAAGCTTAAGCTTTTGGTTGAGATGGTCCACTAATAGTATATATTGGAAAAGATGAATTTGTTGAGAATTTTTTGTCATTTTGTTTTACACCAATATTATGTTTTGCTTAAGTTTTAGGTAAATGTATATGACTTGTATATGCATGTTAGCGCAAATCAGTGTTGTTTTGATTTGTTCTCGTTAAAGGTTAGAAATTAATTAGGTTGTATAGGTTGTATATTTACTTGGTAATGTGGCTTATAAATTTGTCTCATATCTTAAATTAATTAATTGAAGTACTATGTTACCAAACTAATTAATTTCTTTTATGTAAGATGGATTAGTTTAAAATATTGAGATTGTAGTGTATGTTTAATTTCCATGCAAATAGGGTAGTCGGCCCAAAGGAAGATTATTGTTTGGCTGGAAATTAAATGTTCTTCTCCTATGGTTAAAGGCTAAATACAGATTACATTGTTGGCAAATTGATTTATAGAGTTTGTCTCATATTTTAGTTTAATCAATTGAAGTATTATGTTACGAAAGTAACCTCTTTTATGTAGATTTATTAACTTAAAATATTGACATGATTGTGTGTATTTAATTTTTATGCGAATAATAGTCGGCCCAAAGGAAGATTATTATTTCACCGAAAATTAAGTATACTTGTGGTAATAAATAAGTAATAATTATAAGGTTTTCCATGTGAATATCAAGGCTGTCTAAAGAAAGACTTAATATTTGACAGGAATATATTGTTAATATTTGATTACTACACTAAGAGGACCACTTACAAATCAATTTTTCTATCCAAAGACTAAAAATTGGTGTTGTTCTAGGTCTCTTTTGATGATGGGATTTATTGCCAAAATTAAATCTGATTATTTAGTAAAATTTCGTAATAATATGTGAGCTAATTTTATTTGTGTTTGTTCTCTTAAATGAATAGTTACATTGGTTTGATATATTTGAATATCACATTTCCTTAATGCTAGAAAGAGAACATTGTAAAAGTTCTTGGATGCATGTATGTAGACCTTGCTTTAAGGGTTGAACGTCCTATTACTCTTATGGATTCCAACTCCTCTTATGAAAGGGGATAAAAGTGCATGAGTCTTATGATCATCGAACATGCAATTTTGAAATCATTCAAGGGCACTTTATTGAAATTAAAGGATGATGAACTTGTTTTTTTTATTTTTTGTTATTAAAATCAAAAGGGTGGAAATAATTACTCTTTGAGTAATCTTATTTCCTTAAAGAATAAAGAAACAAGGAATATAAAATAAAGAAATAAGACTAAGTATGCTGTCTTAAAGCTACAAATGAAGTATCCTGAGGAATAAACTTAGTTTTGAAATAAAGTTTTTTTTTGGATGCTTCTATTGTGGTGGGATGATACATATAGAAAGAAATAATAATGTGCTAAATGTCACAAATGACTTGCACACAAGGGTATGTTTCTTTCTTTTGTCTGTTTGGAGGTTAATTTTAATTTAGTACATAAACACACTTATTGGTAACTAGAATTTGATGCTACTACTCACTTTAGTGTGTCTAACTAAGGTAGTTTGAAATGTTAAAAGTCAAGTAATGCTAAAAGATACATTAATATGGTGATGGCAATAAAGTTAAGGGCGACGATATAGACATTTCAGGTTATTATTAAAGACCATTAGGATTTGAAAAGATTTTGTTACTTCTGAGGCGGAATTCAGTTTTCATTTCCAATTTGGACTAATCTGGTTATGATTTTTTTTTGTTTTGTTTTGGAACTAACAAATTTAGCCTTTTCACATTTCAAAGTTGGTTAGTTTTTCTTCCTTATCAGGATATAATAGCTTAAATTTGCTTAATGTTGTTAGTTCACCTACTGAATTTTTACATGATAAATTTTGTGGTACTAAAAGAAAATTAACATATGAAATTTCTCTTCACTTTGGCACAAACGCTTAGGATATATTTCTAAACAAAGAATTAAAAGGTTTTTATCTTAGATAGAGTTCTTCATATATAATCATTCCCTTGTTTTTCCTAGATTGATATATGCATTAAGTTTATCAAGGGAAAGAAAACAGACAAAAAGTTATAGGAGTCAAACGAGCTTTATATCTTAAAACAAACATAAAGACATTAGTGGTCCTTTTCCCTACGGTTTTTTTGGAAATGGACAATAATAGATGTTATATTCACAGACGATCATCCTTGTTATGGCTACCTATATCTAGTTAATGAGACTTCTAAAGTATTGACATGTTCAAATCTTATAAAAGCTGAAGTTGAAAATCAACTTAGCAAAAGAATATTAAGAATGTCATATTAGATCATGGTGAAGGGATAATACTATGGCAGATTGACTGATTAGGTGAATATTGTCCAAGACTTTTGGCTCATTTGCTAGTGGCTTTGTCCATCAATACACCATGCCAGAAAATCCTCAAGTAAATGGTGTTGTTGATAGATAAAGTAGAACTCTAAAGAATACGGTGAGGAGCATGATATGTCATAGTGCGCATACTTTATCATAATCACTTTAGGGAAAGACGTTAAAGACCACAACTTATTCTCAATAAAGTACCAACTAAGAAAACTTCTAAAACCCTTATGATTTATGGAGTGGGAAATACTCAGTGTAAAGTATCTTCATATATGGGGTTGTCTTGTTGAGATAACGCCTTATAAGCCAAACAAATAGAGACTAGATTCTAGAGATATTAGTTGTTACTTTGTTTGATACCTTGAAAGATATAAGGGGTAAATGTTTAATGATCCCACTGCTAGATATCTTTTGATGGGAATGTCTTATCCTATGAGGATGTTGAGTTTGGAGGGGAAGATAAGGATATTATTGAAGAGCAAACTCAACAAATCTCAAGTACAAGTGTCATCAAGGAGATCCACTAGAAAAAGAAGAAGCGCAAGTCCTAATAAGGATATTGTTTTTCTTCAAGGAAAAGATCTAGACAATAGAATGATGGATGATCATTCAATCAATATTCATCAAACCTTCGATAACTCAAACTCTCAAGAGTGGATTGATGCCATAAATAAGAAAATTAATTCCATGAAGGGCAATGCCATTTGAGAAGTTATCCATTGTCTGAAGGTATGAAACCTATTGATAGTAAATGAAAATTCATGACCATGATGGGTTTCAATAGGCAACGTGATAAGGTGCATCAAGCTCATCTTGTTAAAGGATTTTACTTAAAAGGAAGACATTGTTTATAAGGAGATTTATATTCCAGTTTCATCTAAAGACAATTTTAGAATAATAATGACGCTTGTGACATATTTTTTAATCTTGAGCTACATTAAATGCATGCTAAAACAATATTTCTTAATGGATAAATTGAGTAAAATATTTACATGCAATAAGCAGAAAACTTTGTTTCAAAAATTAAAAGGAAAATTATTTACAAAATAAAGAAATTCATTTATGAGTTTAAGCAAATTGTCCATCAATGGTACTTTAATTTTCATCAGATTGTCATATCTCATGCTTTGAGACAAAATTAGTTGATGATTGTGTGTACCATAAGTCCAGTGGGAGTAAGGTATATTTTTCTGGTGTTATATATTGATGACATGTTGCGTCCCACTAATGATATATGCATAATGTTTAAAACCAAGATATTTCATTCAAACATTTTGAGAAGAAAGATATTGGGGATGCCTCTTTTGTGTTGGGTATACAAAGTCTACAACATTGTTTTCAAGACACTCTTGTCCTACTACAAAAGAGTTGTATCGAAAGTTTTTAAAAGGAATGTCATACATAATTTCAACTCATGTGATACCCATATGGTTAAGGGAGACATATATAGTCTCATTCAATGTCCAAAGAATGATTTTGAAATAAAGAAATGCAAAGAACCCCGTATAAGGAATCTAATGTATGTTTAAGTTTGCACACATTCAGGTATCACATACATTGTTGGCGTATTACGCAAATATATATATGTAATCCAAAGATTGCACTTAAATCTAAGAAAGTCTAAAGAATTATAGCATTAATTGTTGAGAACAAATGATTATATGCTCACCTATAGAAGTTCGGGTCAAGTTGATATCATTTGGTATCATACTCTGACTTGGTTGGATATCAATATATCTTGAAATCCACATAAAGATATATGTTTGTCATAACCGAAGGTGCATTTATTTCATTGGAAAAGGGCTACACAATCTCTTAAAGCTACTTCAAGGAAGTAAAATTCATAGCTTAATTATTGTAAAGCAGTTAACCATGCATTATGGCTAAGGGATTTTGTCACAAATGTGTGCATAATGAATGGTTTTGGAAGACCATCATGAATGTTAGGTGATAAAATATAGCGTTTTTAGAGCTATGAAGAAAAAAAAAAGTAAACAATTGTCTTTAAAGCACATTAGCACAAACTCCATGATTGCGGATCCGCTTACCAAGGTTTATAACCTAATGTATTTCATGAGCTAAGTGCTCATTCTGGGCATCATGCCACCTAAGAAAATTCATTTTCAGTGGGAATTTTGCATTTGGGTCCTTATTATATGACATAAAGATATATTTGAATATTTTGGTTATAAGGATATTTTTAGCATAAATGAAGTTTTCAGTTTGGTTTACTCTGTTATTTGGTTACATACTTATATTATTGATCTCAGTAAAGTATAAAGTGGACCAGTTGGAAATAAGCATTATTGGGTCACATTTAAATGCAATTTCCACGCTACACACCTATACTTGATTCATTTCGTTAGTTATGTTGACTTTGTGACCATTGAAGGTCTAGTTACGATATTATAGAAGTAACACATATCGCTTAGATCCTTTGTTGATATAATTAATGGAACGAATTGATCAAAGACGATTTGAATTGATAGCATTTGAGCTCATAAAGTAATAAAGTAAAATACAAGTATATAGTAATACACATATACAATGTTATTGGTCCAAGTGGGAGATTGTTGGAATTGTGGACCTAATATAATTGATATGTTGTAATATTCGGTTATAATTGTATTAATATGCTATTTTTAATTAAGTTGGGCCTCATAAGGTGATCCAATAAGTTAATTAATTATAGTTAGGCCTATTTTTGTCTTTTATAGAGTATAGGTTTATATTATAACGGAGAGACCATTGAATCGACCTTTCCTAATACATGATGGGTGGATTAGGATAAGGAGTCTATAATGAATAGATATCTAGGGTTATGGTCCCTAGGATGACACATACAATAGACTCTCAATTACATCCCATCAGTAGAGAGGAAACCCTATTGAGTGTAAGTACTAGAAGACTCAAACCAATAAGGAACTCTATTGAAGACTATACATGGATTCAGGTACGCTTCTGCATTCATTCTTTACCGAGTAATTTAGTATAGAGATTAAAGTTTATACAACCTTCGTAATCGATTACTTGCAACAAATGAATTTTTTATGTCACACAAATATACCCCTTCGTTGCAAGTAATCAATTACGGAGGTTGTATTATTAGATCTAAACCTATCATTTTATCCTAAAAATATAATATCAGTATGTGTTTTTTGTGTTTTTTTGCTTCGGCAACTCCCTCTCCATAAACTATCACTTAAAAGTTGAAATATTTATTCAAATGATCACCAATCAAGCTTATGTATTACTCTTTCTGAAATAAAGACCGATCGACGGGAGTAACTTTTTTTTATCAAGGCTAAAGTCTAAAGGCTAAAGAGGATGTAGAAACAATTAGGATACTATATATATACCTGATACACGATGCTTAGCAATTAGATTCCAGGCATTATCACCATCTTCACCGGAGGCACTAAAAGGATGTGGCGAGCTTAGTTTCTCCATCGCTAAATTGTCCATCCCATTATCTATATGAAGGAATAATTAGGGTGAAACTTGTATGTGTTCTCATTGAAGTCAACATACATTATATATATGATACAAAAAGGAGGAAACCTAACTAACTTTGGAAATAATATAATTTACTTCCTTAAATCTCTCTACACCCCCCTCAAGTTGGAGCATTTGTAGGCTCGAAAATGCCCAACTTGGACAACAATTGCTCAAATTGTGATTTGCCAAGAGCTTTAGTGAAGATCTCGGCAAGTTGTGTCTTTGTAGACACATGAGAAGGCTCAATGAGGCCATCAATGATAGCATCACGAACAAAATGACAGTCTACCTCAATGTGTTTGGTACGCTCATGGAAGACAGGATTTTGAGAAAGATACATAGCTGATTGACTGTCACAAAATAAAGGAATATATTTGGGATGATGAACACCCAAACTAATTAATAAACTCTTTAACCACTTTAGCTCACAAGTGATGGCAGCCATGGAACGGTATTCAGCTTCAGCAAAAGAACGAGAAACAGTGGGATGTTTCTTGGTTTTCCAAGAAATAGGAGAATAGCCTAAGAAGACAATCTAGCCAGTGAGAGAACGATGAGTAACAGGACAAGCCGCCCAATCAAAGTCACACCAACCTTGTAAAGATAATTCACTAACGGCACGTAACAAAATACCCTGACCTGGAGTTCCTTTCAGATAACGAAAAACACGTAGGGTAGCATCCCAGTGTTCCTGTAAAGGATCTTGCATAAACTGAGAGAAAACATGAATTGAATAGGCCAAATCAGGGCGAGTGACCCCCAAGTAGATTAGTCGACCTACTGGAAGACGATAAGCAGCAGCATCAACAAGAGCAGTACCCGAAGCATGGGCTAAACGATGGTTCTGCTCAATAGGAAAACCACAAGGTTTAGCACCTAACAACCCAACTTCAGATATAATATCCAACGTGTATTTTCGTTGGCAAAAGAACAAACTAGAAGAGCTTCGAGCAACTTCAATGCCAAGAAAATATTTAAGAGGACCAAGATCTTTCATCTTAAAACAATCACTCAAGTAAGCTTTAAAAGAAGTGAGAGTAGCGGAAACATTCCCAGAAATAATAAGATCACCAACATACACTAAGACATTGATTTGAGTGGGGCCACTATTGTAAGTAAAGAGAGAATAATCAGAATAGGATTGTAAGAAGCCATACTCTTTCAAAGCGGAAATCAGTTTAGCAAACCAACAGTGAGGAACTTGTTTTAGTCCATAGAGGGATTTACGCAAACGACACTCTAAGTTCGGATTAGAACTGTGAAAGCCAAGGGGAAGCTTCATATATACCTCTTCATGGAGATCCCCGTGAAGAAAGGCATTGTGAACATCCATCTGATGGAGCTCCCAGTTTTTGGAAGCAGCAATAGCAAGGAAAGCCCGAACTGTAGTCATCTTTGTAACAGGAGCAAAGGTCTCATTATTATCTATGCCGGCTTCCTGATGATTGCCGAAAACAACGAGGCGAGACTTTGACCGCTCAACAGCACCATTAGACAAGTGCTTGGTGCGATAAACCCACTGACTACCTATAGCCCGTTTGCCAGGTGGCAAAACCTCCAAAGTCCAAGTGTTATTGGCTTCTAAGGCACTAATTTCATCCTGCATAGAAGCCTGCCATCGAGGGACTCTCATGGCCTCTTTAAAGGATCTGGGGTCTGTAGTAGAGACAACAACAGCAAGAAAATTTCGATAATTCACAAAAAACCTTGTACAATTAATATAATGAGCTATAGGATAAGGGGTACTTGAGGAAGATTGTAGAGAGGAAGTAGAGAAGGATGGACTAGGAGCAAACACCGAGTTAGTCACATAATCCCGTAACTTAACCGACGGGAATTTTTCTCGTTTGCCACGCCCCAATATTCACTAGTAGAAAAATAGGCCATTAGTATCGTTTATTTGGGCTTATTAGTATCGTTTTTCACACGATACTATTGGAGGCGTAACTAATAGAAAATCCTATTAGTATCATTTGTAGAAAACGATACTAATAGCAGATATTAGTACCGTTTGTTTCAAAAAAACGATACTAATAGTTGTTTTTTATATCTAAAAAGAAGCACTATTAGTATCGTTTAGAAACAATACTAATAGACAGATATTAGTATCGTTTTATCCTAGAAACGATACTAATAGACAGGCTATTAGTATCATTTTTTCATAAAAACGATACTAATAGTGATTTTTGAAAACAAAAAAAAAGTGTAAAATTTTCAGTTACAATGACATAAATAATAATAACAAAAACTTAAAATAATGATAACAAAAACTATATTAAATGGATAAATATCAATAACTTCTTACAAAAATAACAATAGTAGCAGTCCACTCTTTTATGAAATAGGCCCCCATGCCCAACCGAGTGAGCCAAATCCTCAATATCACTCCTTCCCTTGCCCTCTCCTAGACATGTAAACCAGTTGTAGCAGCCTTAATAGTTAAACCAACTCACAATTACCTTAGCCTCTGTAAATCTGCCACCAACAAACACAAAACAAGCTATCATAGATCAATCATTAGACCTGATTCCAGGCCATTAGGAGGAAGTCATACAGTTTTACAAGATGCTTTATGATAGTAGTGTTAACTTAAGGAGGAATAAAAATAGAAAATATCAGACAAACTTAAGTCTTTTGAATGAAATCAATTGCTGGAAGGTGTTTTTGAATAAGAAGTGCACAACTATCATAACTTATGAATGAAATCATATCTTTAGCAAAGGAATCAAGATGAAATGAAAATTTGCAAACGTATGAACAGAATATCACCAACACTCAATTTCATCCCGTGTAGAGAAAGATATAGCAAATGATGCTTAATCATCATCGACATAAAATCAAAGAAAAACCAACAACCTATATTAAAAATAATCCATACTCAGCACAAAATAACTCATTTTTGATATCTTCGGAAATCAAACCTCATATAAATCAATCCCTTTCATTAATGAAGCAAAGTAAACACAATAAACTTTTATCTAATCCTACTCTAAAACATAAACTACTTAGCATTAACCAAATATTATAATTTCAGGAATTTTCAAACATCAAAGACAAAATTATCAAACAGAACAAACATTGATAAGACAATATTCTCATATCATAATTATAATAACTAAGAAGAATTAAAACTATTGTAAAATGATTGAAAATAAAATCTGCAACGTAACATAAAAAGAAGCCGTTAAAAAAATCTAGATGTCTTCTTGAAACGTGTGGTGTTCTTAAAATGGGCCTTGACAAAGATGATCTTCTGCTTAACTCAACAATATGTTTGGACAGTTGGACAGACCAAGAATACAGAGAGAAAAGGTAAAATGCCTCCACTGTCTAGTATATTTAACAGTACAATTATGTACTCACAGAAGCTCAAAACTTACATGGCCTCTCAGTTCTCATTCCCTAGCTAATGAAAAGGACATACTCAGTATTGTGTATTGAAGGAATAACATCTAGTTGAGAAAAACACGGAGATGACATTGGAGGATCAAAGTATGCCAACAAGACAGACTACATTCTGCACTTTGTTACATTCCCAAAAGATACAAAAAGGAGAAACTTACATGCATTCAAAAGGGTGATAGCCAATTATCTATCGGTGGAGCATGCTAGTTCTATAGATCTTTACACAAATTAATCTTCAAAAAAAATTTCAACTATTGCACAATTCCCCAACCCAAAACAAGATGTATGAAGCTAAAAGGTGAAGTTGCTTGATTCGGAAAGCATCAATCGCGGAATAATTTTAATTTTTTTTCATTGTCATTCCCATTATGTGGATCCATTTTATAATTCTTTCATTACATAAGCTCTAAAATCAGTAACCAATTCATTTGTAAACTCGATCGCCGAAAATCAAACATAAGTAGAAAATTTCGCAAATACAACATTTAGTATGAAAAATTGAACAATAAGCTAAAAAAAATCCTGAAATTTGTTAAAAAAAAATGCAGAAATTGAAGCAATTTAAACAACTAACCTTCACGGAGATCTTACGGTCATTCTACGGCATGTTGAACTACTTAACACGCTTCTTCACAATCTTTTTGTCCAATAGAGGAACCGCTATTGTTGCTGCTACAAGTTCAAAAATTAATAAATAAAATAAAATAAATAAACAAATTTTTCCAATTAACATATAGCGATTTGATATTTTGAACAAATATACAATAGCAAATCAATATCACTTAGAAATTAATTAACGAACAAATTAAACAGTAAGGGTTTATTTAGAAAACAAAACATACTGAATCAGAAATTGACTCTTGTTTCGAAATAATCAACGTAGTGATGTGAAACTCCCGATTTTTCAGCGCCCAAAAGCTAGGAATATAAATCACTTAGAAACAGCAGTAAACTTTTTAAATAGTTTGCAAAAAGAACACATCCAGAAGAAAGCATGCCAAATNACATGCAGAAGAAAGCATGCCAATGAGCCTGCTAGAACACCACATGTTTCAAGATTCATGCCCATATTTTTTTATGCCGATAATAACTGTCCCTCACTCAAACAAGCCCTTACTCACCCACTCTATCACTCAAACAGTCCCTCACTTACTCCTACACCCAGTCAATTACTCACTCAGTTCAGAAAATATAAAACATAACTAAAAACTCATAACATATTCAATAACCATTAAGTAAGTCATTCAATCAATAACAATCAATAATCATATTCACTCGCGCTCACTTACTTAGTCAATCCCTCCCTCACTTGTTGACTTACTCCCTTAAACTATAACCTTTGAAAAAAATTGATAAACAAAAATCATCAACAGTCCAAAGATAACAACAAAACAACAAGAAGTATACACTCAAAAATCAAAACCAAACTAGAAAATAGAAACCAAACTCAACTAATAATAATCATCATGCATTCATATTTTGATTTAATAATTGTCAATATTGCATATTCAAGTAAAAATCAGAAATTAGGCAACAATAACCTAAAGATCGAGCAATATAACAGAACGCATAATAATCATATCATATCATATCATTTAGAGTTCAAAATCCTCAATTCCATAACATGATAACAAAAAATGATATTGGTAACTATTAGATAATTATGAATCAACTAAAAAATGAATATATTGGTAACAAAAACAACAACAACAAAACTAGCACCTTTAAAAGCCTAAGAAGGTCCAAATTAAGGAGTAACGAAGGTAAATCCAAAATGAAACGAAGGTAGAACGAGATTTAATTAAATGATATATTTAATTCACAGTAGAAACCATGATTAAATCCGAAAATTCAATTTTACGACAATGTAGATAAAAAACACAAACAAATTGACATATTAATGTAAGACCAAATCTCATAAAATCGCAAAAAAAAAAGCACAAATTCATAAGTCAAACAAAAACAAAATTAACAAAAAATGGAGAAAAAATTCACTCACTTGAGCTGATCTAATCAGATGTTTTTAACCAGAGATTCCCTTACAATGCTCCTTCATTCATCTCTTCGTATCATACTCTTTCATCTTCTTCCTCGCCCTTTTTAAACCCTAATTTTTACCAAAAATCACAAAATCAAATCCCTAAACCTGATAAAATATAATTACTAAATTCAAATTTCAAATGAATTAGCTCGAATTTGAAACGAATTGAATCAAATAAACGATATATAATCGAAAACAGCAAAATCATCAAATTAAATTGATCTATGAAATCAAAAAAAAAATTGAAATTTAGAAAGAGAAAATTACTGTTAAATGAGAGAAAAAAATTAGTAGTTTCAAAATCAAATTTGAGCACCGAAGTCACAAAAATAACATGCATAAGAACAATAAACTGTAAAACACAATTCAAACACCCAAAAACAATCTCAAAATCAAAATCAAGAATAAAAACCTAAAATAAATTACCTATTTCCTCCTTACAATTTGAACCCTAGCATTGTGTTTGAAGGGGATCTTGAAAGGGGTTTCATGGAAGTGTTGCTGTCGTTGTTGGTTGGGAGTAGTGATTGCGGTGGCGAAGTGAGGGAAAAGAGTGAGAGGAGATGGTATTTTGATTGACAAGAGAGAGTGAGGAGAGAGTGAGAAATGAGGTTGAGAGTTGAGAGGAAGAGATAAGCTCCTTCTGCTTTTTTTTTTTTTAAAACAAAAAGCAGAAAAATTATGGGGATTGTATCGTTTTTTTGGTTAAAACGATAGTAACAGGTAATCATGGAACTTTTACAAAAATGAAGCGATACACATTAGTATCATTTGTTTGCAAAACGACACTAATATGTTTCTATTAGTATCGTTTGTTTGTCAAAACGATACTAATGGAAACCCATTTGTATCGTTTCTGTAAGAAACGATACTAATAGAATCATATTAGTATCGTTTTTGCAAACAAATGATACTAATAGCCGTTAGTAGTATCGTTTTTACATAAAACGACACTAAAGGGGCGTTACTAATGGTCATTCTTCTACTAGTGATTTCAGCCGAATCATTAACTACTAAAGGATCTGTGGGATCGATCTGGAGTAGGATAAGGAGGGTTGGGTGAAGTATCGGGGCTGGATAAGAGAGATGTGCTGGGCTCAGGCGAAGATGAAGATAAGGAGGTGGTGGAGGAATCGTGAGAATTGGGTGAGGGAATTAAGGGCATACGATTATCGAAACCAATAGCAGCAAAGTCATCATCAATGATTAACATATCATCCTTCTCAAACAACTTAGATGTAGCAAGAGGTAACAATTCTAAATTCATAAAAGGAAACTCATTCTCAAAAAACTTGACATCTCGAGACACAAAGAATTCTTTTGTATCTAGGTCAAACAACCTCCAACCCTTTTTCCCAAAGGGATATCCCACAAAAATGCACTTTCTACTACGACTAGCAAACTTGTCACCCTTGGTTTTGTGATTACAAGCATAGCAAAGACAACCAAAAGTGCGAATAACCTCATATGCAGGTAAAGTAGTATGAAGGAGCTCAAAAGGAGATTTGTTACCAAGGAAGGGAGATGAGTACGATTAATAAGATGAGCAGCGGCAAGAACACTTTCCCCCCAAAAATAAATAGGAAGATGAGCTTGAAAACGCAAAGTCCTCCCCACATTAAGAATGTGTTGTTGTTTTCTCTCTACCCTCCCATTTTGTTGAGGAGTTTGCACACAAGAAGTTTGAAAAATAATACCAGAGGCAGAAAAATAGTCAAGTAAACAATTAAATTCAGTGCCATTGTCACTTTGAACGATTTTAATATTTTGAGAGAATTGACGTTCAACCATTGCACTAAAGGCCATAAACATGAGAAAAACTTCGTTTTATTTTCTAATAAATAAATCCAAACTGCTCGAGAAACATCATCCACAAGAGTAAAAAAATAACGAGCTCCACAAGAAGATACATGCCTATAAGGTCTCAAAGATCACAATGAACCTTCTCAAAAATTCTACTAGCCCTATTTTCACTTAAAGGAAACTTATCTCTAAAATGTTTAGCACGAAAACAAGCTTCGCATGCCTTATTCGAACTACCCTTATGATCACAAAAAAGGAAGCAACTTCATTACTTTTTCAGAAGGATGCCCCATGCGTCGATGCCATAACTCCAAAGTAGATGCCACACCATTAACAGACACATGTTGAACGGTGTCTCCCTCGCAAAAATAGTAAAGTCCGTCCTGTCTACGACCCGTTCCAATCAGCTCCCTCTGATGGTCCTGTATAGCACATAAAGAGGAGTTAAATTGTACAATGCAATTCAAATCAATAGATAATTGTGAAACCGAAATAAGATTGCAACTAAAAGTGGGAACATAAAGAACATCAAAGAGAGTAATAGTGGCAGACAACTGCACGGACCCCTTCTTGGAAGCAAACACAGGAGCCCGTTAGGAATGCCAACACGATAATTAAACACATCAACCAAAACAAATAACAAAGATATATTGCTAGTTACATGATGGGTTGCCCCTGTATCAATGATCCAAGCATTAGAGTTGAACATACCACTCAAGCGCTCATCGGGAACCTTTATATTACCAATCAAACCGGCAAGTGCTTTCCACTGATCTGCAAAAAACAAGGGTGAAGATGAAGAAGAGGAGTCCGAAGGGATGGAGGTAGGAGGGCTGTGAGTGACATTGGCTTTGGCGGTGACACGACTACTTTCGCGAGTACATGAAGAACCCTTAGTTACACGACCTGAGCCATCTTGCTTACCTTCTGGATAGCCAATAATTTCATAGCAGTTACTAGAATCGTGACCATGCTTCTTACAATGAGAGCATGCCACAAGAGACCAACATCGCGAGACCTCGTGACCCACCTTGTGACAGTGAGTACACACGGGTCTATCACCTGAACTACGACCATGCTTGGCATGAATAGCGAAGCCCACGGCAGGGGGCTGCTCATCTACATTCATACGAGCCAACCGAACTCGCTCGTCCTGGACCACTAGTTGATACGCACGGTCGAGGGACGGGAGAGGGTCAGTGAAAAGAATGCTAGTTCGACGTGTGAGTAATAATCTGGATACAATCCCATTAAAAAGTCATGAAGTTTTTGAGAGTCACGACATTTTTCATGTCTAATACCAGCATCATATTTAGAGCAGCAACTACATGTAATTAATGGTTCATGTTTATAAAGTTCTTCTCACAAACAATTAAGTTTACCATAATAAGTTGAAACTGACATGGTTTTTGATTGCTCACACTTAGCATTAGCAATCTTTATTTGTTGAATTCTAGGGCCATTAACAAGAGCAAACCGAGTTCGAAGATGGTCCCAAAGACGAGAGGCTTCCCGAAATTTTGAAAGGGTGGAACGTACCTCAGGGTCTATGGTATTGGTTATCCATGAAATAAGCATAGCATTAACCGTGCTCCAATCTGAGGAAGTGTAAGGAGATATGGCAGAGGTAATGGTGCCGTCGAGAAACCCAAATTTTTGCCTAGCCTCGAGAGCCATCTGAACATCTGCGGACCAATCATCATAGTTATCGTGCCGCAAGTGAGTCGGGGTAATAAAGTCCCCAGGTCGATCGCCAGGACCCAAATAAAAAGGAGAGGTGATATTAATAGTGGAGGAGGATGGCTGTGTGGATTGACCATCACCAGCCATGGCAGCCTGCTAGACACTATGAATAGAGGAAAAAAAATGATGTACGCGCTGATTCCATGAAGGAATAATTAGGGTGAAACTTGTGTGTGTTCTCATTGAAGTCAACATACATTATATATATGATACAAAAAGGAGGAAACCTAACTAACTTTGGAAATAATATAATTTACTTCCTTAAATCTCCCTACACTATAGCTATATAAAAAAGGCTCCTTCCACGATTATCAAGCATGTTGGAAAGCTTCTGGATAAAGTGCATATATTATGAACAAGTGAGTCTTGATATAATCTAGGGATAAAGTGCAAAAAATATGTGAGTGAGGATATTAGAAAAACTTATGTGGCAGATTCTATCATATAAAAGTTGATCCACAAACATTAATTTGACTAGATAGTAATGGTTATTTGAGTTTGGTAAACCGGTAGAGTTTTTCTCTGAATTACAAAAGATCCTTGAATTGAATATCATCGCCTGCCCTTGTCACCTTTTAAACACCAAAAAAAATATATTTGCATGACCTCCATGATCAAAGGCAACATTGCTAACATACAAACTTAATTTGATAAGGCACCCAATAAGAAATAAGCATTGACAAATATAACAAAGGGAAACGATATAAAAATAGTTGAAAAACAGATACAATATATGGAAACACTCAAAATACAAACCTCAATCAAACACTTATTAAGCACCGAGTATCATAAACGATTAGACGACGTCTATGCTAATAAATTAAATAATGCATGTAGATGCTCTTCCTTTATACTAAGTAGTCTTTTCTCTTGGAGATGTGCGGTTTTCATTTGAGCTATTCTTCCCACATTGACAAAGGCCCTAAAAACCGAAACATATATAGCTTATTTGATCATATGAAGAAAGCAATTAAGATAACGGAAGCTAAGTTATTAGCTAAGCCTTACAATAGTATAAATTATAAAATTTGAGACATCATCAAATGAAGTGCTTGCTTACCAGTTCCATGCAATTAATTGGATCTATGCATTTCTTTTTTACATAAGAGAGTAGCTTGTCTGTGTGGGTAAAGACTCCATATAAGAGAGTCCTTTTTGCCGAAATACCAACAAGACAACACACAATAAGAATCGCCGCCCACAATGACTTAGGTGAGATGACAAGGTAAACTCCGGACACAAATGCTAATAAGGTCGTGTAAACCGATGCTATGAGTAACCTTACGCTCCGATCAATCAAGTATATTGACTTGCTACGTTCAAAGACCACAGACCATATGAGACAAATCAATACCACCATGGATAAGCACATAGCCAATGTATTAGATATAATGAACACTGAAAAGGCTGCCTTATTAGCCAATTTTGCTTCTCCGTTGTCTTCGGTGAGTCCACCAGGGAGAGTGAATCCAGCAGTAAATGTAATGATAGCTAGCAGAGCTGCAACTACTGAGAATGTGTTTCGCACCTCTGATATATTTGTCTCCTTTCGAAAATACGAAGTTGCTAAAAATGGTTCAATACCTCTGTAAATATGACCCTGCAAAAAAATTTATTTATTTTAAAATGGATGTCTTATTTTGATCAATATATTTCATACTTCACCTAGTATTTATCTAAAAAGTATTACTCCCCTGATCCCCCTAGAGTAAATTATATAATCCCTCCCTTTTGAGAAATTTGGAATTAGTTACAGCAATTGACTTGTTTTTCGAATTTAGCAAAGTTATTCATATATATGAAATGACTATCATACCCTTCATGCTTTTCTAAGCATATCCACCACGTCACTGCCCCCTTACCCTGACCCACCATCAACTTTTCCTACTTCTTCCACCACAACATCAACTTCTACTCCTTCCACCACCACTGCTACGATACCATCACCGATTAGAAAATTATGCGATCTCACACTAGCCAACAAATTTCGTCACACTCATATCTACCACCACCAAAAAAATTTTTGGTATGCTTGAATCCACCAAATTACCATAATTATTTCAATTGAGATCCATCATTCGATTTGTGGTGGTTCAATTTGCAATTGGGAGTTTGAATCTGAAGTGGTGGTTCAATTTTTTATTCACGATTCGAAGCTATGGAGTTTGTGGTTCGATTTGCAATTTGAAGTTCAAACTTACGGGTAGTGGTTGCAATTTGACTGGTGGCGGTTGTTGTTTGACTTATGGGTGATGGTGGTTGTGGTTTGACTCACGTGGTCGTGGTTCAACTTATGGGTGGTTGGTAGTCAACTAATCATCGTGGTGTGAGTGTGGGTAGTGGTGGTGTTCGTTTGTTGATGGAGGTTGTTCTGTTATAGGGGTTGTTGGAAGATGGGTGATGGTGGTCGTTGGATTGATGGCTTTTGGGTGATGGTGGTGGTGGTTACAATGTGATGGTGTTCGTTAGTTGGAAATACAACAATTACATAAGGGTAAACTAGTAAAATTGTACTTGCATAAATCTCCGTGCCAGATGCAATTGTTGCATAAAAAAAACGAAAAAAAAATAGAGGGAGTATATTATCACTAAAGCAAGAAGCACTTAAAAAAGTATTGTCACGTGTCAATTTCTTATCAATTTTACTTAACTCAAATTTTTATTCCTTTCTTGTATTGTTGTTAGCTTTTCCTAAATCATTTTTGTTTTTATACAAATAAATCTTTATGTTAATAAATTTTGGTACTAGTTTGTCTTTGAAACTTACTTTGTACGGAGTAGAATAATTAATTAAAGACTATAACATTTTAAAAAGTACTTCGTATATAATTTTGAATAAAATTCTTTGACTATTAATTTCATTTCAATAAATATTTCACTTTTTACAATACTGCACTGTAGTTTTTTGTCATTCCTCCATTTTTTTTATATAAAAATTGTTTTTCTTTTACTTTCAAATGGTTGTTTATGAACAGTACTAATATATCTACGCGTGTTGTTCTGAATAATTATGAAAGCTTTTATAAACATAATTGTTATACAATTTCGTATACTAATAACCATTTTAAAGCTATACATTTTCCTACATATATAAACTTTGTATCGCACGGAAGCTATCTAGTTAATCTATATATATTTTTATTAATAGATAACTAATCATGTCTTTTAATAATTAATCAAAACTCATGAACCTTGTTTGAATAAATTAACCTTTATTGGGAAAAAGTTTGCAAAACTTTATCAATAATTATCATAAAGGTGTAGGATGAATGATAATCATGTACACAAGATTGTTAATATTTACTTTTTCAGGTGCTAGGAAGCCACAAGGACGGAGATGAGTATCGATCCTAGGATCTTCTAAAACTAGGAGAGAAACCATAACCAACTGAGCTATTCCTCATTCACACAAGATTGTTATAATCAAACATCATGATTTTACATAAACAAAATAAAACAAGAAATGCCTACCATTTAATTTCACATTTTTGGTTCTGCTACCAAAAATGATTATCAAATACATTACTTTTTTAGTTTGTTACTAATGCGAACGTAGTTTAATTTCTTTTTTTAGTTGTAAGAGATTGATGGATAAAAAAATAAATACTTTAAAAATAAGATGAATTAGTATAGATCGATGGGTGAGATTAGATTGGAATGGATTAGAACGGTTGAGATTTGATTGAAATGGATTATTGGCTTGGATTAGAATGAATCAGATTGGATTGAATTGAGATTACAACTATACTATAACAATTTAGTTAGATGGAGAAGGAAAGGGTGAAAAAAATGAGATAAGAGGAAGAAAGAGAACGAGAATCCTGATATGGATAAGTTTTTTAATCTTAAATAAAATAAATAAATACAAGATAAAATAAAATAAAAAGTCAAAAAATTTAACCACAAGGGCCTACAGTCATTATCTTTTTTATCACAGTAAGCCCCAAATCTTTCTTTTCTTGTTTTTAAATGTTTAGTCATTAATAATCCTTCTTTCTCTCTCCATAGGAAAGTTTTCTTTCCAATTTTTGGGTTTGTTCACTCCTTTTGCGAGAGATTGAATTGAAGTTTGTCTTTCTCTCTTCCGTTATAGAAGATTGAGATTTGGTATAATTAGGTTCTTATTTGAATGCTTTTATGAGCTGGCAGTCATACAATAATTTTAATTTTCATTGGATATTGGAATTGAGGATGCGATTTACTTTGCATATGGTCAAGTAAAGAAATTTCTTCGAACTCCAAATTATCTTAGAAAGATATACTCACTCAAAGAAGACTGCATGTAGTTTTAGCGAACATCAATTGAGAAACTGCACTTCATTGTCCAATTTGATTCATCATCATAGTTACTTTACAAAAATTTTTTACTTTGATTATATTTTACTTTTCTATAATGCTTATTGTGGATGATGTATGTCTTTCAATTAATGAAGTTTTATCTTGTTCTTCAAAAAATAATAGTCTATTTTTTCACAAAAATGCTTAAAATGGATATCTTCAACATGTTATTACTTTTGCACTTTTGTCTCAATAATTGTCACAACTTTCGACATTATTTGTCATTCAATATTTGAAAATTTTGGTTTTCATTATTAAATATTAGGTCTTAATTATGTTGTTCAACAATAAAATAGATCATTCAACAAAATCTTCAACATATACTTAAATTTTTTGTTCAAATATTATTACACATTATAAGAATGAAGATCTAGTAGGCCTATTAATGTATGTATATGCATCTCCATGAATATTGCTTGTTCTTAGGCCGTAAAATTTTGACTCGACCCATGACCATCAGTACTGAGATGACTTGTCTTGTAATCCGACGACCTAACCCAACACAATTAACCCATTTTGAACCATTATTTGTATTCTATAACAATATATTAAATGTTTACTACTTCGTACAATGTGAGATAATTGAAATCTAATTTGATAAATCAAATATAGATATAATAACCATTTATATTTTTTTGAACCATGTGAGAACTCATTTCTTTGGTGAAAACAACCACTTATATGAGAATACGTACAACTAAACATTAGATAATTTAAAATTAAGGGTATGAATCTTTAATCCAACATTTCATTTTCTCTCCTCGTCTTCTTTCTTTCTCAAATCTTCACCTCCACTTTCTCTCTCCTCAAAATCTAACCTTGAAATAATTAAGAGCTATTTGAAATAAATAAGATTAAAATTTCAAAACATGTGTAAATATACATATATGTTAATTAGGTTCTTATGTTCTAAATTTTAGGTTCTTATGTTCTAAATTTGGAATTGTTCTCATTTAGGACTTTAAGTATTAAGTAGCTAGGCATTCTCATATCAGAGAATATATTCTCGATCACGGGAACCTGATTGTACATTATAGAGAGAGAGATAAGCTTTAACATCAGATATGATATTTTTTTCATGTTCACAAATTATGTATATCAAAATTAAATAAACTAGTTTTGAAAAGAAAGCATGCATACCCATTCTGCCGGCTGATCCTTGTATACTTTTTGTAGCAAATCAATAGCAGTTTCGTCGTTCTCATCCTTGATGTCATACCTTATCTTATCCATTTTCAGTAATGCATCAACAAACAATATATTTTTATTCTTTATTGCTTTGTGGAGAGGTGTTGCGTTTTGAGAATCTTGAACATTGATTAGATCCTTTATGTATGGAATTCTGAAAAACTCTTCATACTCCATTGAATTTGGTAGTATTATGTGATGCAAAGGTGAGTTCTTCTGACGAATACAATAACCACTAAAATTTTCTGGACAATGTTTGATGAAGGTCCTGATAACTGATAAGTGCCCCTTTTCACATGCATTAACCCAAGCTAGTGCAGGTTTTTCATTGGATGACTGGAATGCTGAATAAGGATCCTTTTGCAACATCACATCTACAATCCATGAGCTGGCATCAGTTGTTGCTTGACATAAAGGTGTAATTCCTTCCTTGTCTGGATCGTTGATGAACTCGGATTCTTCTTCAACAAGCCGTTCGACAAGTTTTCCACCTGCTTTTCAATAATCAGACATGCAAACCTTCCTTATGCAGTTATGCTATTCAAGTATTTACATTGATCATTATTTTAACCACAAACCAAAAATGGAAATATAGATTAATTAGAGTTTTCTCTTTTAAGTACAAGTAACAAGTAAAAAAAAAAAAAAAAAAAAAAAAAAAA
>PYUH01000060.1:714711-785653 GCA_016808085.1 Suaeda aralocaspica | reverse complement strand
TGCCTTATAGGTTTTCCCTTTTCCCCCTTCTTTCGTGCCTATCCAATTTTTCCTCTCTCTCTAATCCTTCTTGTTCTTAGGCCCCTCAGAGGAACCCTGGCTTTTCCGCCGCGCTTTGTATGCGGTTTCCGCGCCCCGCCCGCCCATAAGTACTTTTTTTCTACCATCCCATTGTAGCACTCTCTGTGGCCGGTTCTGAAAATGTCTTCCCAAGACGCCCCTCGTCCCCCCATTGCCGCACCCCCCTGTCAATAGACGCCCCCCGCCCCCCCGCCCCATCACTCGATTGTAAAACACTCTCTTGAGCTCAGCTCGGGCCCCCACCTTTACTGCACCGGTTTTGCCTAGAGGCCCGGTTCCCCCTATCTGCCAGGTTGTGCCCCGGAGTTGAAGCCCCCCTCTTTTCCCCGTTTGCATTAGTACCTGTTCTAGCGCCTCTCTTTTATTCTTGCAAACGGTTCTGAACACCTGTTGCCTTTAGCTCCGTGCGCGTCCTCCTTTCTTTCTGCTTGCGCCGCCCACATTCTATCTAACGATTTCCGCGCGCTCCCCCCTCCTCTTGTCCGTGGTTCATCCCACACTCCACTTCCCCTCCTTGGTGTTGAGGCAGTGGCCCCCCACCTGACTCCTCCTTGCTTGGTCTTAGCCTGTTTGCCTGTCGTGCTTTCATTCGGAACTTTCGGCTGGCTTCGTCCTCGTTCCCCTCTTTGCCCCTACTTCGACCTTTATGTGCCCCACCCCCCACCTGCCATAATTTTCTCTCCCTCTTTGTGCTGCGCAGCGCCACCCAGTCTTTGCCAGAGGTGGTCCGACCCGCTGTTAGGTCCTCGTGGCCCTCTCGGAAAAGACGCGCTTGTACCCCACCCTGCACGTTCCCTCCCCCCCTGCTCCCCTCGTCCCATATTTCGCATTAGTCATGAACGCTATATACTTGATGTGGGGCGTCCCCTTAGGTTTCTACTTCCACTGACTTCACCACATCCTGTACTACGCTACTGCGCTTGTTTTTCCTTACACAAACCTCCCCTTGCTCCACGCAATCACTCACTCCCATTTGATTCACACTATTCTCTAAACAAATTGCTTCCTCATGTTGATTGGCATCATGTCTTGGCCAGAACAAACCGGATGCTAGGTGTGTTCTTCCGCATTAAGTTGTTGTTCCCATTCCTTTCCAAGTGTTTTCAGTCTTCACTACCGTTCACTCTACTTTCTATTTTTTACTTTCTATTTGTTAAGTTTACACTTTAAACATTGTATTTCTATCTTTTTACAACTTAATTAGACTGCTTAAGAATAAAATTCAATTAAATGTAATTAAAAATATAAATAAAACAGAATATAATAAATAAATTGATAAATATAAGTACAATTCGTCTTTTCATAAGCTTAAAGACAAAAGCCATATACAGGGCGCGTTCTTGAGATTTCCGCTCGCCCGGCGGGCGAATTACGAGATAGGTCCTATCCTCGGGATTTTTTTTTTTTTTTTTTTTTTTTTTTTTTTTTTTTTGTTTATAATGAAATGCATGTAACAAAACTAGTATGGAGTACATTATTTCATGCTATAAGATGCTGTTCAAAATAATCCGATCTGAGCTATCTGATCCGTAATCCGAGCGATCCGATAAAGTCAGATAATTTTTTATTTTATTTTTTGATTTCGAATATTTCGGATCAGATACATATCACGTTTATTGGATTGTCGGATATCCGAAATATCCAAAAAAAGTGAAAAGGTAAGCTTTTCAGATTGGATCGGTCGGATCGCGGGTATTTCTGATCGAATTATTTCGTAAATTTGAGAGTTTTGAGTTTTTTGGGCTAAACTTTTTGTTAAGAAATAACTTTTCGGATCGTCGGATTTTCGATTATCCGATCCAGCAAAATTTCAGATATTTCGGGTCGGATATCCGGTTTCATTCGGATCGTGTACGTATCACATTTTGGTCGATCCGAAATGGTCGAATATCTGACTTGTCGGATCAGGTCGGATCGGTCCGAATGAACACCCCTAATAAGATATAGCCTAATTTATTTAAAAAATAAGTTATTTTAGATATAAGTAATACTGAACATTACGCACCATCGGTTCCAGAATGTTATTTAACAAATTCAATTTTATTACTTTTGCTATTAGACATCTTTGAGCTTTAATATATCTTTATTTTAATTGTTAGTAAAAGCAATAAAAACTTAATATATTATATCTTACAGGAAAACGAATGAGATCATGTTGAAGAAATGCAAAAATTCATATTTTGTTAGTAAAATTATTAACAAGAACTTGTGTTGATATATAGTGGTTTAATGTACGAGTAGTAAAAAATTGAAAAGGTTAGTAATAAGATTATAGGTATTTCCAAATTTCAAAAATAATGAAATCATGAAAATGCAATAGATTTGAGAAATATAAGAAAGAATTAAATCTCTCAAAAAAACAAAAAAGAAAAAAAAGGAAAAAAAGGGACCCATGGGATTTGAACCTAGAACCAATGCACATATATAGCAGTACGTAACCCTGTTTTAAAGCTTCTCATTTCCACTGAGCCAATGTTTGTTTTAAATGCAATGTTTCACAATAGTAAGTATATGTGGTCTTAAAATTTTTTAGCCCTGGGCGTAGGCCCTACTCGCCCCGCCCCAGGGCTGGGCCTAGCCATATAAGAATAAGTTTATTTTGGTGTTAAAGTCTTAAGGCACGGTGATATGGATTCACAACTCCATACCCAACCAAAATTGTTTGGTTCAATTTGGTAATGGTTTCAAAATCTTATTGGTTGGTTAATATACCCCATACCCCCTAACACCCAACACCTTTACCACATTGATCACCATTAAAAACCACCTACATCATTTCCACAACATCAACCACCTTCATTTACTGATTTTCACTAACCAACAATTTGTCCTCTACTTTTTTATCACTCACCCTCAATTCGCCATTGGTAGAGGGTTCGAATTAGTGGTGGTTGCGACTTGTGAGAAGCGATCGAATTTAGTTTTGGCGGTTGTGACTTGCTACAAGGAGATGAATTGTTAGTGGTGGTTGTGATCTGCCGGTTGTGACTTACGAGAAGAGGTCGAATTTGGTGGTGGTGGTGGTTGTGACTTGCGAGAAGAAAGGGTCAAATCTAATGGTGGTGGTGGTTGCGACTTGTGAGAGGAAGGGGTCAATTTTGGTGGTGGTGGTTGTGACTTGCAAAAGGAAGGGGTCAATTCTAGATTTCAAGTGGTACACTAACCCAAAAAAAAAAAAAAACAGCTTTTACAGTCAGATGCTAACCCAAAATTCCCTACTAAGGGTTAGCTATGGATTTAGAGATAAATAAAATCCGTTGCTGAAATCTTTGTCGCTAAATCGAATTAGTCTCTAAAGAGTCGTCATTAGGTATCAAACTTGTGACCTCAAAGTCAGTTGGTGACACTCATACCAACCCTACCAAGTACTACTTATTGAACATATATGCATATAATTATAAATAAATGAAAGAAATAGTAGAGACAGATTTCACTAAATTAGAGACAGAAATCCGTCTCTAATTACTAAGAGTGAGAAGTTCTTGTTGTCCCTGCATTGTAGTCTCTAAAATTAGAGACGGAAAGAAATCCGTCTCTACTTTAAAGAATGATAATATACAAATTTTATATAATTTTTCCCCTTATTTTCGGTTGATTTGGTACTTAATAATGAGTTCTTAGCTTCATTTCGGCTTATTTTGTGTTCTTTGGTGATATTTTGTGTTATTGATGAGTTTGAACGGTTTTCGTTGATTTTAGAGTATTTTATTTTAATTTTATAGCCAATAGTTGTCACGATCGGCTTTTGGTTTGCTTTATGTGTTTAGGTGTGTGGAATTAGAGTTATAAAGTCAACGGAAGCTCACTTGAGTCACTTTGGGCTTGCATTGGAAAGAGTGCCAAGGAACGACTAAGGAATGAGAAGCTAGGAATAGCGAGTGAAGGAATCAAGCAACAAATTAAGAAGATCGTCACAAGTGTGCTGTAGAGGCTCCTTGCAGGCGCATAGGTCATCTCCCCATACGGCCTATGCGGGCACATTAGACTTCAGAGGCTCTCCCACAGAGCCACGGGCGAGAGTTGTGGGCGTAGGGAAAAAACCTAGGGTTGTTCGTTACAGGCGCAGGGCTCCTATTTTAGTGCTTTTTTTTGGAGCTTCGTAATTTCATGCGGATTAATTATTATTAAAGCCCATTATTGTTATATATAAGGGACGATCTCTAAGGCAATTACTCACTACTTTACAATATATTTTTTTCTAGTTTTAGAAGCTTAATTATTCCTTAATTATTATTCTCTCTAGATTAGATTAGTAAATTAGTTTTGTTCAACTTTCAATAATTCAATTAATCCAAGTACTTTTTCCTTTAATATGGTAATTTCTTTCCCTTTTCTCTTTGATTTGATTAATTTAGTTTTATTTATTAGTTTTGGTTATTGTTTTGTTCATGTTAATTAGTTTAAATTTCTTAATTAGTTTATGCTAATTGAATTAATTAATTATTGTTTAATTATGTTTATAATTATTAATTTTCTTATAATTGCTGTTATAGTTTTTGTTACCATGTGTTAGTAGTCTAATTTTTAGGGTTTAGGAGATTCAAGAACATGATAATGAGTTAGTTTAGTATTAATCGATTAGTTCCTGATTAGTAATTAAATTCCTATTATATGGATTGTAATTGAATTGTTACCAGGTTTAGCTGTGAATTTGATAATTGCTGAAATCGAGGTTGAGAGGTCAGATTACCACAATAAGACTACTGAATAATAGGCAAAACGAGTATATGCGAGCGAGAGCTGGTAGAGCAGTTTTGAGGAAATCTAAATTCGAGAGAATTAGTGAGCCCTAGTTTAATAAGTTTTAGTGAATTAATTGGTCTCTGCTATATGAGTGCATATTAATTGTTTATGGTGAAACGATTGCCCTAAATTTTTATAATTTAACTCTAAATTCATGTTTCTAGTCATTTTTCGTAGTTATCAATCAATTAGTTAAGAAAATCAACCAAAGCCTCTTACACAGTTTTTTTCTTTTTAAAACTAATAGAATTTAATAGCTTCCATGAGGATTCGATCCCTAATTCCTTAATTATATTACTTAGAGTTGTTTGGTATATTTTTGAGAGGTGTGCGATAGCTTGTTAGAGACGAATTTCAAAATTTCATCTCTTTTTTCCGTCTCTAAATTTTTTCTCTAATTTTAAAGACTAAAAAACAAAATAATCCGCCTGAAAAGTAGAGACGAATTTTAAATTCTATCTTTAAAATAGTTTTTTAATTTTCATCTCTACTTTAGACGCGAATAAAATTCATCTCTAATTATCTGTAGCTAAAATGAGGCTTTTTTGAAGTGGTAGTGGTCATGGTCGAGGTTAGACTAAACTAGCGATGGTTGTGGTCGTTTTGTAGGTGGTGGTTAAATATGGGGTGGTGAGGTCAGGGTGGTGGTGGTGGTGGTGATGAGTGGTCAACTATAACTTTGTTGAATTAGGATTTGTATCTTGGGGGTATGGTTTATGAATCTTCCGGATGAGGTGGGTATGAGATGTTAGGAGTACGGTATGAATATAAATACCCATAGATATGAATATAAACATTGAAATGGATTCTAACTCTATTCTAATTTGTCAAAAATAGTCCAACCAAATTGGCGCTTCGAGAACCCCATGTGGCCATATATTATACATGTAATTAAAAAAATATATGCTGAAATGTTATATTGTTATACATTGTCTAGAAAATCGTCACTATCACCCAAATTGATTTTCCATTTTTGCGTTTATGTTAAAAACTACTACCAAGTACCAACCACGACGTTTAACATTCTTGTAAAAAAAAAAAAAATATGAGGTGAATATTAATAAAATTTAAAAATGTAATATACCTGATGAGCTACAATTGGACACAAAATGTAAGGCAGTAGCACCATCATCACCAGAGGCACTAAAAGGATGTGGGGAGGTGAGTATCTCCATCGCTAAATTGTCCATCCCATATTTTACAGCAATGTAAAGAAGGCTCCTTCCATCATGATCAAGCATGTTGGAAAGCTTCTCCTTATCCATCCTCAATATTTCCAACCCGCATTCCTCGATTTCCTCCCCATATGAATCCAAAGCCACGTGGCAAGGGGTTCTTCCGTCTTGATTTATCATCAACCAAGGTGGTGACATCAAAGGGGTGTTGAAGGCATTCAGAAACAACTTTACTATCTTCACATTACCTCTTCCAGCGGCTGTATGAAGTGGATTATCCTTGAATGCTTCAGAGACTGGTTGACAAAGGAGTTGTTGAACCAATTCAAGTGGCAATAAATTACCCTCTATTACTTCTCTTATAAAATCTTCTCGCTCTTCCCATGCCGCGATGTGGAACATGTTGCCATACCAAATGTCATCCTCCGGTGGAAAAACAGTCAAGTAGTATTGTTTGGGTTTATTGTCGGCAACACATCTCCGTAGGAACTTTACATTTCCTATCCCTGCTGCCTTCCTCAACTCTACATCCATTTCCACTGTTGATGAACTTGACATCTTTAATTTCTCACTCTATAATTACTTTTAGTAATTGATTGATTTTTTTTTATGCAAGTAAATGATAGCCAGTTTATGGTCTATTGATCAATCATATGATGTGCTACTACTTGTATAATAAAGCTGACCTTAGTTTATGGTCTATTAATCTATCATATTATAATATGTCCATTGCACCAAGTAATTAAAAAAAAAAAAAAAAAAAAAAAAAAAAAAACACCCCCTCCAAATAAATAAATAATAATAATACGGATCAAGTAATAATTATAGTACAAAACAACCAACCACTACAACTTTTATAATATTGACTACATAGACCATAAATTGAATTATGTTTGTGATTCTCCACTACGGAGTACTTTTATTTTTAATAATCTATCAATTAATCAACATTTTCAGCGTAGTTGACTTTTTCTATTTGATCATTATTACTCCCTCTATTTCTTTTTAATTGCTATATTTGCTAATAGTATACATCACGATGAACTAATGAATTAAACGCTATACTATTCGACATGACTATATTTTTATGGTATGCATATAAGCTAATTAACGATAGTCTAAGGCCCTGTTCTTCTCGTCTTATTTTTACTTATTTTCAGCAAAAATAAGTTCAATTCAGCAAAAATCAGCAAAAATAAGTTTAGTTCAGCAAAAATCAGTTTCAATCCTTAATAAATTGTTCATAATTTCAGCAAAAATAAGTTCAGATAAGTAAAAATAAGTACAGATCAGCAAAAATAAGTTCAGATTAGCAAAAATAAGTTGAGGAGAACAGGGCCTAAATGTTCACTTGATTAACAATCTAAGTAAATAGAAGCAATGGACATGGACCCTTTGAGCTTTTCAATTTCAATTACTTGTATCTTGTTGCTAATGCTTTTACCATTTCAAAACACTGCAATGATTCATTGATTCCTGTGATCTATGATAATGCACATGACCACACTAATCCCCAATTTATTTTACGTAGTATTTTATTTTTAACTTATTATATGCATTAGGTAACAATAAATAATTTGTTTTTGTTGTTTAAGAGAGCGTGGGTGTGTACAGGCGGATGGTTGCTACTGTAGAAGATGACATTTTTTTGTAAAATACTAGTTGTCACATCGTGCGCAATATTGCGCCCCAAAATATATATGTATGTAATTATATTGTTTAGGCTTATACGATTCATAGTCGATGATTTTCGGTATAATTCGAGTGTAATGGATGTATATATGATTTTGGTAATACACATGATTCTAATTTGGCCTTATGTTGATAGTATGATGTATAGTGATTATTAGTTTGTTTAATAGTTATATATACTATTAAATTGTCAAACCTATCATGATTAAATTTTTTCAAAATAGCATATAAAGTATGTCCAATATGTTTAATAATATTAATTTTTTATATAATAATAAAATTTTATGGTTAGTAATGCGGTGTTTGTGAGTGTGTTGTTGGGGTTGTTAGTATTGGACGTGATTATGCCGTTATATACATTGTAAATTTGTAATTGTATCATATGTGACAAAGTAAGTTGTTGTATTAATAATTTCTCGTAGTATTTTTTGTTTACTTTTGTTTCGATATGTGTAACCATAGCCAGTATTATTTTTGTATGTCAAAATAGTCGCTTATTCCGTTATTATTTGTTTTAATATATTAGGTGAAATTGCTATAGTTGTTTGCGTGTGTTAGAGTTGAAGAAAAGGTTGCGTGCTTTAGGCTTGCATCTATGTGGACAAAAAGCCGAGGTAGTGGCGCGACTGAGGAGGTATGCAAAGGGGAAGGTGTTCGAGAAAGATAAAGCGCAAGATGCTGGTCATCCTAAGAAGAAGTAGTTATGTTTGTAATTAGTTAATGGCTAGTATAGCATTGTTTTGGAGATTGTAAGCTAAATCTGTACATAAATTTCCGATTTTGTTTTTGATCTATTGCAAAGTTTAAATCATAATGTAGAAAATAACATTGAAGCATATATCAATATATATTTTTAAACAAACAAAACTAATTAGGTAGTGTATTTGATATAGCATATCTGAATTCCAAAGGCAAATGGGTCTAAAGCCTCGAAATTCTTCTTAAAATGCCGGGACTTTGCAATGCAAAATCTAATTTCATTACATATTATAATAAGTTCAGTAGGGAACAAAGTTTTAATGTTCCGCTTAATATTCTAGATAATAGGTAATGCATGTGTAAAATGATCAACAGAGCTATTCAATGTCGACTTCACGAGCAGACCAAAATAACGCACGACTTTTACTAAGTGCAAGACTTGGGCCAACAGTAATCGTTGCCCATTTAATTTTCAGATCCTCAATTATTGTCTTTAGTGCTTCTTCATTATCCTGCAGCAATTTGTGTTGTTATATATTAGCCTAGTTTGATTTGATGTACTTTAAGTCATTACTTCCTTATTTAGTTAAGATGTACCTTTTGTTGCCAGAGAGAATAAGAAGAAAGTCCAGTGAGCTTTTCAATTTCAGCATGAAAAAAAGTTACTTCGATCTCTCCTGTGGCATCTGCTACTTTAGCCTTCAACGTAGCTCTACAAAAAAAAACATGTATAGCTGTAATTTGTTGCTTGTAATAGGTCAGTAATATTAACAGAGGCATAATTCATGAATGGGTGAAGAATGTGTAAGCTAATGTGGTAAAATCTATGTTTTACCTAGGCACACACTTGGTCTCCGTAGGCATACAAGACTTGCAACTGAATTGTGATTCTGCTGTTGGTGGTGATGAAACTGCACGCTTGCCACGTTTATCACATCCTAGATAAAGGTGAAGATGTTCAACTGTGGCATTGCTAACGGTTGCATATAAGGTAAATTGTTCTTCTTGCCAAGTATTAGGAGCCTGAAATTCAAGACATAATCTGTTAATATATGAAATTGTTTTTTGGTGTATGAAATTTATGCTCATTTGCTTTTTGCATAGCTAGTATACCTTACGCTCTTGCAATTGTATTGCTGTCATCTGTATTGGTTTTGCATCTGCAGCTAGTAGTAGCACGAGCTTTGCTTGCCAATCAATTAATTTACTTTCATTTACAACAACCCTGTAAAAAATGAATACATTATATTTGTGAAATGAAACATCATAGGGATTCTTTGCATAAATAGAATTTACCCCTACTTACCAAGAACGCAATGCATCTGCCTTTGGTCCCTTAGGATTTAGAATGATGGAGGTTGACATTGATGAACAAAGAGTAAATCCTGTATAAAGGGAAATCAAAAACTCTAAACATTTTCAGAATGTGCAATGGATGGCAGTCATGCAATGTTCAATCTTATAAGATAATAATTGTGGCTTGGTTATTACCTCTATAGCCTCGGACTTTTAAAGCTATAAAACCAATCACATTAAGTGAATTAGACCATTCTTGAGCTAGATGTGCATACGGCTGTGCAATTTCATTCCAAAGAGAAATTATAATAGGCCTGTCATGACTGGTTTGCACCAATAACAAGTTTAGTGTTATGATAAAACAGTTATAAACTAAATGACTGCTAAATGTTGATTAATCTATATTGATTTGTACCTATGGTCAATGATGCGGAATTCAAATACTTGATCTTCTCCACCATCAGCTTTAGGTATTGATCTTGGTCCATTTGCATATATTACAATACCTAATACATCTACAAATATACTCTGTCATTTATTTTTAAACATTACATTTAAGCTAAGATATTAAAAGATGCACATATAAGAGGTGTTATTGATATATATACCATAAAGTGTATCATCATTGATGCTCCGTGGTATTGCACCTATGTTACAATATTGTGGTTCTAGCACAGCAGGATCAATTGGAACTGGTTCTATGGTAGCTCTTCCGTTGATAACAAGAGCATGTTCCTGTGGTCGTGTAGCATGTTGAGCAGGTACTTGTGTAATAGTTGCATTAGATATCACATATTCTCCATTTCGTTGCAGTGCCTCATCGAATGCTTCAATGTCATTGTTGAATAATGTAGCCTTCATTTTGAATCCCTGGGAAAAACAGTATCAGTGATTTTTAGTATATACATGTTTATAGATTTGTAGGTCATGTTTGAACTTTGGTTTGTAGTACCTCTGCATCTTCAAGTAACAGTCTATGGTATCTTGATTTGTTTTCTGGCTTCTGAGGTGATCCTTTATGGATCACTTTAACTTTTACAGCATAATTTTTATTCTTGGTTGTTAATTCTTTAAGAGGTTTATATTCAGGTTTCATAATTGCTCTGTAAAATGGAGAATATAAAATCAGTGAATTAGTAAACTTGATATTTTCTACCGTAATTCATATCTGTTTTGAGCTTAGCATGTATTTCTAATTTAATTCATTAGTGTAGAATCTGAAATAGAAAGCTTTGTAATAATCAACAAGTTATTTTTGTTATTCTATGGAAAAAGAATAATGTAAATTACAAAGTTGTTTCATCAAAGAGAATGTAAACTACACAAACTAATGAAAATGCATTATAAATACCGCAACATCCTTGTACTGTCAACTCTATATCAGCAATAATCTATTTCATGCATTGAAACATACGGAGGTAATGAAAATCTCAGTTATGAGAAACCAAATAGAAGGCGCACTGTGGGTAATATTTATGCTAGGAAGAAAGTTAAAGGTCTTTGACCTACTATTTCGGCAGCATCAGTAGAACTGAATAAGATGAAGAAGGAAATTGAAGGTTTTTGAAAAAGCTAGCAGAGGTAATGCATGTCTAAAACAGCCTAATAGTAATACAAATACTGTCATATGTCTTGTAATAGCTATTCAATTTATTTCCAGCAGTATAATTCACCAGCATAAATCTAATAAACTGAAATGATAGGAAGCAACTCATAGAATAAAGGTAGCATTATATTTCAGCAGCACAGGAAGAGATATTACTAAACACAAAAAAAAGGCAAAGCAATAAACCAAAGTGAAGACATACCTTAAAATGGAATAACAACTCATAAAGTCTCGTATAGTTCTTAGAATGAGTTACATACCTTGTGCCAACAGCAGAAGTTATGGTATTCAACAATAAGCCAAAGCAAGAAGATCTTCGAAATAAAAGAGAACTATAAAAGTTAGGAGTAAATCTGAATTTAATGGAAAAAATCACTTGCATATAGATGGCTTCTACATGTTAAAGGGAAGAGTAGTAGAACCTTCTATGTAATAAAAAAGAGTCAAACTACTTTGTCAAAAGTAAAATTAGCATACCATACCCTATTGCTTGTTGTAGGCAGCAGTTTTTACTGTGCATAGACAACTGTACATTGAACAGTGATGTATATGTAGTCCTTGTTTATATTATCTTACCAATTCCAGAAATTCATGAAAATTGTAACTTGTAAAATGTGGTGAATGGTGTGGTTGAAATCTAACTTCTATAGTTGTTCCCTGTTAAAATCTATCAGTACAACTAAAGTATCATTTTCAGCTGTTTTTTTTTTTTTTGGCTTATTGTAGAATGTGTTCTGCAATGTAATATGGTTATTGATCTTATATGATACTTTAAGTATTGTTAATAAAATAATTACCTAAATTAAAAAATCAGTGAATGAATGAATTGATAGTGTAGATATCAGAAGCAAAAAGAGCAGATATGGAACACATCATACCTGGATGTCACTTTTGGCATGTCAAAACATAATATTATTTATCAGATTACTAAATTTCAATACTCTACATTTCTGACCATGTTCAGAGAGTTAAATAGCATGTAATATAGATGTTATCACATATCAGTCGCGTGATGTAAATCCTTGAACAGAAACTGCCTGCCGTAGCATATATTTTAGTCTTCTTTACAGTATTTGTACAATTAAACTGCTTGAATTCAGAGTTGTAGCTGAACTGATTTCGTCTGTTCCTTTGAATATTTATAGGGTTATGTGGAAAACGCAATAAATAAACTGGTTAACTGTGTGCATCCTGCATCAAACGTATAGGTGTATCAGTATAAACACGAACATTGTTTGTATAATGCATTATAGATAATGAAAATAAGGTAAATAAGACATATACTTGTATGATTTCAGCTCTGGCAAGTACTTCATATGATCTAACATTTCGAACTAAATTTCGTCTTTGATGTTGCTGGTTTGGAAATGCAAATACATTAATCTTCGAAGCTTGTCGAGCTCTAGACAATGCAACATATAGTTGTCCATCCCCATGAGAGAAACATGGACTCTTTAAATAAGCCCCAACTTCATTTAATGTCTGTCCTTGAGATTTATTGATAGTCATTGCGAAACATAGCTTAATTGGAAATTGCTTCCGTTGAAACTGAAAAGGGAACTCTGAAGATGAGGATGGCCGGAGACAAATCCGTGGTAATAATACTTCTGTGCCTTTGAAATACCCTGCAGCAATTTCGCAAACAATTATATTTGGAAGGAAGTTCTTACATATTAGTCGAGTTCCATTGCATAGACCATTTGAGGGATTCAAATTCCGTAGTAACATAATAGGGCTGCCTTTTTTAAGCACATGTTGATGAGGGCTCATGCCTCCTAGACATAAGGTGTGAAGGAATTCTGTGGGGTAAATATGGGAATTGTCATCAAGCAAAGTGTTGAAACTGTTATAAGTAACACTTTCACCTTCAAACTTTTCAATAAAGAGTGAATTGATTGCATCGACATCATCATTTTTAGGTGATAATATTGCTCTGTTAACAAAAGCATGTGACCCACTGTGAGCATTATAATGATCTGGCAGTAACTGATTCATCAATACCGCAGGTGTTTCTGATGATAAGCTTAGTATACAATTTATAATCCGTGGCATTTCTAAAGTAGCCTGTTCAGTTTGCTGTAGTTTTCCATCGCCTAATGACAAGAGAAAGGCAGCAAAGTCAGGATCTTCACGGGCACGCATATTTTCATGTAAGTGAAATCTGGTGAATTGTTCCCATAAATGAGAGGACACTAAACTTGCATCAACAGCTTCTTTTTGTGTTTTGCGAGGAAGGACTGGCAACACTTGTCTGAAATCTCCACCAAATACGATTATCTTTCCCCAAATAGTGTATCACTGTTGCATAAGTCTCGCAATAATAAGTCTAGAGCATGGATGCTTGCCTTATGTGCCATTGGAGCTTCATCCCAAATAATGAGCGTTGCTTCCTTTAATATTGCAGCAAGACTGCCTTGTTTAGGTACATTACAAGCTAATGATATATCATGATCGATTGGTAATTTGAATCTAGAATGTGCAGTTCTTCCATTTGGCAAACCTGCTGCAGCAATGCCAGACGATGCAGTTGGAAGGACTATCTTACCCATCTCCCTAACTTTAGCATATAATGCACAATATAGAAATGTCTTACCTGTCCCTCCTGGACCATCAAGAAAAAAGGCACCAGGTTCATTGACTTTAATCTTTTGCATTATTGTCTTATAAGCTTTTTTCTGCTCATTGTTAAGCTGCTTTCGAGCTGCTATATATTCAACTGGTATTCGAGCTTCCATAACATCACGTATATCTCTTGTGATCCGTAGTGTCTGATCTTGAACTTCTTTTAAATGTTGCAAACCAAATTCAGATAAATTTTTGCCCGTATGTTCAAGTAACTGTTCTATCTTTTTTGCAGTCTGTGCTAGAATCTGGTTTTCTGAAAAGGCTGAGTTGTTTCTTATATCTTCTGATAAGTAATAATAATACTTCTCCCATAGCTCAGCAGGATTTGGTGGTTTAGAGAAGATTAATAGTGTCACAAATAAATTTCGTAATGCATGAGGCATCTGAAGTTGTAATGCTTCATCTAGACATTGTTCTGCAAGATCAGATTGCTAAACTATTCCCCTTTTTATACATGCTTCCTCAAAGCTGGTAAAAATATGATTATCGACTGTTTTCAGATCAGTATAAGATGTTGGGCCTCGAACATTAGCTAATAAAAGACGTAAAAAATATCTATCAGGATCTGAAGGACTTACAAATGTTAACCGTCCAACCATAAAACCCCTTTTCCTTTCTTTCCATATTCCTGCTCTGTCATCCCAAGTAAAATGCTCTGGAAATTCAGAGTATAGATATTTTGGACCATCAATGCTTGACCTGTTAGTTTCAAAAAATTCAGTTAAAGGAGTCCTACATCGGCGTCCATCAGAAACAACATTTTCTAAATTTTCAGCAGGACTAAAAGTTATATTCTTTGAATTATGACAGTGAACCGGCAGTGGCATGACTGGAGGTGACATTTCATGTAAATCGAAGCCAAATATCCGCCAATCTGCTTCTGGTGGTGATACCCATCTTCCTGACCGGAAGTTACCGATTTCATTAACAGCCTCACCATTTTCAGTATTTCCAACGAGAAAAGAAACTCGATCATGCCCTTTATAGACATATTTATAAAGGTATTTCACCGCTTGTATAGTGGAGCATATTTCAACGTTAAAATGACAATCAAAAAGCGCTAACAGATAAGGATTATAAGGGATTACCCATTGGTTATCCATTACATGTCCTCGAATACGTATCTTTTCACCAGTATCTTGATGTCTATATATTGGATAGCCATCATCATTGTTCGTTGTGAAGGGTGTAAAGTTTTTTGGGTAGCGAGCCTTGCAATATGGTTTTCCATTTTATTCTTTCATGCAAGGGCATTTAGGGTTTACATCACCACAAGGTCCATGAATCATATGATTTAGTACAGTAGTTCGCAGGTGTGAGTTGAGTGTGCTCGGTATCTCTGCTGAAACAAATTTATCATATTGTTCTGGATTCTTGATCTTTGCTTCATGCTTTAAAATAATAAGGAAGTGTGCATGTGGCAAGCCTCGCTTCTGAAATTCAACCACATATGCTGCTACTTCACCAAAAAAACTCTTATCGATCATTTCTTTTTCAGCTGCCATTAGCTTTGCTCTGAATATTCTTGCTATCAAGTCTGGTCTATTCTGTGCCACTTGTCCTTCTTCTAAATGTTCCATAATTTCAGGCCAATTAGGGTTACAAGTCATTGTTGCGAATAGGTTTTCCAAATCGCTGAACAAGAGTCATTGCATTTAAATAGCGACGGCGCATATCTCTTGGTCCACCAATAAAAGACTGTTGCAATACTATCCGTTGGCCAGCTTCTGCACCTTTAACTTCTCCCATAACAATAGCATCAATAAGACCTTTGTACAAATCAGCACGAATTTTACTCTGATTATTGCAAAAAAATCCAAGCGTGTGCTTTTAAGTTTGACATACATATCAACTATATACTGTAGGAGTAAACGGCCTGCTGCTAGTACACGATTCTTTTTTCGGATTTGAAGCATATATGCGTAGTACTCACGACAAGAAATATCTTTCCGAGGCTTTTTATTAGCTGTAGAAGGACTACAATTGATTCAATATATGTTATATATTTCTCTTAATGGCAAGTAATCATCTACTTTCAGTAAATTAAAACTAGAAAAAAAACTTACGTGCCGCTTCTTGAGCTATAATATCTGCAGGATCTGTTAAATGATGAACTGACGCTTGATTCAGAGTTATTGTTGCTCTACTCTTCTTAGGATATCTGGGGATTCCAGGATGCCAACCACTATCACCAAATGGGAATAATAGAGGATATTGTAAGGGACCATAACAGCCATAATAATGATAGATTCTATGAGCAGTATTTGATTTCCCTGTAACTATTATGAAAGGTCCGCTGCATTGGTCACCATGGGGCTGGTCTGCCCATATTGCAGCTACCTCATCTGATGTTAGTGCATTATAAAGGCGAACATCTGGTACATCATTTGTATTAATGCGAATGGTAGTATTTTCATTCACAGGAACTTCCTTTAAGCTCTTGAAAAACTGAGCATAAGGGTTTAAATGCATCACTTTCATTAATATGGAAATTACTTCTAGTCGAAGGTTATCAAAACAACTCGATCTTAATGACAGTTCTGCCTGAGAATCATAAAAATAAAGCTGAAGATATTTGGGACATTGATTGGCTGGTAATAGGTCAGGAAGGAAATGGTAAATTTGGCCATGTAAACGAAACACGTAAATGCCTTTATGTGTTTGAGAATCAATTTTCCCACCAATTGAGCTAAAAGCAAAGAGATTATCATAAATACGAGAATGACTTTGAAAGTGAGTGGCAAGGTCTGTTTTTGCAGTGTATAAATATAGTAGACTTTCAGGAAACGAATTTGAAGCTATTTGTACTTCACCACTTGAACAACAAAAACCAGGCGGTTCAAATTCAAACTTCTTTGCATCACAAAATTGGCAGTATGTTGGTGGTGACAGTAAGCGAGGAGCAGTAGGAATTACATTCCATGATATAGCTTCTAAAACCATATGCAATCGGTTAATATGTAAATTATATAATTTAAGAATTACTTGCTATGTCATATTTGGTAGATGTTATATTTGAGATTACCTGCATCTTCCCTTCTTAGCTGTTTATTTCTTTGAACAGTTGTGGTTGGGATGAAATTGGTAGACATATCAGTTGAACATTCTCCAACATCTCCTTCAGTATATAAAGAGGCAAAGGCTCTTTTTGGCTGTAAAATATAAGCCTCAGATTCAGAATGTGGTGCAGACGTGATTCTCCTCATTCGATAAGGTGCATGTTGCTGATAATGCTCCATAACAAACTATGATTCACAACTGAATAATTATTTGTATTAGAAAATCAACAATGAATAATTAGGGTATTATATATGAGAATACATTAAAACATAAGACTGATATAGAAACAGCGCATGAAAGCGGTCGTATAATACCAAATCCGGAACTTTCCATTAATTTGATAAGCATGCATTACAAAATATGACTACATTGATAATGTATCTAAAACACATACATAGGTGCCACTGTAGCACTAATTTGATAATCTAGGCTAATCATCAGCAAGAACAATTTGCAAAAGAAACTATTTCTACATACTATTTGCACTAATAATATTAAACTGGATACTAATCCACATAGATGGTACCATATGACAAATCTACACATCAGTACAAAGAGGGACCTATTATTCCTAATATTAACTGTAGCTTAAACTTAGCAGCTGCATGGAAAGGATTTGGCAGAAATATGGGATCAGTAACTGTCTTAGAATTTTGAGTGACCTTTTCTGCACTTGTAGACACTGCTTAACTCAGGCGGTAGTAATCGTGGTGCAATAGAAGAATCAAAAGAACTGCTTGCCTCACAGGTATGCCTTTTTCTAGGAGCTTTAGGTGGCTGATTGGCTTGACTGATTTGTGCCTGAACAGATGTAGGGGTCATTGTATCTTCCTCCAACACAATAGTATCACCATGTATATGTTCTTGCAGACCAAGGACTCGTTCCTTCACATTTATGTACTTTATTCGCTCAGAAGCAGCTGCTTCAGCATTCTCAGGCAACAAATGGTAGCTAATATCTTCAATTTCAAATGCAAACTTAGTCATTAGGAAATCAATTGTTTTCCGAGCCAAGGATTGCTTAGCTGTCTCCACATCAAAAGCCTTGTCACCAACAACAAACCACGATGACCGGTTATTATCTGCAAATGAGCCTCCAACCCATGCTGCAAAAATATCCTCATGCAACTTCAAGATGTTAATTTGAAACAGGAAAATATGCAGCTTTTCAACAACATTCCTTAGCAATTGCAAGAAATCAATACGCACAGTCTTATATCCCCAGTCTAATCCCTCAACTTCATGGAAATCATAAGAACATGAGATGAAAGCATTTTGTTCAATCTTAGTAAGAAATTCATGTTTAAGTTGATATAGCTGCATGCTACGGTCATTCTGAATACGTCTATCAAGGTTAATATCAACTACCTTCAACTTATGTATATCGGTCAAGAATGCACCCATTCTTCTTGCTGCAGATTCACATGATAATTCAAATGTATCCTTCTCATCACCAATTACACTACATCCAAAATCGCTCAATGGAAGAGTGATACTGACCTCTGTTGTTTCTTTAATAACATCATGATATGTGTAAATAGGTTCAGCATATCCCAATGCACAGCAAATGTCTTATGATTTTCATGTTTAAATAGGTTCATGNTGCACAGCAAATGTCTTTTAAGACAGCTACAAACCCAATCGAAATAATGGTAGTTGTTCCTGCCATAACCTTTCCATAAAAACAACTAAGCAGCTAATCTCTTAACGTCCAATAACAACATTAGCTATAAATATACAAATACCAAAATCTATTACAGTCTAAAAACAATATACTACATATATTTTTACAAATTCTTAAACAAATAGCCATGATGAATTACAGAGGAATATAATATCTGATGCTGCATATGGCATACTCTATATATATAATAAGCACATATATAAATGCAAACAAAGACCTTCTATTTCATTATTGTATATATTCAAATATGATAACAACATAATACTATGTAAAACAAATATTGAATTGCGGCTTATGGAAATCAAATTGTGGAACTTCTACTAACAAAATTCTAGCCAGGATTAGCAACTATCTACTCTGAAATCATTATAGTATAAAACCAAAAGAGAATACAGAACAACAATATTTATTAGAAATTAACCCCAAAAAGCATAGGATATTCAAATTATAAACACTTCAAATAAAGTTGAAAATGAATAAAGTATGCAATGAAAAGACAGCATAGACTAAGAACATATAATCTAAAACCAACAATAAACAACCATCAAAGACAACTTCCTACTATGAAATCATTATAGTGTACAATGAAAGCACAATATAAAATTCTGTATGGGTGGACAAAGAAGAACTTACTTTAGTAAAGTCAAGATATGGATGGACTGCTAATTTCCAACAATATCAAATGAAGCCAAAAGCAGAACAAACTAACTTACAGAAACTCTAAAAATGATATCATATTATGATATATATATATTTATTTATATATAGATACAATATATAACAATGGTAAAAACACCAAATTATGCAACACAACCTAGTCTAGGAGGCATTACCTTCCCCAAACAAAAAGGAAAAAACTACCCATAAAATCTATTAGTACATCCCAAAATCTTAGGCACAACAATTTAAAATTAACATAAAGTACCATTCCTCAAATTCAGCTTAAAAAAAAAACAATATTGTAGAATGTTTGGCGGTTTTTATTACCACCAAATTTCATGTTTTGCTGATTTTAAGAAATCAGCCATGCCTTTGCTTACAAAGAAACAGTGCAACACTGTTTTGCAGTCAAAAAAGCCGTCCTAACTAACCAAAAGCACAGGAATGCTGCTTTGAACTTACCAAAACACTAACAAATTTACCAATGACAAAACCCAATTCTACAGCCCAACTTCTATAGCCCAACTAACCACAAATTGCATTACTAACCAACTATCAACAACCATACAAGCAATGTATAATCGCAACAGGTAATTGGAAGCACAAAATAAACCAAAGGACCAAACCTGAAAGCTGATTACGCTGCAATTCGAATCTATGCAAACAACAATACCATCCCCCATCGAATCCAACACCAGATGCAACAATACAGTAGTTGCAACAAAGCAATTAAGCACCGCCTTGACCGCCTCCTGATTTTACTAAAGTAAGTTCATCTTTCTCCACCCATACAGAATTTTATACTATGCTTTCATTTTATACTATAATGATTTCATAGTATGCAGTAGTCTTTGATGGTTGTTCATTGTTGGTTTTAGATTATATGTTCTTAGTTTATGTTGTGATTATAATGTTCGAATTTATATGATTCATAGTCGATCCTTTTCACTATAATCCTTATATAATGGACACATGGCTGTAATTTGGTAATATATATGGTTGTAATTTGGTAATTTACCCTGATTATGGGGTTGTTCAATAGGTATATTATTAAAAGGATAAACCCATCATGAATAGATCATTTACTAATAATAGATAAATCTCATAAATGCATTTACCAATTGTACCTATTCAAAGAATATTAATAGCTCATGATGCATTATGTAAGAAATTCATGTGAAAGCTTTCAGCGTTCTCAGCCATATTAATGTAATGGTAGTTTCATTGATTGTAATCCCATTGTTTGACATCACATTGTTTTAATTTGATCAACCTGCAGTAATCTCCATCAACCGCAACAGGTAATTAAAAGCATAAAATAAACCAAAGGACCAAACCTGAAAGCTGATTACGCTGCAATTCGAATCTATGTAAACAACAATACCATTCCCCATTGAATCCAACACCAGATGTAACAATACAGTAACTGCAACAAGCCAATTAAGCACCGTGTTGACCGCCATTGATATTGGCAGGTGCAAGGTTTACAATGGATCACTAAAAATCTACCTCAAGAACAAATTCCGCTTAGCCATCCAAGCGTTGCAAATAAACCACAAATATATGGCTTGGGTCCAATTCCAAACCCTAACCAAACGCCTAAAAATGGTGTTTATACCCCCAAAAAATTCGAAATCTATAATTAAATCCTATAAAGCCTAATCAAAATAATCAAAAGGCTTTCCAGAATAATCAACACGAAGAACAAATATTTTCAACAGATTAATCAACACGCAAAATCCAATTATTCTGAACAGATTAATCAAACTAAAAAATCTACCCCAATAACAAAAATTCGAAATTCAGAATTAAATTCTATAAAGGCTCAATAGCCTTTCGAGATTAATCAACGCGAAGAACAAATATTCTGAACAGAGTAATCAACGCGAAAAACCCAAGTATTCTGAACAGAGTAAGCAAATTCAAAACCCTAAACCAACCACCTAAAGTTCGAAAACCCTAATTAAAAATTCAAAATGATATGCTATAAACTGTAGTCAAAACAATCAAATTAACAAAAATCAAACAGATCCAATTCCAAACTCTAACCAAACGCCTAAAAACCGTGTTTATACCCCAAAAAATTCGAAATTCAGAATTAAGTTCTATAAAGCCTAATTAAAATAATCAAACGCCTTTCCAGATTAATCAACGCGAAGGAAATATATTTTGAACAGACTAATCAATTGGAAAAATCCAAATATTCAAAACAGAGTAATCAACCTAAAAAATCTGGCCCAATAACAAATTTTTCTTAACCATGCAAGGGTCGCAAAGAAAAGCGCAGAAAACTGAATTTTAGACATGCAACAGTCGCAAAAAAATGTAAAGATCAGAGAAGAAGAAAGCAATTTAAAGGTAAGCATGTCAAAAAAGAAGAACACACAAAATCCAATTATTCTGAACAGATTAATCAAACTAAATAATCTACCCTAATAACAAAAATTCGAAACTCACAATTAAATTCTATAAAGCCTCAAACACCATTCCAGATTAATCAACGCGAAGAACAAATTTTCTGAACAAAGTAATCAACGCAAAAAATCCACCTATTCTGAACAGAGTAATCAAATTAAAAACCCTAAACCAACCCCCTAAAGTTCGAAAACCCTAATAAAAAATTCAGAATGATATGCTATAAACCGTAATAAAAAAATCTCATTAACAAAAATAAAACAGATCCAACTCCAAACCATAACCAATATTTTGAAAACCTAAAAAACATCCAAATATCCTGAACAGAGCAATCAACCTAAAAAATTTACCCCAATCACAAATTCTTCTTAAGCATGCAAGAGTCGCAAAGAAAAGCGTAGAAAACTGAATTTTAGACATCCAAGGGTCGCTAAAAAATGTAAAGATCAGAGAAAAAAATCCAACTATTCTAAACAGAATAATCAAATTCAAAACGCTAAACCAATCCCCTAACGTTCGAAAACCCTAATAAAAAAATTCAGCATGATATACTATAAACCGTAAGCAAAACAATCACATTAACAAAAATAAAACAGATCCAATTTCAAACCATAACCAAACGCCTAAAAACCGTGTTTATACCCCCTAAAAACTCGAAAATCAAACTCGAAAAATCAAAATATCCTGCACAGAGCAATCAACCTAAAAAATCTGAATTTTAGACATGCAAGGGTCGCAAAGAAAAGCGCAGAAAACTGAATTTTAGACATCCAAGGGTCGCAAATAAAAAAATTCAACATGATATACTATAAACCGTAATCAAAACAATCACATTAACAAAAATAAAACAGATCCAATTTCAAACCATAACCAAACGCCTAAAAACCGTGTTTATACCCCCTAAAAACTCGAAAATCAAACTCGAAAAATCAAAATATCCTGCACAGAGCAATCAACCTAAAAAATCTGAATTTTAGACATGCAAGGGTCGCAAAGAAAAGCGCAGAAAACTGAATTTTAGACATCCAAGGGTCGCAAATAAAAAAATTCAACATGATATACTATAAACCGTAATCAAAACAATCACATTAACAAAAATAAAACAGATCCAATTTCAAACCAAAACCAAACGCCTAAAAACCGTGTTTATACCCCCCAAAAACTCGAAAATCAAACTCGAAAAATCAAAATATCCTGCACAGAGCAATCAACCTAAAAAATCTGAATTTTAGACATGCAAGGGTCGCAAAGAAAAGCGCAGAAAACTGAATTTTAGACATCCAAGGGTCGCAAATAAAAAAATTCAACATGATATACTATAAACCGTAATCAAAACAATCACATTAACAAAAATAAAACAAATCCAATTTCAAACCATAACCAAACCCCTAAAAACCCTGGTTATACCCCCAGAAACTCGAAAATCAAACTCGAAAAATCAAACTATCCTGCACAGAGCAATCAACCTAAAAAATCTGAATTTTAGACATGCAAGGGTCGTAAAGAAAAGCGCAGAAAACTGAATTTTAGACATCCAAGGGTCGCAAATAAAAAATTTAAGATGATATACTATAAACCGTTATCAAAACAATCACATTAACAAAAATAAAACAGATCCAATTTCAAACCATAACCAAACGCCTAAAAACCGTGTTTATACCCCCCAAAAACTCAAAAATCAAACTCGAGAAATCAAAATATCCTGCAGAGAGCAATCAACCTAAAAAATCTGAATTTTAGACATGCAAGGGTCGCAAAGAAAAGCGCAGAAAACTGAATTTTAGACATCCAAGGGTCGCAAATAAAAAAATTCAACATGATATACTATAAACCGTAATCAAAACAATCACATTAACAAAAATAAAACAGATCCAATTTCAAACCATAACCAAACGCCTAAAAACCGTGTTTATACCCCCTAAAAACTCGAAAATCAAACTCGAAAAATCAAAATATCCTGCACAGAGCAATCAACCTAAAAAATCTGAATTTTAGACATGCAAGGGTCGCAAAGAAAAGCGCAGAAAACTGAATTTTAGACATCCAAGGGTCGCAAATAAAAAAATTCAACATGATATACTATAAACCGTAATCAAAACAATCACATTAACAAAAATAAAACAGATCCAATTTCAAACCATAACCAAACACCTAAAAACCGTGTTTATACCCCCCAAAAACTCGAAAATCAAACTCGAAAAATCAAAATATCCTGCACAGAGCAATCATCCTAAAAAATCTGAATTTTAGACATGCAAGGGTCGCAAAGAAAAGCGCAGAAAACTGAATTTTAGACATCCAAGGGTCGCAAATAAAAAATTCAACATGATATACTATAAACCGTAATAAAAACAATCACATTAACAAAAATAAAACAGATCCAATTTCAAACCATTACCAAACGCCTAAAAACCGTGGTTATACCACCCAAAAACTCGAAAATCAAATTCGAAAAATCAAAATATCCTGCAGAGAGCAATCAACCTAAAAAATCTGAATTTTAGACATGCAAGGGTCTCAAAGAAAAGGGCAGAAAACTGAATTTTAGACATCCAAGGGTCGCAAATAAAAAAATTCAACATGATATACGATAAACCGTAATCAAAACACTCACATTAACAAAAATAAAACAGATCCACTTTCAAACCATAACCAAACACCTAAAAACCGTGTTTATACCCCCCCAAAAACTCGAAAATCAAACTCGAAAAATCAAAATATCCTGCACAGAGCAATCAACCTAAAAAATCTGAATTTTAGACATGCAAGGGTCGCAAAGAAAAGCGCAGAAAACTGAATTTTAGACATCCAAGGGTCGCAAATAAAAAAATTCAACATGATATACTATAAACCGTAATCAAAACAATCACATTAACAAAAATAAAACAGATCCAATTTCAAACCATAACCAAACGCCTAAACACCGTGTTTACACCCCCCAAAAACTCGAAAATCAAACTTGAAAAATCAAAATATCCTGTACAGAACAATCAACCTAAAAAATCTGAATTTTAGACATGCAAGGGTCGCAAAGAAAAGCGCAGAAAACTGAATTTTAGACATCCAAGGGTCGCAAATAAAAAAATTCAACATGATATACTATAAACCGTAATCAAAACAATCACATTAACAAAAATAAAACAGATTCAATTTCAAACCATAACCAAACGCCTAAAAACCGTGTTTATACCCCATGAAAACTCGAAAATCAAACTCGAAAAATCAAAATATCCTGCACAGAGCAATTAACTTAAAAAATCTGAATTTCCGACATGCAAGGGTCTAAAAAAAAGCGCAGAAAACTGAATTTTAGACATCCAAGGATCGCAAATAAAAAAAATCAACATGATATACTATAAACCATAATCAAAACAATAACCTTAACAAAAATAAAACAGATCCAATTTCAAACCATAACCAAACGCCTAAAAACCGTGTTTATACCCCCCAAAAACTCGAAAATCAAACTCGAAAAATCAAAATATCCTGCACAGAGCAATCAACCTAAAAAATCTGAATTTTAGACATGCAAGGGTCGCAAAGAAAAGCGCAGAAAACTGAATTTTAGACATCCAAGGGTCGCAAATAAAAAAATTCAACATGATATACTATAAACCGTAATCAAAACAATCACATTAACAAAAATAAAACAAATCCAATTTCAAACCATAACCAAACCCCTAAAAACCCTGGTTATACCCCCCAGAAACTCGAAAATCAAACTCGAAAAATCAAACTATCCTGCACAGAGCAATCAACCTAAAAAATCTGAATTGTAGACATGCAAGGGTCTAAAAGAAAAGGGCAGAAAACTGAATTTTAGACATCCAAGGGTCGCAAATAAAAAAATTCAACATGATATACTATAAACCGTAATCAAAACAATCACATTAACAAAAATAAAACAAATCCAATTTCAAACCATAACCAAACCCCTAAAAACCCTGGTTATACCCCCCAGAAACTCGAAAATCAAACTCGAAAAATCAAACTATCCTGCACAGAGCAATCAACCTAAAAAATCTGAATTGTAGACATGCAAGGGTCTAAAAGAAAAGGGCAGAAAACTGAATTTTAGACATCCAAGGGTCGCAAATAAAAAAATTCAACATGATATACTATAAACCGTAATCAAAACAATCACATTAACAAAAATAAAACAGATCCAATTTCAAACCATAACCAAACGCCTAAAAACCGTGTTTACACCCCCCAAAAACTCGAAAATCAAACTTGAAAAATCAAAATATCCTGTACGGAGCAATCAACCTAAAAAATCTGAATTTTAGACATGCAAGGGTCGCAAATACAAAAATTCAACATGATATACTATAAACCGTAATCAAAACAATCACATTAACAAAAATAAAACAGATTCAATTTCAAACCGTAACCAAACGCCTAAAAACCGTTTTTATACCCCCCAAAAACTCGAAAATCAAACTCGAAAAATCAAAATATCCTGGACATAGCAATCAACCTAAAAAAATCTGAATTTTAGACATGCAAGGGTCGCAAAGAAAAGCGAAGAAAAACTTAATTTTAGACATGCAAGGGTCGGAAAAAAAATCTAAAAATTAGAGAAGAAGAAAGGAACTGAAGGGGAAGCGTTTGAGAAGAAGAAAGGGAGAAGAAGAAAGGAATTGAAATTGAGAAATCAGAGAAGAAGAAAGATGTTGAAGGGGAAGCGTTTGGAAGGTCAGAGAAAAAGAAAGAAATTGAAGGGGAAGCGTGCCAGAGAAGAAGAATGGGAATTTTCCAAAGAGAAGCGTTTGGAAGGTTAGAGAAAAAGAAAGAAAGTGAAGGGGAAGCATGCCAAAGAAGGAAAAAAGTGAAGGATAAGGGTGTCTTTTTTATTTTGTTAAATATCAAATTTTTTAAATATCAAATAGTGCCCACTTGCTGACATGGACCAATGGGAGTGGGTTATTGTTAAAAGAACAGTAATTTCCCCAAGACACTTTTATGTATGTTATAGATTGTAAGTTTTAATTCAAGTTATGTAAAACTCAAATTATTCAAGTCACACAAATTCACTATTGAAATAAAATAATTAATTTTGTAAATTAACACCCTAATAAGAAAATTAAAGTCATAACAAATCTATAAAAAACTTATATACGACAATCTTATTTGTTAAGACCATTAAATATTTATTATTTAGTCAAAAAATTGTATTATTTAATTTAATAAACATAATAGTTAATTAAAATTACAAATAGTTGAGGTCTTACTGTAAGATGCTCTTACGGAAGACTTATTAAAAATTATTCAAGTTTCAAATAACTACAGAGTAAAAATTAGAAAACTAGTGACATTACAAAATTAAAATTGCATTCCTTTGGCTAAAGACTTTTACTTATATTATAGCTATTATACAGATTAGGAGAATAAGGGATACAGTTAGAGCTTCCCTTCTAATTCCATATGATCATAAGATATATATAGCGTGAGGATCCCATGAGAACCCTCCTTGCATGAAAACCGTAAAAACTACTAAATTACGACCGTATTAAATACATTTAAAAATTACAATAACTTTTCAACAATAGCTAGCTAGAGCGCTCTAATTACTGACGACATTTTCTTCTTTTCAATCCTTTAAATATTTTTTAGATCATTTGTATGGGGGTTTAGTTTAATTGATATTAAGTTCTTCATTCAAACTCCCCTCTCATGTTCTTTATATAAAAATCCCACTGACTTGTATATTAAAGTTGACCTTAGTTTATGGTCTATTGATCTATCATATCATAATATGTCTAGTGCACAAACACCCCCTCCCAATAATAAATACTAATACAGATCGAGTAATAGTTACAATACAAGACTTATAATATTGACTCCATAGACCATAAATTAAATTATGTTTGTGGTACTAATCAACATTTTGATCGTAGCTGACTTTTTCTATTTTGATCATTATTACTCCTTCTGCTTCTTTTTAATTGCGACATTTACTTTTATACATCTCCCAAAATACAAGTTTTAACATTTATATTTGAGCTACAATATTATAAAAATTATATGATTGAATAGTATACATCATGATGAACTAATGAATTAAACGCTGTGCTATCCTACATGACTATATTTTTATGATACACATGTAAGCTAATTAACGATGGTCAAAGTATTCACTTGAATAGCAATCTAAGTAAATATAGTCACTTCACTTAGAAGCAGTGAACATGGACCCTGTGAGCTTTTCAATTTCAATCACTTGTATCTTGTTGCTAATGCTTACTATTTTAAACAACTGCAATGATTTCTGTGATCTATGATAATGCACATGACTACACTAATCCCCAATTTATTTTACTTAGTACTCGTATTTTAATTTTAACTTATTATATGCATTAGGTAACAGTAAAGGTAGTGATGTAATGGTTCTAAATACTGCTACTTCAGTTAGCTATTTTATTTTTTACATTGAAAATCACTCACAGTTGGTGACTACTGCTCCCTCCCATAATCCATCAACCTCCTTTGCAAGTTAAATGTCCCAAACTACATTCTCTACTTGCAATTGAAAGGATCAAGAGCCCTACAGTGACACTCCTCAATTTATTAAATGATGGCTTTGAGCCTCTAAATTCAGATAAATGATACAGAAAACATGACATTTAACATAGGAAAAGGTGAAGGCTTCTATAACAGCAAAGATCAAGAACCCCAAATGCCACAGATGTTATTGATACGTAATAAAAAGAAAATAGGTTAAAAGATACGGCGACCGTACACCTGACTTTTGACTAATTGATGCCTCAATTTTTCTTCACGGAAATCAGACCAAAAATCTTCTCTATACCAAGGTCATACAAATAGCAAGGAACTGCATGCATTATACTAGAGCCTACTGCCTAGTAGGCTAGTAGTAAATATGGCGGTTGAAATTGGGGTCTCCCATCAGTGCCATCACTATCACATCAGGTCAGTTCAGTTCAAACTCCAAGCACAAGGACTACAAATAATGTTTCTGAACTAAAACTACCTGGTAAGTGTACCCCTTCTCCAATCCAATCCAATCCTGACAAACCAGGGTAAGCACTCAGTTAAGCCCTCCTGGTAGTCATGCATACCAAGGATCTATACGGAATCAGTTCTATCAATATTCCGATTGGAATGAGCTGTAAACAACCTAGAGCTTGATGCCCTCACTCCAAAAGAGAATGAAAGATTTTTGCTCTTACTTAATGGAAAATTACAGAGCAATAAACTGTCATTTGAGCTTGAACTCTATATGAAAGAAACCAGAGTATGCTACACTGATCATGAATTTCATGATATTGAGCGTGAAAAGTAAGAGTAGACAGAAAGATTTACCTAGGTAAGGATTTGGGCCAATAAAGTATTTTTGATAATATGACAACTAACCAGGCAAATAACTCTATGATCTAATTGAGTGACAACTAACCAGGCAAATAAAAACCCACAAGAGCCTAATGAAGTTAAGTTCAAGCATTAAAAAAAATGATGTAAAATAACCCCATTGGCACTAACCCATCAATTGAGATAATAGAACTTACTCTGCCACCAAGAAAAGCATACATATCTGCGGCAATAATGCTGCTGATACTTAGTAATGTTGCCACAAGACCAACCGTCCAATGCGTTGGACCACCAAGAAGAACAGGCCAGAATTGTCCAATATTCAAAATATTATGAACTCAATTCCAGCCTGATGCTTCGATCATCAAATAGAGTATAATAATTAATTTTTAAAAAGTCAATTAAAAAAGACCTCTCTCTCTCTCTCTCTCTCTCTCTCACACACACACACAAAGCCTCGCTTAAAATAACAAATAACTTCTACACATAAGAAGGTCAAATTCCTCCTGAAAAACAGCTACAAGGTATAAATCTAAAAAGAAATGCAGGAAAACAAAATCAATGATAGAGGGAAAAAGAACAAATCTTCAGGCATGCCCTGCTTATATATTCAATTTTTCATATTCAACAATCAAATACAGGATGCTTTGAATACAATGGATAAGAATGAAAATATTATATATATATATATATCCCTCTCCTTCAGTGTGTGTTTGTCCTAGTTGACTCTTCATACATGTTACATGGAAAAGAGCCAATAATATAAGCTCCAGTCGAGTAGTGCATTTAGTATTGAGAGAAGACCAGTAACTAGAAAAATGTATTTGTAAATCCCACAATGCAAGTAAAATGAACACTCTAACATGGTTGGAGCAATGTTAAAGAATCTTTTGCTGAAGGTTGAATACCAAAATCACAAAAGCATATCCAACGTATTCTTTTTGGTAAAACATTTGAGACATGATTTAATGACAAGAGTTCAAAAATAACCTACCACTAATTCAAGGAATTGAAGAAAGAATAGGAAACGGAACTCATTTTGCATTTAAGCTTCGGATGTTGCAAAAACTGTACTTGGCTACTATGGATGATATGGAGCTCAACAGTCAGGAACAACAGAAGCCTATGTTATTTGAACAAGGGAATTCAAATCACAGATGGGCAGGGTTCAAGTAGCAGACCCGGTTTATGAATATATCTCATGTTTAAGGTCCCTAAAAAAAGTTGACAGTTGACACCCAAGTTGAGATCAAGTGTCCATCACGACATTTTGAGATAAAAAATGAAGGGTCCAAGCAACATAACTTTCATGGACCAACTCTTCATTCTGAGATTCTCACACATAAAGCTATCAGAGATATTACAGTTCTTATAGATACACAATTGACCCCTTTGTTTTTCATTTTGTGTTTTGGAACATGTTCATGCTATAGTATTTGGCTCCTTTTGTGAAAACTCTAGTTAAATTTATGTATAATTACTATCTATATATGTAAGCTAAGTTACTTATTTGCATATGCAAATCAATTTCACATTACTTTAAATAAGTTTTAGCATGATCTTTCTTGTTGAAGTACTTTGATATTTAATAAGTAGCACTTTAATTTTTTATGAGAAGCACCCTTGCCTTTTCTGAAAAGTATTTCACTTTTACGAAAAGCGAAGCCTTCTTCATTTACAAATGTGTTATTGTGTTTTATCCATAGTTAACAATAATATTGTTTATTTGAAACTCAATAAAAATGTGAAAATAATCACTTTTCATTAAACACTATTGATTATTTAAAAAAAATGATACACTAAATATTTATAAAAGAAAGTAGTTATAATAATTTAATATACTTCTTAGGAGAAATAATGGAGAAGACCATTCAAACAAGTGGGCAATGAAGTACGGAGTATTACAATTTTCAAAGCCTTTAAACAAACTAAAGCTGCTAGAATGTATGTTAATTCATTGATAGAAGTTTAAAACAAAACAAGTACCCTAATCATAAATTAGAAGTACTCTTACGCATTAAAAAAAAAACTATTAAGCAATACAAGAAGTACCTGGCCAAAATTTGATACATTGTTTACATCAATTCTCAAAAGGAAACAAAATGAAAGAAAATACAATCAAACACTCAAAGCACATTCATTCTTTCTTCAACGAGGACCCTCATGTCGTTAGATAACGAGACCAAATGCATAAGGTTGTAGGAAATCTAACCTTTCAAGTAATTTGCAAAACCAAACTATATTAGTCAGAAGACATAAAAAGTATGATATTTGAAAGTATATTCTATATTTCATTCTACTTCTATTAATCGTATAAAGAAAAAAAATAGTACACAATAATTAAATTAGAAAACTTACCAATTTTAGTTGATTACTTTTTTCGGACAGTTACGACTATCATGATTTGACATCTCTCCACATGTCCTACATAACCTAGGAGGCTTTTGAAGTTGCTCTAAGACCTCTTCCTTTTTCCCCTTTGTCCTTTTTTGTTTTCCTTTGTTTTTACTTTTAAATGGATCCAAAATAGTGACTTCGGTTAGAATAGGGCAATCAAGAAGAGATTCCATTTCCTTACATTTCTCAATAGAGTTTTCACAATTACCTTTAGAAATCATATCTTCTTTGAAATTTCTTATTACTTCAATAAGTTGGTTAAGGGAATCTTCATTTTGTTCAGCAAGGCTCACACAAGAAAATATTTCAGACCATAGGTCTCCAACTACTTTCTTTACACCATCCAATTTAGTTTCTTCTTCAACTAGATTCCCACCCAAATCAAATATAGGCATATCCATTGTAGTTTTCTGCCACCTACAGAGAATGTAAACATTAGGCAGAGATTTCAACCCTTTTTCTTTAAATACCCACAAAATGTGCCTACAAAGGATGCCAACTCTTTCAAACATATTGCATGAACATGTTGTTGTGTTGTCTGTTCCATTGTAATCCACCTCATACCATCTGTTATTGCGCTTCCGATCTATTATAAAAATTCTCTCCTTGTCAAAAACCTTGTTGATACTTCGTAACCCACAATCAAAACAAGCAAGAAGCAACTCAGATTGAAAATAATAAAAATTTGAGTGTGTAAAAACCTCAGAGGCATGTATCTCTATGTCTAAAAGAGTTTTTCTTAGTGGAATTGAGTTTTTACAAGCTGATAAAAGTTTTGATTGCTTGTATCTCTAAGCATCCATGGCACTTTGATATCTCATCCAAAACTCAAAAAGTGTAAGATGTGGAGTAGAAAAGTGGCTAAAAAAATTGTTTTCACCTTTTGATCTGGAAGTAGTCCTCATAATTCCAGACATTGGCACATCTTTATAAAAAGCTGGAATCCAACTATGTCGAATTTCAAACATGTGTTGTAACCAATTATTACGTAGCAAATCATATTTCTCTAATATTGAATTCCAAAGACTTTCAAAATCCTTGGGTTCAAGTTCTTCGGTCCAAACACAAAGACTAAATTCTTTATAAAAGTCTGGGTATTCACCAATTGTGAATCCCACCTTCTCTGACAACTTCTTCATGATGTGCCACATGTATAATCTGTGTTTAGTTTTATCCTTATCAAAAACTTTCTCAATTGCATTCTTCATAGCCGGATCTTGGTCAGTGATTAAACAAACCAGGTCACAATATGACATTGCACTCCTAAATTCATTAAATAGCCAAACAAATGATTCTTCACTTTCGTTTGCTATTAAGCCAACTGCAAATGTAACACAACTCTGATGATTATCTACTCCCGTGAAGGGAGCAAAGACCATGCAATATTCATTTTTAGAAAAAGTTGTGTCAAAAGACACTACATCTCCAAATGCTGCATAATTTTTTATACTAACAAGGTCAGCCCAAAAAACGCTTATAAGATGGTTTTTATCATCAACCTCATAGCTATAAAAGAATGAGATGCAACATCCTATCCAACTCACTCACTCTTGTGTGTCTAATAGTGACATTTGAAGCTCAATAATCTTTCATCTCGAATGTCAAAAATGGCAGGGGTAGTAGAATTACTTGGTAGGTTTATAACTAGTTTAATTTGGAGCCAAACAAATAGTGGCAAATTGTTTCATCTCGAATGTCAAAAATGGCTGATTTTCTCCATTATTTCTAGTGTTGGATTGAATTTCTTTTCTAAAAAGGTTAAGCCATTTAATTTTCTATTAAGAATGTTATGAATTTCTCCATTATTAAGCACTTTTAACATCTTTCAATGTGAATAATCATAAGTTGATATCTCTCTCTGATTATTATTTTTGTGATTATTTTTTTTAAATTTTTTGTGCTCGTTTTTAATAAATTTTGTTGTCTTTGAACTTAATCTTTGATCACCAAGTTGGATTCTAGATATATCATTTTTCATATATATAAGTTTGAATTGAATTCTAGATATTACTTAATCCTAGTTTTCCAATGAATCTAAGTTTTTTTGGTTTCTATTATGTTACTAGATTTTTTTTTTCCTTTCGGCCAATATCAGGGCTTTAAGGGTACATGTTACCCCTTCATTACTTTATCAATTTTTATTTTATTTTCTTCTACTGTAAATACTGAGATTCCACCGTCCCATCAATAAATTATGTTTGATGTTTGATTTTGTGTGATAATTGTAGAGATCAAGTCCAAGTACCATGTGGTGATGTAGGGTTAAAGATTCTTATTAATCAAAAATAGAAACATTAATGCTAGAAGTACAAAAATATGGAGTGATAAGAGCGTGTAAGAACTGAGAAGAAATGGTTGGCAGTAGGAATACAAGATACTCCGTAGGGAACTCCATATAGACATATAGTCAATCTCACATAGGGCGTTGTATAATTAATCAACACCTTTTGACTTGTTGTTTTATCCCACTTGCACTTGTTAATCCAAAACCATCCGTTTGCCCAATTAGTCAATTACCTCAGAACCTTAATATTGTGGAGTACTCTACAGTAATTTAAATTTGCTATTCCCGTACGCTTCCATTTGTTTTTGTCCTAAATTATATTGCTTTTATTTCATACCACTAATGGAATAATCTAGCTCGCATGATGGTACTGTTATTGTACTATTGTTGATTGTGAGGTTTCCTTTGAATGTACGTGACATTGTTTATTTTAATTATTGATCAAAGGTATATGATATGTTATGCGCATAACGACTTGGTGTGAATTTTTGTGACATTTGACATACAGTATTGGCACAAACTTTGTTTTGTGGTCAACAACGAATGAAATTACATGATATAGAGTTATAAGCATGATTTTTATATTTTTTTTATGCTACCATGTTTATAGTATGGCTACATTGTCCTACGTACAATTGAATTTAAGCATAGTATTAAATATTTACATAAAGTTAAATTATAGAATAATGAGTAAATTAAACATGATATACTTGTATATATGGACCCGAAGTTCCTTAGTTTTATAAATTATACTCATACATATAAAAAATGGTGTTTCTTAAGTTTACATAGGGTTAAGAACCCTCATGGAGATATTTTTCATGACTTAGAAATTTTTATAGTTCCTAATATCACACCATCCACAAAACAACTATGAACCTATATGCACAGTGTCATGTGAAAATAATGTTTATAGTTTTTGAATAGCTGATGCATTATCTGTTGGTGGATATTCTTGATAAAAAACTATGAGCATGGTGAGTATTGATGATGCATAGATAACTAGATTTACTCATTTCCCATAAGTAAATGAGAAAATGTATAATCGAAAGAATAATAATCATGTTTCATGATATTTCCTTTATTGTTCATAATTCATGCAAAGTTTTAAAAGAATTGCATACACGAATACATAATATTTATTTTAATAGCAAGGAATAGTTGTATGAGTTTAAGAAATTGAGTATGACATTGTGAGAAACTCAGTTAAAGAATGTATTCACTATGCCCATAATTTTTGGAAATATCATTATAAAGATTTATATATATGGGCAATAGAAAAAGATGTGAGTTTTATGGATAATTTACTTTACATGATACATGACATTGCCTAAAGAATTCATGGATTAAGAAGACTATGAGATTAAATGTTGTTGGACTAATTTCATGCCCCTATATGCAAGAATTAGGGGGAGATAGTATTTTTATTCCTTGAGTTATAAAATACATTGATGGTCAGTTTTGTACATATAATGATTTATTCAATAAAGATGGCAACAAGATAGTTAAATGTTTAGAATAATGATACCATCCTGAAGATGGATATGAATGATTTGGAATGTCATTGATTATAAATCAATCATAAGTGCCCTAATTAAAATTAATGTTGTCGCAGAAGGACAACACAAGTTGCTCACGAACATAGATTAAGCCTGAAACGTGGTAGACTATTGAGTTATGAACATAATTATCGTTGAATATGAAAGAAAATATACGTTATGATGAATTTTCATTAGAATATATTTATGATTAGTAAAACTGATATGTGCCAAGATTATATAAAATACTCTAGAAGATTATAATATGTCCAACTTAATTAACATGTATCATGATAATAATAATCAATGCTCTAGCAGAGTATGAATAATGATTGTTGCATAAAGTATTAGTCTTGCCAAGTATAAAAAGAAACACTTGCTAGTGTTCTTATATCACATCATATTAATTATCATGGCCATGCATGGAGTAGGTATTAGGGGTGTGCAAAAAATTCCGTTTCCGAATTTCCGATTCGGTTTTCTGATTTTCCGTACCGAAAATCCGGATATCCGGTCCGGTTTTTGAAATTCGGAAAAACCGGACCGGATATCCGGATTTTAAAACCGGATCGAATACGGAATGTATTTTTAAAAAAACAGGTTCCAGATTTTTAAGGAAAACAAAAACCGGAATTCCGGTTTTTTCCGGATTTCCGATCCGATTTTTAAGGGTATATGTGTAAATTTTAGAGAAAATTCTAGTATATAATTCGGAACCGGATTTCCAATCCGTTTTTACCGGATATCCGAATTTTCGGAATTCCGATTTTTCCGGAACGGATACGGAATCAATTTTGTTGGTTTTGAAAATCCGGATATTGAATTTCTGGATCGGAAAATTTTGGATTTTCGGTTTTGCACACCCCTNCCATGCATGGAGTAGGTATAATAAAGTGATCACTATTGTTTGAAAACTGACCAGAATTTAGAAAGTGATTGGATGTGATAATTCAATTAGGCCATCCGGGTTTAATGTATAGTATAATCACCCGTAAGGAAAACCTGAAATTTCAATTTGATATGAAATAATGAGCTGACGCTCTCCCATGTTAGATATGTGAAATGTTTTGAATGGCAAGACATAATTAACGAACATTGAAATTGAGCTATATTTGGATTGTGATTTTTAAGAAAGTTTCAAGAAAAAGAAAAATTTATTTTGGATCAACTTTGGATATAGATATGCAATGATTGACCAGATGTTCACTAAAATAGCTTATATGTTGTTCTATACTATGTGACTAAAGGCTTATCAAATCACCTTGTATGTTAACACGTTGAGTAAAACTCATTATCAAAGTCATTGGCAATCCAAAAGATCACCATTGAGTGGAGTTACATGCGTATAAGCTAAGTCATGATTATGTTTATATAACAATCATTTATTTTATTGGGGCTGTTGAATGTCAGCACACATAAATAAGCCGACAACTGCACAATAATTGTCTCCCCCATTGTCATTAATCTCTAAAAGAGAACAATTTATGATGAATTTATAAACACATGTGTGATGTACATCATAAGTTAGAGANACATATGTGATGTACATCATAAGTTAGAGAAGAGATGGTTTTAATGGATTAATATTGTTCTCCAGAAGAGACAAATAGTTTGTTGAATATATCTCTTCTAAGCGATGAAATTTGTTAATAAATCTTCTATTAGATGAAATGAAATCATACACTATGTTGGTTAAGAATATGATGCCCCTATTTTTGAAAATTTTACCAACTTAGGGGTAGAAAAATTGGGATAAGTTAGCAAAATTATTAAATTATAAAGTGATGATCCCTATAATGACTATTTGAGATATTATTGCCAACTTTTGTCTATATATTATCAAGATATGTTGCACATCTATGGTTTGATTTGTATTCAGTTATGTCTCATGTTACATACCGTTAAAGATACATTTTGGTCACATTATGTGTATACATTGAGATAAAACTTGCCAATAATACTTGAATCACTACACCTGAAGTGTAGGTTGTATGATCGGTTCCAAAATAAATATGAAATATAAGGCAAGAAAGTGCAGTTGACACTATTGAAAGTGTAATGGTATATTAATACTATAATGTATGCCCCAGAAGTGGTGTAGATATCTAAATCATGATAGATGGCCTATGATACGAGAAATTAAAAGTTATAATGGTACCGATGGGAAATTTATTCATATATCATTGTAAAATAGCTGCAAATTACATCTTGAAGAATGTGATACCGGTATATGATGGAACCGACGGATTATATGCATATGCAAAGGTAGTGGATTTGAGAATAGGGATCTGAAATAAAAGTCCACTTTTATCTCGACATTGACAATGATCAAAGATTATTATGGACTTGAAGTCCAACTAAATTAAAGGTGAATAATGATGATGATCATCAAGGACCAAAAGTCCAACAATGGATTTTGAAATCCACACTGTACAGTGTCTTGCATTTTTTTAGTCTTACATTTATGTGCATGTGTGAGTCGTAGATAAACGCATTATTCATTGCATGTGTAGATAGTAGTTAGATGCGTCACTCATCATATACATGTTTTATGTTCAATATCTTATTAGTATACACTTTACATCTCAACATTTACATGCAATAATTGTGATGTACATGAAATTTGGTACATAATGTAGTAAGTTGTGTTTGCAGTAGTATGAACACTTACATGAAAAAAAAAATATACTCCAATGAGGATATATTTGTGATAATATGAAAGCATTTTATCAGCATGCTATGAATCATGTATAAAAGTTCCAGAAGAATTTATATATGACATATTCAAATATCAAGTACTTCAAATTCTTTATTTAGAATACAAAACTCTCATAAAGTATTTTTGACTAAATTAACAACACTCAACCTGAAATTTGAGTCTGTGAGTGCTAATCAGAATCTTATGTTCATTTCAGAACTTGATATTATAAGGATAATCCTTTTATGGTCCAGAAGAACCATAAACAAATAAGAATTACTTAAATGTAATTACTAATTTACATAAGATTAGACAATGATGTTGATAATATCACAAGTTGCCATAAATTATGATCAATATGTAATTATCAACAACTACTTTATATAGCTTCCAGAAGAAGGTATAAGTTTAATATTTATGGCAACTTAACAAATATGCAATAATGATAAACACAATGTAAGTATTATTTTCAAGAGTACGGAGGAATGAATATATCTTATGTTGAAGATTGAAGTCCAATCAGGAAGGATCAACTACCAAGGAGTTGAATTTTATTCCTGCGAAGCTACTACCGAAGACGTTGGGTTTATTATTTTAAAAGATCTCAAGTTATGCATTCATTAGGGGGAGAAAATACGCGTTGCACTCTTTTTCCCTTAACCATGGTTTTGTCCCATATTGGGTTTTCCAGGTAAAGTTTTTAATGAGGCAACATATTAAAGCGTATTACGAAAGTGATGTACTCTTTTTCCTTCACTAGGTTTTTTGTTCCCACAGCGTTTTTCTTACTTGAAGTTTTTAACGAGGCACACTATTCGATAATGGTCATCCAAGGGGGAGTGTTATATAATATATATATTAAGGTGGATGCCCATTATACTTATTATTGTATAATCTAGAATATTCTATATACTAGGGTTTACTGTACAAGAAACCCTATCCACTTTGTATATATATATATATGGTATTATAGTTGAATGAGAGACACACATCTATTCTCCTAATACTCTCTACAAAGACTGTATTTTCTATAACAAAAACTGCTTAAAGTTTGGATTATTTTCATAAATTTTTCCTAATATTTATTCTATTGATTTCTATGATTACGGAATTTGGACAGCAATATAATTTATGTTTAAAGCCTTTAAAATCAATCTAAACTTCATAAAATCATCATAAATTCACCCAACAACAATTCATGATAATAATATTGAAGTTAAATCATGAAAACCCATAGAAATCAAGAATTTCTTAATTTTATAAACCCTAAACTAAAATTTCATGAACAATAAATTCATGATTTAAAATAAAACATAACTTCATAAAAACATGATTGAAACTTATAAAAACATAATTGATCATAATTATAAACATGAATTTGCAAGGTTGAATCAAAAAGAAAGAAGAAGAATTTTTTTTTTATAAGTTTCGAAAATACCAAACGGAGGGGAGGAGCAAGGGAGGCAGGGCCAACGACGGCGGTAGGGACAACGGTAGGGGCTCTGGTAGTAGGTGGGTCCAGCGGGGTTCTGGCAAGGCACAAGAATTTTTTTTTCTTTTCCTTCAGAAAAATCGAGCACTAATTTTTTTTTTCTTTTTTTTTGTTCGAACTCCCCTCCCCCCTTTTCTCTCTTTCTCTCTCTAGATTTTGGAATCCTAAATCATCAAGTTGCAAAATAAAATCTGAAAATTGGGTTTTAAGGGGTATTTATAGGCTCCAAAGTAGGATTTGGTGAAATCCCACAATTATCCTAAATATTTGAAATTACTTTTATGCCCTTGTCTTAAAATAATTTAGGAAACTCTAAAAATCTATTTTTAGAAACTATTCAAAATATTTAATAAAACATAAAATATTAGTTATAAACACAAAATATTTAAAATTTATTAAAATTCTTTTGTTTAATATTCTTATTGAATATAATTTCTCAACAAAATTATTAAAACATACGTACAAAATACGAAAAAAATTCTTTAAAATACGTGAAAATATGGGGTATTACATGAAGAAACCTCAACAGATTATGTCGTGTCTGGAATAACTGGGGACCGAAATAAAATCGACGTTGATGATGGATTTAAAATATAATGTAGCTCTTGATGTTATGAATGAAAAATAGGATCATGAGCCTAAGTCCATTGAAGAATGTAGAAAAGGAGCTGATTGGCCAAAATGGAAAGAAGCAATTGAGCAGAATTGAAATCGCTTGCAAAGAGAGAAGCATTTGGGCCAGTAGTTCGTATACCTAAAGGTGTAAAACTAGTGGGATATAAATGGGTCTTTGTGCGGAAAAGAAATGAAAAGGGTGAAATTGTGAAACACAAAGCACGTTTAGTTGCACAAGGATTCTCACAAAGACCTGGTATTGATTTTGAAGAGACATATTCTCCTGTGGTGGATGCAACTATTTTCAGATTCTTAATTAGTCTGGCAGTAAGACATGGTCTTGATTTACGACTAATGGATGTTGTAACAACTTGCTTATACGAACCATTGGATAATGATATGTACATGAAACTCCCAAAAGGTTTCAAGTTACCTGAAGCAACTGGTTTGTGTTCTCGAGAACAACATTATATTAAGTTAAATATTCTCTTTATGGATTGAAACAATTAGGGCATATGTGGTACAATCGCCTTAATGAATATTTCTTGAAAGAAAATTATAAAAATGACCCTATCAGCTCTTGTATGTTCATAAAGAAATTTGGGTCAGGTTTTGTGATTATTGTTGTCTATGTTGATCATTTGAATATCATTGGAACTCCAGGAGAGATTTCAATAATAGTGGAATACTTGAAAAAGGAGTTAGAAATGAAAGATCTTGGTAAGACAAAAATTTGTTTAAGACTAAAAATTGAGCACCTAAAAGAGGGAATCCTTGTGCATCAAACTACGTACACATAGATAGGGGTGTGCACCGGTCCAAAACCGAACCGGACCGGAAGACCGAAATCTCCAATTTTCTTGGACCGGAGACCGGACTGGATCTGTTCTGGACCGGTTGGACCTGAATTTGTAGTTTTGTCAATTTTTTTTATTAAAAAAAAAGTAATTATAACTTTAAAAATAATATTATTTCCCTCTTATATATACACATAAGTATAAAATAAAATTTAAAATTATATAAAGCAAAAATAAATTTAATATTTTAGTTAAAAAAACCTTTATATATATTAAACTTTTACAATTATCAACTAAAAATACTAACTTTTTCAATGAATCCGTCCAACCGGTCCGGACCTGAATTTTCCGATCTTGTACCGGACTGGACCGGAAATCCGGAATCACATATTCTAGTGGACCGAGGACCGGACTGGAATTGCCGGACCGGTCCGGTCCGGACCGGATTATGCACACCCCTACACATAGAAGGTGCTTAGAAGATTCTATATGAATAAAACACATCCATTAACTAGCCCTATGGTTGTAAGATCACTAGATGTTGATAAAAATCCCTTTCGCCCTCGGAAAAATGATGAAGAGATTCTTGGTCCTGAAGTACCATATCTAAGTGCAATAGGAACAAATATGTATCTTGCTAGTCACATAAGACCCAACATATCATTCTCTATTAGCAAGATTTAGCTCATGTCCTACCCGGAAGCATTGGAATGGGGTTAAGCATATATTTCTGATATACGTGTTTTATGTTGTGTTTTTCCCTCATTTTCGGTTGATTCTTGTGCTAAATATTTAAGTTTGTGGCTTTGTTTTGATTAAATATCGTATTTCGATGTTAAGTTATGTTTTGGAACGGTTTTAGCATCTTTAGTAGACTTTTAGAACCTTTTACGGTTATATTATACTCTTTCGGTTATTATGCGTGATTTTCGGTTTTGTTTATATGTTACAGGAGTGTAATAGAGAGTTATGAAGTCATTGGAGGCTAAAACGAGTCAAAATATGCTTGCCTCGAGATGCGTGCCAAGTTACGAGAAGCCATGAATGAGATTCGAAGAATCGAGCAAAGAACTCAAGCAAGATCATCAAAATGTCATTCATCATAGTTCATGTGGGCGCAGCCTTGAAAGCTTCTTTGATCTATGCGCCCGCAACATAGATCAGCAGCTTCAAAATTGGCAAACCACAAGGGCTGCGGGCGCAGGGAACAAACTAAGTTTGTTCTATGCGGGCACAAGTGGCCGTTTTCTTGGTCCGATTTTTCTCTCCGTGCGGTTTTGCTTCGTGGGTTTTAATTAATTAAAAACCCAAATCCTATATATACTCTATGTAAAGGGGGCACGAACCTATCTAGTTTTTATCATATTTTTAGACCTACNTATTTTTAGACCTAGGAATCCAAAATTACTTTTTCTCTCTAGAATTTTAGGATTAATTACTTTGTTCATGAATTCAAGATTTCAATCAATGCAATTCAATCTTTATTTTGGTAATCTCTTTCCTTATGCTTTTTAATTCTTTTAGTTTCATGATTCTCTTTAATTTCTTAGTTTTTAGTTTAGATTAATTAGTTTTGCTATTTTGGTTCTTACTTTAATTTTATTAGTAATTAATTTAGGTTTAATTAATTCCTTGTTCATGATCATGTTGTTTGATTTCAATTTTGCTTTTGTTCCCTTAATTATGAGTGAGTAGTCGTTTTCTCTAGGGTTAGGGGATCTATGATCATGATTTAAACTTAAATTATGTTTTCTAATTAGTTCTTGGCTTCTAATTGAATTCCTATTATTGATTTCTAGTAATTGCAATTAAACTATGGCCAGATTTAGTTGTAAGTTAGGTTATTGTTGAAATCGAGGCCGAGAGGTAAGATTTCCACAATTAGACCACTGAATAATAGGCAAAAATGAATTTATGCGAGTGAGAGACGGTAAAAGAGTTTTGAGGGAGTCTAAGTTCGAGAGAATTAGTGAACCCTAGTTCAATGAATGCCAATGAATTGATTAGTGAGCGTTAATTGAGTTTGTTGATTGATCATAGTGAACCGATAGCCCTAGGTTTCCATTAATAGAGTTTAATCGTTATTTTCCCGTCATTTCCTTAGTTTCAATTCTTAGTCTTCTTAGTTTTAGAAACCATTTACCCGAAATTTCCACCAAGGCCCCTTACACGCTTTATGCTTTTTAGAGCTAGTAGAATTTAATAGCTTCCCTGAGGATTCGATCCCTACTTCCCTAGCTATAATAGTTAGAGTTGTTCAGTTATTTTTGAGAGGTGTGCGATAACCTGTTCAATTTCGCTATCTACAAGGTACGAAAGATAAAGGTTTGATCTTTTCTAAAACCTCCAAGAAGAATTAGTTGGTTTTGTAGATGTAGGGTATTTATCAGATCCTCATGTTGTTCGATCACAAACTGGATATGTATTTACATATGGTGGTACACTGGTACTGCAATCTCTTAGCTTGCTTTAAAACAAACCATTGCTGCTACTCCTTCTAACCATGCAGAAATTTTAGCAATTCATGAGGCTAGACGAGAATGTGTATGGATAAGGTTTCTAATTCAGCACATACAAGAAGACTATGGTCTATTATGTGGAAACCAAGATCCGACTACTTTATATGAAGATAATGCAACCTGTATTGCACAACTCAAAGAAGGGTACATTAAAGGTGACAGGACCAAGCACATTTCACCAAAGTTTTTCTTCACCCATGACCTTCAAAAGAATTGTGAAATTAGTGTCCAACAGATTCGTTCATGCAAAAATTTGGCAGATTTATTTACCAAGACGCTCCCGACTGCTATATTCAAGAAATTAGTTTATCAAATTGGGTTGCGTTGTCTTAAAGATCTCGACAAATAACATAATGAGGGGGAGATAATGCGCGATGTACTCTTTTTTCCTTAGCCATGCTTTTCCCACTGGGTTTTCCTGCTACGGTTTTTAATGAGGTGGCATTGCACATGCGGGAAAATGATGTATTTTTGTTTTATAATGGACATCCAAAGGGGAGTGTTATAAAACACTGTTATATTGTTGATTCCCATTATACCCCTTGTGTATAATTTAGAATATTCCGAAAAATAGGATTAATCTACAACAAACCCTTATTACTTGTGTGTATATATATATATATATATATATTGTTATTGTTATTGAATAAAAATACATATGTATTCTTCTCTCCCACAAATACTCTTTACTAAAAACCCTATTTTCATAACATAATAATAATAGCAGTAATAATAATAATAATAATAATAATAATAATAATAATAATAATAATAATAATAATAATTTGATTTTTTCATTGTTCTATTGATAGGATACAAAACTTGTGGTTCTCAAGCACAAAATAAAGTGTTTTAACAACTTTGTGTGCAAGGTTATTACCATAATTGTTAAAGTTTTGCAATAAAAATTAATTAATTAAATACTTAGTTTTAATACAATCTAATCCATCATACCACAATCCGTTCGAATTCCGACAATCCATCCCAATTCCAACCGCTTGATCCTACGAAGTAAACATACCTTTGGGCCTGACTCACTGCAAATTGATCAACATGTGGCCCAGGTATTGACTCCAAAAATCTACAAAGTATTTTATATACTCCGTATTGTATAATGACAAGATTGCTTTAATTGGTGTAGTACGGACTACGCAAGACTCTACACCGTCCACGTGGAAAAGGTAAATAATAGAAACTTTCGATAAAAACAAAATACATAATGCAGGGTGAGCAACTTGTATAACCAATAATTAATTGTATTAGTACACGTTGCTCTTTTATCCCGGCATATTTTCCATTACTCTTTTATTTCTACATTAATTACCAAAAGTAAAAGTCGGCAATATTAACAACGACATTCCAACCAAAAATTAAGCCATATTCCTTTCTCTTATAAATAAACCCCTCTTTTTTTTTCATTAGCATCAAATAACCCAAATCAATTATTATATTATTATATAAAACCCCATCTCAACATTTTTCTACATTATTCTTTCAAATTATTGTTATCAATATCATAGTTATAAGCTACACAATCATTAATATAAAAAAAAATGGCTTCATCAAGGCTAGCAAGAATAGCATTTGAAGTTGCACCACCACCATTTGTTAATGTCATGAAATTTAGAGATTATAACAATAATAATATTACGTTAGAAACCATCTATGAAGACCAAGACAAAGATTGCAGCTCTGAATTTGGCAAGAGCTATGGTTACGCCTCGTTTCGACAACAATCATCATCTTGTGCTTCTTCGTCAATTATGCCAATTTATTTTTCTCCAAGAAATTGAAATATGATTTATTGTTATTTTTCTTTTGGGACTTGGGTATTATTTGATTGCTTTTTGAATAACTAGTTTTGGTTTTCAATTAAGTTGAATGTAGTTGAGCAATTAGGATACAGTTTTTTGAGTACCTATTGCTGTTGTTTCATCCAATCAATTAGGAGACTTCATATACTCCAGTATTAATGAGTTTAATATGCATCAAAAAAAAAAAGAAAAGCAAGGGCTATAGCTAATGAAAAATTGGTTGTATATATTTAATTTTATTACAAAAGTTATATTCTTTTTTAAATGAAGTGAGTTTTTCGATCTCCTTCTTGTAAGAGAAATACTTCTTTGTAAGATTTAACTTTTAATTTTTAAAAGCCTACTGCTAGGTGTTTGTTTGATTTTGATTTTATTTAGATCAAAGTTATACAAGGATGAGGCATCCTTGAAGTCTCAACCAAAAACCAACCAAATTAGGAAAAGCTGAAATTCTCTGTGATTAATGAGGTGTATGGTTAGTTTACGAAATTGCATATCGACAGACTGAAAGGGCGCATTCCTTAGTATCGAGAGATATTTGACATATAGTAATTTTAATAGTCGCTTATCATACAACCACCTAAGAATTTTCGAGTAGTTGAATCAATCTTTTAGAAATTTCAACAAAACAGAGGCACAAACATTAATCCGAGGATCGTGCGCCCGGGTATATATCAATTGATATACACCCTTTTTTTTTTTCAAAATAAAACATCAAGTGTTTTTTATAAAACATTAAAGATGTTATAAAACAATAATGTTTCTCTACAAAACAATAAGGAACTTTTGTAGAACATTACTACTACAAAACATTAGCCTAGTATAAAAAAACATAACATATAACATAAAAAAAATTAAGTAATAATAACATAACATATAGAATATAAAATATTTGCATACATTTATATATCCTTTATATATATGTATTTTTATTTATAAATACATTGTTATTTGATTATTTTATTTATTTTTTTGAAAAAAAAATAAACTAATAATTTTTTTATATAATATGAACATATTTACATGTAACAAACTATGGAAAACATACAAAGCAACAAAAAATACAATATATAACAAATATAAAGCATTTTCAATAAATAAAAAAAACCTTAATAAAGAAATTACATTTGCAACATCTATAGCAAATCGAAAACAACAATGTCATTTATAGAATATGACAAATTTTATATAACATAAAAATATGACATAAAATATTACTTGTAAAACATACTATTTCAATCTGCTGAACATAAGATATATATTATACAAAATGGATGCATATATATAAGAGAACATGCTGATAAAATTACCAACTTTTAATGAAACAAACTATATTTCTAACTAAAACAATCCTTATTTTTAATATAACATGACAAAAAAAAATACTATTATTACATAAAGCATACACATTATTAAATAATATCAAGTACTTTCAAATAAAAGAAGATATATAAACTATAAAATATATTGCCTAAATTGATTAAAGATGTATTAATTACATATTTCCATTAAGACAATAAAACATTTGAACGGATTCTTTAATTAACCTATAAATTTAAACATTCATTTAAAAAAAAAAGTCTAACCTTACATCATTTATCATCTTCTATCATCAAATTTCATCGCAAAATTTCCAAAATATCATATGTAAAAACTTAATTTATTTATGTGACAATATTATAGATCAAAAAGAGAGAAAAAGAAAAGTTTGTAACGTAGTGTGCTACATGTAAATTGTAGAAAAAGACTAGAGAGAGGGGGAAGAGGAGAGAGAAATAAGTTAAAATATTAGAGAGAGAATGAAAAAATTGAAAAATACTAGACCTGTAAATTTGTGACACGACCCGCCAACTCGACACGAGCACAACCCTTTATCAAAAGGGTTTGGGTCAAGGAATATAACCTGTTAAAGTACACGGGTTGACACGACACAACCCATTTATTAAACAGGTCGGGTTAGGGTTGAAGGGCTCAACTCATTTAAGTAAACAGGTGACACGACACGATACGATTCCACCTAGTTTTTTAGTTTAATATGTAAAAATCGACCCGTTATTAGCAGGTTTGGGTCAAGGATGCCAACCCATTTAAGTACATGGGTTGGCACGACACGACTCGTTTATTAAACGAATAGGGTTAGGGTTGGAGTGGCTCAACCCGTTTAAGTAATTGACACAACAAGAAAGTGACACGACACGACACGACATGATTTACAGGTCTAAAAAATACAAAGATGTGTTGAGATATGTGTCTTATATAGTAATACTTCTAATTATATTTGATTAAAATTTTATTAATTTTACAATAAAACATAATAAAATGTTATAAAACATTAAGTGTAATTAAAAAAAACAGTAGGAGTAATTAATATTTAAAAAAATTAGACATATTCCATAGAACATTAGATTTATAAGCAAAAATGCATTAAATTCTATAAAATATACCTAATGTTTAATAGAAGACACATGATGTTTCATATTTTTTGACAGATACAATGTTTTATAAAATTGATCTATTGTTTTATCCTGAAAAAAACGGATACATATCTCATGATATACACCCGGGTGTACGGTCGAATTTCTACACAAGGGATAGTACACCATGACTCCATGAGTACAACTTACTTGCACAATGGTTGCTCTAGCTCAGAACGACCTAGAACCATCCCCATTAGCTTTTTAAGGCCGAAATTCACAAATGTCACCAACTTTATTTAGACTGCATACAACTCTTTGAGGGATATAATTATTGCCTCTTCGAACAGTTCGAAGGCAGAGAGTGTGTTAAACACAAAGCACGGATTTTTAAAAACAATTTTCTTATTTAGTGTAATTTGTTTCATACAATAAACAAGTGACTGAAGTTCTTTTTCAAAGAAACCATTTTCTTGATGTTGTCAAATTTCCACATTGAAGTAAAGACAACTACAGTCATAAGTTGTTTGCATGCAATTAACTAGTAACTCACAGTAGCGCTTTAAGGCTGTAAAAGTTCACTTGGGTGTCAAAATTGTGAATCAGCAACAACTAATTATGAAGCTCAGACCATTTACTCAGTCCTTTGTCGATTTTGCTGCCTTTGCTTTGCGTGGTCGTGCAGATTTGAAGTTGAACTTGCGTTTTCTAGATTCTTTTGTTTCAACACTCTCTTTCAGCTTATCAAATGCTGCATCAACAAGGAGTAAAGATTTCACAGTAGGTATTAAGAATAATCTAACACTTCAAACAAATATGAAGTCACTCACAATAAAAAAAACGTAGGAAGACAGACGACGTTTACTCAAGCAGAACCGAAGTTCAAGCATATCATATCATAATCAAGTTGCAAAATAATTAAAACTAACCATCATACACATCACATATTATATTGGGGGCCAAAACGAATGCTAACTAATGAAAAACGACGGAATGGGAATAATGACAGGCATATAGGTACATGGGTAAGGAGAAAAATTACCAGATGTGTAAGCAGACTGAAGGAATTGAATGGACTCAGCAGGAAGAGGAAAGATAGTAGAGCTGACCTCTGCTTTCCGTTGCAGTGAATTGAACTTCTTCATCTGAAATTATGAAGAAATTACTTGAGTGACATGCAAAATATTCTCAAAAAAATTAACATTAAGATGAAATTTATGAGATTGCATCCAAATAATGGACCATATCTTCGACATTGAAAAGACAGAATTACATGTAGAGGATAATTGGCACCCTCAGGCCTCAGCAAGTAATCATGATAGTGTTATCCTAAATAAAAAGCCATCTAGGGAAAACTTTTAAAAATATATATTATTATTATTATTATTATTATAAAAAAAAAAATCTTACCTTTTCTCAATGCATCTCTATACATGAAACTACTTTTCTAATGAGTTATATTTATTGTTTTGTAATAGCCTTAATACCAATATTAACATGAAAGATCATTAAAGAAGCAACTCAGCACATTGGCACTGAACTATAATTTTAGATGACTAGAATCAAGATTTTAGTTGTCATCCAAATCAATATTGTATGTTTGACAAAGATCTGTGGACGAACTTTTTTTAGGAACTAAGTAGTGAGGTAAGAAATGAAAGAATGAGACGTAAACAGGTAGAAGCATTTTTCTTCCTTATTTTTTGGCCACTTTGCATCATCCCACAAGAAGATTCATGAACATTTCTCCCTATACTTCAACACATGGTTGAAAAGTAGACTACTTGAAAGGCTAATGCATGTACAGAAGAAAAGAAAGGGAAAAAAATAAAACATAGAGTTAATAGACAATAACATGTCAACAACAACAAAAAGAAAGAAAAAAAAAAAAAAAAAGGAGCTGCAATCGAACATGGTTGGCATTAGAAATCTGCAATCTTACTACTATCCCAAATACCCATCTTTTACACTGCTATTTAGAAGAACATATACTCATACTTTGGAGAATAAAATAAAGAAACAGTAGACAATAAACCCTTAATTCCAAATTAATTTAAGGTTGGTTAGACATGAATCAATCATGGGAATCATAAAACTCATTTGCATAATTATCTACCCAACTACTTTGTACAATATTTATTTATTTTATTATAAAAAAAAAAAAAAAAAGACAAATAAACAAACAAAAAAAAGGCTTATCAATTTTAGTTTGTTTCGGGCATGGTTGGAGGGAAGACCGGAAGACCTTGGTTCTCAACTAGCTTCAAAATATACTGCTCATTACCCTCCAAACCAAAAACAAACAAGCTTAAAAACAATTATCTTTGCAAGAGGCTCCAAACCAAACTTCCCAAGTCCCTGTTTCTCTTGAACTGTAGAAGTAAAACACCAAGGTTTTAAACTATTTTCCTTTTTTTCACATCACATGAATCCTATCTTTCCTAAATTCCCATCACTTACCACTTATGTATTTGCATTGAAAAAATTTTCAGGAATAGAGAGAGGGGGTATGTTTTAGAATATAGTCAACTCAATCTAATCTTAGGATACTAGGCGAATTGCTGGAAAATGCAAAATTATATATATGAAAACAAGCATGTCAATGAAACAGCATACTTCATCTTTTAAAAGCAACGTGAAGCAGCGCCCAATTTGGAATGCTCTAGCAGTCCTTCCAGCACGATGAAGATATGCTTTGATGTAACGTGGCACATCATAGATAATGACATTTGATACCGCTTCGACATCCGTTCCTCGAGACAAGTTATCAGAAGATACAAGCACTTCCACTTCTCCTTTACGGAAAGCATTTAATGTTTTGTTGCAACACAAGAGATACTTTATGTTGAATTGATTGAATTTCAATATGTATAGAGAAGACAACTAAAGTATCAAATATATCAGAAAAGGTCAATACTTAATAGCATGCCACACCCCATTAAATTTTTCTATATTACAGAGTTTTACTAGGAAACCAGGGAAAGATACAAGGTTTCAAAAGCAATTCTATTGATTCATGTCTAACCTACCCCAAATTAATTTGGGACTAAGGCTTTGTTGTGGTTGTGGTTGTTGTTGTTGTTGTTGTGTCCATACTGCTTCTTTCTTTCTACACAAATTCAGCACTCCTATCAGTGTGGATTTACTACTCATATGGCTAATAACCCAATAGATAACCCTTGGGCGCCCCCTTAGCTAGGCCATTTCCCACCTTTTATTTCGTTTTTCTCTTATTTCCCTTCATTTGCGACCTTTTTCATGTTTGGTATGTTTTGGGTGTTTTGTAGTACTTTGTTTTAATTCTTGATGATTCTTGTCACTTCTAGGCATTTTGTGGTGTTTCAAAAACCTTTTTGTAAATTCACCTAAGAGACTTAAGAGGGGGGTCAATCAAGTGATTTAACAATATGCGGAATTTAAAACTTTAACCACCTAATTTTGAGTTTCTTGTAGCGTTTTAAAGATCGATTCAATTACCCTTAAATTATTTGCGTGAAACTAATCAACTGATATTGCTTTATTAGTCCCCCGAAACAAGTTAAGAAACGGTTTTGTAAGGCAAGGAAATAAAGTGCAAGAAATAAAGGAAACACAGGGATTTTTTACAAGGTTCAACCCAACTATGGGCTACTCCCCGCCTACACTCGTAGGATTTCCTAAATCTTCACTATTAATCGCACTTATAACCTACCTCTAGATTACAAGCCACTCACTTGTCTCCAACTCTAGAAAACAAGATTCAAACCCCAACTGTTTACTCCAACAGTTGCTAAAACCCGAGTACACCTGTACCCTAATCTTACCAAACTGTCAGTACGAAAAATTACACAAGAATTATCTCAGAAAAACTCAGAAGAGTGAAAGAGATAAAAACTCAATCCTACGTAAGTCACAACTAGCAAACTTGAATGTGAACTAGAGTCTCAAACTGTTTCCAAAATTGTTTCCAAAGTTGTTTCTCAAGAAAAGATTTTTTCAATTTAAGCACACACTCTTTTTCTTCTCTCTTTTCTCTTGCTACGTATGAGAAAGAGTTATTCTGTTTATATAGAAGGGAACAACCTTCTTCTCCAAGCAGAATATCAAAATCTCATAAGAAAATATTTGGTCAATCAAATCTCATTTTAAAAGTTAAGAAAATATAAATTTTCCTTAATTTGAAGATCATGAGATTATACAATAAAATCCTTTTCAAAAACTGGCATAAATAATATAATCAGAAATCTTTTCATAAATAAAAAAGATACCATATTATATTATTCATTCCCAAAAGTTTAAAATCAAATCTTTTATGAAACAATTTAGGAAAATGTTTCCTTGAGAAATTTTATGAGACTTAAGCACGTATAATCAAATTTGAAATTGTGACATACTTACAAGAAAATCTAGAAAATAAAATAAACTGAAACTCTTGAGATTTTCTTGCTTGTATTATGAATTTGATCATGTTCCAGCTGTCTTAGGTAGCTCAATAACTTTAACAACCTGCAACCAACTTGTAAAACACAACCAAGCATATATGTACCAAAAATAATAATAAGCTAATAGCATATAGTACATAATTTAAAATGTTTGTTATCATCAAAACTAGGGAGTCAACAATTTCCCCCTTTTTGATGATGACAAACAAACAACCATATATCCAGTTGGAACAAAATAAACCACATGTAAACACTACAAGTACTGAACATAAGGTTTCCAAACTTTAGAAACGCAACCTGAAAAATATTGAAAAAACAGAGAGAGTGATAACACATTTCAGGAAACAGTTTCTGATCCTATTTCAAGAACAAACAACAATTAGCTCAAAATAACCAAAAAGAAACAGAGAAGTGTTAGAAACAAAACTAAAACAAGGAGAAAAATAAAGATTAAATGAGACAACTTCAATATCTTTTTCCCCCTTTTGACATCATCAAATATCATCAAACACAAGAATAGAGTTAAGCAAGACTAAAAGATAATAACTAGCCAAATTCACAGGTAGTAGTCCAAAAAGTCATATTAGTATCCGTAGCTCAACCGCTATCTAGGGATGCTGGTGCTACATTAAAGTCCAACCCACAATCCAAATCAATAATATTAGAACCTAGCAAAGGCATAAACAAAAAGATGTAAAAAGATCAATAAGGTTCAAAAGGCTTTTATAACAAAGAGGAATAGGTTGGCTTAAGACAAAGGTTAATTTTGTGAATGTGAAGATGGAGTGTGAGATAGGAGGGAGATGAGCTGATCAAATTTTGAAACCAGTTCTTGATGATGCCTCTTGTTGTCAGCTTGAATGGTACGCAAAAGTGAGTTACCAACGGTGGCAACCCGGTGAAGTGAAACCAATCTCCGATCAAGCGAACCAAGTAGCCCCGTCATAGTACAGTCAACCTCTCCCACAGAGCCATTAGGATATTCACGCTCACAATCTTTCTTTCAAACATCCTTAAGCCGAACCAATTTATCATTGTCAATGGCTAAGAACATCACGGGAAGATTACTAATACGCATCTCAGAAGCAGCCGTAATACTAGTAGAAGAGAATCCAGTTAAAACAACACCACACTTACGGAACACGGGAGTAAGCCACATGCCGTAAGGCAAGTCATGAGAAGAAGCTTTCGACACATGAAACATATACAAAGTGATACTAGTAGGGAGGTCGATAGGTGTCCCTAATGAATGCAACTCCATCAAAACCAAATCCATATATCGTGCCTCATTTCTTCATTGTCCTCTAGGAATGAGAGAGCGAATAACAACAACCAACAACAATTTGTAAAAAGGTGAAAGTAACAACCCATCAACAGCATCTGGGACTTCAATGTCAGCATTGATATTTCGTTTTTTTTTTTTTGGTTTTTTGGTTTTTTTTTTTGATTTTTTTTTTAAAATAAAAAGACTATCAAGAACTTTTCAAATGACAAACTGTGAAAAAATAATCAGCTCTAGGGTGGCTTTTTAGGCTAGAATGTGGTTTGGGCCAAGATAGGTAGCAAAATATGACCCATTAATTTAGAAAGAAAATGTGATAAATAATTAGCAAGGAGGGGAATGGGAAAAGAAGACGTCTTGCTAAATTTAATCATGTAGGATCAAAAGGTTTTGGGAAATGCCTTTACTAAATTAAAATACCACATCCTTGGCAACTTAGGACTCTAATATCAGGACAACATCCATAGACTTTAGGAGTCCTTCAACTATTTATTTCTCAAGGACGCAATTAGTGAAAAAATAACTAGAAATTACACAGTCAAACATAAAGAAACACTCTAATCATGCATATGTGAGTAATCTAGTCAAAAAATAGAAGAAAGCCAACATGTAATATGTCTCAATTAATTTTTATCATTCCAAGTTCAAGTCTTATTCTTTGAAATCTTTCTCTGCTCAAAGGTTTAGTAAAAATGTCAGCCCATTGTTGCTCAGTTGGACAAAAATCAAGACTTATACAACATTTTTCTACATTGTCCCTTAGGAAGTGGTGTCTAACGTCAATGTGCTTAGTCCTAGAATGTTGAACAGGATTTTTGGAAATATTAATTGCACTAGTATTATCACAAAGAATAGGTACACGACCTATAAAGACACCAAAATCCAACAATTGTTGCTTAAACCATAATATTTGAGCACAACACAAAGCAACAGCAATATATTCAGCTTCAGCAGTTGAAAGAGCAACACAATTTTGTTTCTTAGAAGCCCAAGAAACTAAACAAGGACCATTAAAATGAGCCATACCTAATGTGCTTTTCCTGTCAACTAAATGACCTGCATAATCAGCATCTGAAAACCCAATGAGATCGAAATTTGCACCCTTTGGATACCACAGGCAAAGATCAGAAGTACCATATAAATATCTCAAGATACGTCTTACAGCTTTTAAATGAGATTCTTTAGGACAAGCCTGAAATCTAGCACACAATCCAACACTGTAAACTATATCTGGTCTACTAGAAGTAAGGTAAAGAAGAGATCCAATCATACCTCGATACATGGTTTCATCAACTTTCTTACCCTTTTCATCCAAATCAAGTTTTGAATTAGTAGGTATAGGAGTTTCATATATCTTGGAATTCTCTAATTTATACTTCTTCAGTAGTTCTTTGACATACTTCTATTGATGAATCATTATGCCATTCTTGGATTGCTTAATTTGCAAGCCAAGAAAGAAACTTAACTCACCCATTAAGCTCATTTCAAATTCACTTGTCATCAACCTGGCAAAATCATCAGATAACATTTTGTTAGTTCCACCAAAAATTATATCATCAACATATATTTGCACAACTAACACATGTTCCCCCTTAGTTTTTATAAATAAAGTTTTATCAATTTTTCCACATTTAAAACCATTTTCCAATAAAAATTTTGAAAGTCTCTCATACCAAGCTCGAGGAGCTTGTTTAAGACCATAAAGAGCCTTATCAAGTTTATACACATGATTAGGAAAATTTTGATTTTCAAGACATGGGGGTTGCTCAACAAAAACATCTTCCTTTAAATAACCATTGAAGAAAGCACTTTTAACATCCATTTGAAATAATTGAATATTAAAAGAAGCAGCAAAGGCAATAGGCATTCTGATAGCTTCAATTCTTGCCACAGGAGCAAATGTTTCATCATAATCTATTCCTTCCACCTGATTATACCCCTGTACAACTAATCTAGCTTTATTCCTTGTGATTATGCCATTATAATCCAACTTGTTCCTGAAAACCCATTTTGTACCAATCACAGTTTGTGATGTAGGCCTTGGCTCCAAGTGCCACACACAATTCCTTTCAAACTGGTTCAATTCTTCCTGCATAGCCAAAATCCAATCAGAATCAGTTAAAGCCTCTTTGTAATTCTTAGGTTCTACTTCAGAAATAAAAGCTGAGAAAGCACAAAAATTTTGAAGAATGGATCTTCTAGTTTGGGTACCCTTTTTCATATCACTGATAATTAAATCTAAAGGATGTGAACTTTGGTGTTTCCATGGTTTAGGTACAAAGGGTTGAGTTGAGGAATCAGTTTGTGGAACTATTTCCTCACCCTCTTCCAAACTAGATTGCTTTTGTGAACCTGTTTCATTACCTGTTCCCCCTGATAATTCCAAATGACAGTTTCTGAACCTGTTTCACTAAAAGGTTCCAAGTTCACATTATGCTGTGAAACATTTTCAGACACTGTTTCTTCAGGATTATTAGAATCATCATTATCAGGAGGTGCGACTCTGTTTACTCCAGTAGATTCACTTTCATCATCTCTTGAATAATATTTTACCAATCCAATTTCAAAATTATCATCTTCAACCTGCACAACTTGGTTTAAATTGTCAGTTTCATCCAAGATTACATGGATACTTTCTTCAACACACATAGTACGTTTATTATATACTCTGTAAGCTTTACTATGTGAAGAATAACCCAAAAACACAACATCATCACTTCTAGCATCAAATTTTCCTAAATTATTCTTACCATTGTTGTGAACATAGCACTTGCATCTAAAAGATCTCAGATGTGTAATACTCGGCTTCTTACCTTTCAAGAGCTCATATGGAGTTTTTCTTGAGTATAGGACGAATCAAGGCACGATTAATGATGTATCAAGCCGTATCTACTACTTCAGCCCAAAAGGACTTTAGAAGACCACTAGACAATAGCATGATTCTGGCTATATCTTCCAAAACTCTATTTTTCCTCTCCACAAATCCATTTTGTTGTGGAGTTCGAGGAGCAGAAAAGTCATGTCCTACACCATTTTCCCTGCAAAAAGATATAAACTTTGAGTTATCAAATTCTGTGCCATGATCGGATCGTATTGATGATAATTGATGATTTGTTTGCCTTTGAACCTTTCTCGCATAAGTCAAGAATTCATCAAAGGTCTCATCCTTAGTTGTAAGGAAGATGGTCCATGTGAATCTTGAAAAATCATCAACTATAACCAATACGTATCTATTTCCATTTCTACTTCTAATGGTCATTGGACCACATAAATCCATATGTAAAAGCTCAAGAGGGCGTGACGTACTTACCATATTCTTTGGCTTAAAAGAGGATCTTACATGTTTACCCCTTGCACATGCTCCACAAACTCCAATTTTTACAAACTTTATCTCAGGTAACCCTTCAACAAGTTTCATGGATCGGAGTTTGTTGAGCAATACATAGCTAACATGACCGAGTCTTTCATGCCAAAGAGATGGGTCATCATTTGTCACACTCATGCATGTCAAGTTATTTTTAGGAAGACTAATCAAATCAACTTTATACACATTATTACACCCTTTTCCTTGAACAATTACTTGACCTGATTCCTTCTTGTTAATAACACAAGAATCAGAAGTAAATTCTACCTTGTTGCCTCTATCACAAAGTTGAGAAATACTGAGAAGATTATGATGCAAACCTTTTACATAGAAAACATTTTCAATAGAGTGTGTAAGTGACTTACCGACCTTTCCAATGCCAATTACCTCACCTTTCTTGTCATCGCCAAAAGTCACATTACCACCCTCAAAGGCGTTGAGTGAGAGAAATCGAGACTTATCTCCTGTCATATGGTGGGAACATCCACTATCAAGGTACCATATACTGCTCCCTTTATTGTTCCCCCTCACTCGTGCCTGCATACAAGGATTAAGCCTTAACTTTAGGTACTCAAATAAATTTGGGTCCCTTAGTCTTAGAAACATGTTTCAATAAATCCTTGCGAATCCAAATCTACTTAACTGAATGATAGTTCTTCAACTGCATGTTGTATTTTGCATTACAATCATAAGCCTTATGGCCTTCTTTACCACAATACCAACAAAACACATAATTAGGATAATTTACATACTTCCTAAAGTTGTTTCTCTTACTGTTTCCTTTTGCACCTACATCCTTTTTACTTGCAGTATAACCTAGACCTCTCTTATCACCATTATGAGTTAAATTAATGATATTATTAAAGTTCTTATTTCCAGTGAACCATTTTAGGTTTTCTTTCTTAGAAATTTTGAGTTCTTCATCAAGAGCTTTAATTTTTTCAAGCAAATCATTATTTTCATCAATTTTCAAAAGCAAATCATTTTTGGATTTTAAGAGATCAGATTCTAAAGCAAGCAATTTATCAGACATATTAACAGAGGAAACAGTATGTGAAACAGGTTCATGCACAAAAGAATTTTTCTCCTTAATACTACTCATCATGTCAGTTTGCAAATTTATTTCCTCAAGAAGATCAGCAATCTTTTGGTGTAAATTAAGATTTTCATGTTTCAAATAGTTGCATTCATCTTCAAAAGCATCTCTATCCTTTTTAATTTTAATCATATCAACTTTCAATTTTCCAAAAGATTCATAAAGCTCCTTAGAGTCATCAATTAAATGTTTGAAAGCTTTAACAAGTTTTGATCTAGACATAGAGTCAACCTTAGATTTAACACTTTTAAAACTTACCTCGAGATCACTGTCAGAATCAGTATCACTTTCACTTGTAGCAGCCATTAAACAGAGTTCATCATTGCTTGGAAACAGTTTTGGATTTTGAATGGGAAACGGTTTCTGAACCTGTTTCTCTGCCTTAGCCATTAAACACAAATTTGCTTCATGGTCAGGTTCACTATCTTCATCTTCTCCAGAATCCGATTCGCCCCACACTGATTCTCCTCTTACTGCAGCAACCATCGCCTTCTTAAACTCCTTTTTCACATTCTTTTTGTCCTTAGCTCTTTCAATTTCCCACATAGGACATTCATTGATGTGATGATCTGTATTACCACATTTAAAACAACCCTTTTTATTAGTAGAAACAGATTTATTGGATTTTGAAGTCTTACCATTACTTGAAGATTCCCTGTGAAAATTTTGCTTATTTTTCTTGTAGAATTTTCTCAATTTTCTAGTCAGTAACACTAATTCTTCATCATCAGAATCTGTTTCATCTATCCTTTTTGAAGCTTTCAATGCAACTCCTTTATCTTTCTTTAAAGTGTCATTGTTTTGAGATTTCAAAACCATCTCATGGGTCATAAGAGAGCCAATAAGTTGTTCAAGAGGCATTGTCTTTAAGTCTTTAGCCTCTTGAATCGCAGTCACCTTAGGCCTCCCACTTTTAGGAAGAATCCTCAAAATTTTCCTAACCTGATCTTCTGTAGCATACACTTTCTCAAGGGATTTCAACTCATTAGTAATGTTAGTAAAGCGAGTAAACATGCTATTAATTGATTCATCATCATCCATGTGAAATAATTCATATTGTTGAACTAACAAATCAATTCTAGATTGCTTTACCTCACTAGTACCTTCATATGCAAGTTTGATCATATCCCAAATTTCTTTCGCCGTAGTGCAAGCAGAGATACGATTGAACTCATCCGGGCCAAGTCCACATTGAAGCCACATGATAGCTTTAGCGTTCTTTTCCTTCTTTTGAATATCATCGGAAGTCAAATCTGATTCAAGCTTTTCGACCTCCTTTCCTTCTGCATCTTTCTTCTTGAACTTGAACGGACCGCTTCGAATAACCTGCCACACTTCATAATCCTGTGCAACAATATAATTTTCCATTCTATTTTTCCACCAAGAATAATGCTTACCATTGAAATAAGGGGATCTTTGAGACGAGTGCCCTTCAGGGTAGCTCTCAGGAGCATTCATGACAAACCTCTCTAGATGTTAGTCTTTCGAGAGTAACCCGCTCTGTTACCAACTGTAAAGGCACCTAAGAGACTTAAGAGGGGGGGTGAATTAAGTGATTTAACAATATGCGGAATTTAAAACTTTAACCACCTAATTTTCAGTTTCTTGTAGCGATTTAAGATCGGTTCAATTACCCTTAAATTATTTGCGTGAAACTAATCAACTGATATTGCTTGATTAGTCCCCCGAAACAAGTTAAGAAACGGTTTTGTAAGGCAAGGAAATAAAGTGCAAGAAATAAAGGAGACACAGGGATTTTTTACGAGGTTCGACCCAACTATGGTCTACTCCTCGCCTACACTCATAGGATTTCCTAAATCTTCACTATTAATCGCACTTATAACCTACCTCTAGATTACAAGCCACTCACTTGTCTCTAACTCTAGAAAACAAGATTCAAACCCCAACTGTTTACTCCAACAGTTACTAAAACCCGAGTACACCTGTACCCCAATCTTACTAAACTCTCAGTAAGAAAAATTACACAAGAATTATCTCAGAAAAACTCAGAAGAGTGAAAGAGATAATAACTCAATCCTACGTAAGTCACAACTACCAAACTTGAATGTGAACTAGAGTCTCAAACTGTTTCCAAAGTTGTTTCTCAAGAAAAGATTTTTTCAATTTAAGCACACACTCTTTTTCTTTTCTCTTTTCTCTTGCTACGTATGAGAAAGAGTTATTCTGTTTATATAGAAGGGAACAACCTTCTTCTCCAAGCAGAATATCAAAATCTCATAAGAAAATATTTAATTTGGTCAATCAAATCTCATTTTAAAAGTTAAGAAAATATAAATTTTCCTTAATTTGAAGATCATGAGATTATACAATAAAATCCTTTTCAAAAACTGGCATAAATAATATAATCAGAAATCTTTTCGTAAATAAAAAAGATACCATATTATATTATTCATTCCCAAAAGTTTAAAATCAAATCTTTTATGAAACAATTTAGGAAAATGTTTCCTTGAGAAATTTTATGAGACTTAAGCACGTATAATCAAATTTGAAATTGTGACATACTTACAAGAAAATTTAGAAAATAAAATAAACTGAAGCTCTTGAGATTTTCTTGCTTGTATTATGAATTTGATCATGTTCCAGCTGTCTTAGGTAGCTCAATAACTCTAGCAACCTGCAACCAACTTGTAAAACACAACCAAGCATATATGTACCAAAAATAATAATAAGCTAATAGCATATAGTACATAATTTAAAATGTTTGTTATCATCAAAACTAGGGAGTCAACACTTTTAGAAGCATCCAAGATGCAATAAACGAGAAAAGAGAAGAGCTTGTGTCCGGGTGGATCTATCCATGGGACAGGGCATCACTTGTGAGACAGAATTACGAAAACGGGTAAGAGGAAAGGGCAGGCGGGTCCCAAGGAACTAGCCTGGCACAGACACAAAAGTATTAGCCATTTTTTTCATCTCTTTGCTAGGTTTTCGTTTGTATTTAATCTGACCGGGGTGGGCCATTGCCCTCCGGACAGGTGCCCTGTTTTACAGGTTTTATTTGGAACTTTCCTCTAATCTCGTGGGGGTATAAATACCCAAAGTTTGTAACCCTAACTAACAAGAGATAATTGAGAGCAGCTTTAGGATATTAATAGAAATTAGATTAGGTTTATTGCTTTCCAATTGAGTAATTTGTAAATTCAACGTGAAAATTTCAATCCAAGTTTAAGCTATTGGTAATTTCCTTTGCTTCTTTACTTAATCTAGCTCTGACCCTTTAATTTATCTTATTTAATCTCTTTATTAGCTTGTTTTGTTTTGTCTATAATCATCTTTTCCTATAATTTCAAGCTTGAAAGCATGGATTTTTCTTCGAGCATTGGTTCTGTTCATTCAAGTATGAGTGAGCAATCTCTTAACCTAGATTGGAGGAAGCCCAATCTTTTGAGTTCATGATTATTGGATTTAATAAGCTTAAATAGATGACTTCTGGATAGTATGATGATAAACTCTAGTTGTTCCCACTCCTTGTATAGCTTGACTTTGTTTTAGCTACATTAGATGATTTTCTTATGGAGATTTGGCTTGTAAAGCAAGTTTGAGGTTTTTCCATGTTCTATTTCTCTTCAACACATTAAAATATATGTTTATTTAAGTTGGTAGTTATTAAACCCTCTAAACAAGGTTTTGTCAATTGTCGTTTAATTTCTTTCGTGAAATCCTTATTGAATCTATTTGAGTGAATTTTATCTAATTTTTGTGAATTTATTGATCGTGGCCACCTCAAACTTGGTGCTCTTTCCCTATAATTTATTCCATCAAATTTCCTAGTGTATCTCTTGGTTTTATTTAGTCAAGTCGAAGTCTCTTCTATGGTGACTTTCCATAGGTCCTTGTGGTTCGACCCACTATCGTTATGATTAAGTTAGGTTATTTTGATACATCCCTTCTCAATTTTGGTTTCGTTGCTTGGACCGGGGCTATTCTCATCATAAAGTTTGAGTCTTGAGTCTAATTCATCTTATTTTTCTTTTGTTCCATTAAACTATCTACTTTGCATTCATTACATGGGTGGATTGCTTTTGTTTGTTGGCTCTTGTTTATGCAAAGGCCTCATTTTTGCTCCATTGCTTTTGTGTGCTGGCTCTTGGAACTTCAAAACTTTAGAGAGGACTTTGAAAGTTTGAAGCTGATTCAACATATATGAAGGGAGGAAACTCTAAGACAAAAGGAAGGAGAAAGTACTGATAGTGAGGATCGGTTAACACGGAGGAAGTGGAGGATAATTAAGAGGAAGTCCCTCTACAACAACAAAAAGACACCCCTAACTTTAAGAAAATAGAAGGCGATACGAGAGCTTTCTCCTTGACTAGTAGGATGTCACCACCCACTACTCATGCAAATGACTTCAAATTCAAACCGACACTCATTCAACTCGTGGACATATCGCACCGCCTTCAAAACACTCATTGGCACTACTTTCCATAAGATAGTGTATGGCAAGAATTGCCACTTGGCGGTGGAATTGGAGCACAAAGCGCATTGAGCCATCAAGATGCTAAATTTTGATGTGAAAAGTGTGGGAGAGAAATGCCTACTGGAGCTACATGACCTAGAAGAATTGAGAATAGAAGCCTATTATAGCGCTAGTATGTACAAGGCAAGGACCAAAGAATGGAATGACAAGAACTTAAGGAAGACAAATCTTGGAGTTGGAGATAAGGAATTGTTGTTTAATAAGATATTGAAGCTCTTCCCCGCAAAATTGAAATCAATATGGACAACCCTTACACAGTGAAAGAAGTACTCTAGTATGGTGTGTTGAGATCAAATCAACATGTTTGGGACATTCAATGTTAATGGGCACTAGTTGAAGAAGTATTTTGGGGAAGAGGTGATTAATTACATCTCTACACAATTGTTGGGGGATTTGATCCCAAGCTCTTTTGAGCGTGCTTATATTATGGTCAAGCTAGTAACCTTAAAGCTATGTTACCCAACTCACATTTAAGCATTGTATCCGACTAGGGATGCTAGGATTCGACACTATATGTTGAACTTTTTGGGAATAAAGGGACATGGTCAATAAATGTATGATCAGCTATGGTTTTATATGAAGTACCCAAAAAAAGCGAATACTTAATGCATGGAATGCAATTAAATAAAAGAAATACAAAAAATATAAGAGAAACTAAAGAAAGTTGGGAATTGTATACATATTGATGTATTGTGATAGAAGTTGAAACAACAAAAGTGACAATTTTAAATAAATAAAAATGACAACAATAAAAGTAATAAATAGGGGTAGGTAGAACAAAAAGTAGTAATAAAGAGAGATGTTAAAAGGTTTAAAAAATAGGAGAGAGAATGCCCCACATGATTTTATTCATTTCATCTTCAGCAATGACTACTTTTACCACCTCGACCCAGCATTCCAATCCACTTTTTCTAGAAGAAACCACTAGAGAGGACCACTGTTTAGACACCCAAATATGAAAATCACATCGTCATGTTCGGAACTGCCTCATTTTCAAAAGCCCCAAATGTTATATTAGAAAATTAGGTGAGTTTTAATTTCAAATTCAATTATCAAATCTAGGATATAAAACCGGTACTCATTTGTGTATCCTTTTAAGATACGCAACTCGACACCTTAACCCAAGCATGCCGCATGTTGTGTCGTAACTCGTATCGAGTTGACATGCGATACTCAGGGTTGAGGAGGGTGTCGTGGAACATAGCCTTAAAGAAGCAATATCCGAGAGGCAATCCAATGATCGTTCCATGAAAAAATTGAGAAATTTGTAAATATACATTCTTTTTTCAAAAAAAAATAATAATAATAATTAAATAAATACATAACTTTTACATTATTAGTTTTAGTTTGTTTTTTATATTTAAGTTAGTGTTGGTGGAAGAATTTTGGAGGTTTTGTTTTATTTTATTTTTGACGATTTTAGGAAGACTATATAGCAGGAGATATTTTCCCAAATTTAAAAAGTGTCAATATAGGTTTTTGGTGTTAATCGGGGATCAAGTGAGGTAATGGTGAAGATTAGCTTAATGTAACTAGCCCATGCCTCCCCAGGGGCGGATCTAGAGTAGTAGCACCCTGAGACACGTGCTACACCTCATTTTTCCTAAGAAATCAGCTTCTAAATTACTTAGAGACCGCTTTTAGCTACCGAAAAGCGGTAGCTAAATCATTTTGCGACTAAAAATTGGTAGCTCAATTGTTTAGCGACCGAAAATTCGAAACGNAGCTCAATTGTTTAGCGACCGAAAATTCCAAACGCTTGTGTTCCTTTATGTTTCTGGCTATTCTGTTCTTTTGTCTCTCTTTTTCTGTGAGTCATTGCCAGCTTGAGCAATATGCTTGTTTGATTTCTTTATGAGGTTTTGACTTTTGAATTTTGTGTTTGTTTTTTTATCTTAAATATCTTTTGATTTTAATAATTGTTGCTTATGGATTTTGGATTTTGCTGACTCGGTTTTCTATATTATGGCATTGTTTTAATTTTGCTAAGCTTACCATTGAATTGGGTTTAATTTAAAACTTCTGTTTTTTTAGGGGATAATTTGAAACTTCATTGTTTGTCACCAATGGGGGAAATTTGAAAAAGATAAACAGAGGTTGGTGAAATGAAGGTCCGATAATTAGGAAGAAAAAATAAGTGTTGTTTTTTATTATAGGGGTTGCTATGAACACTTGTTATGTATTTTCAATTAACAAACAAAGCTACTCCGTAATTAGTTAGTTAGTATCCCCTAATAAGATTCGATTATACATAGTTTTATTTTTTCTCACCTAGAAGAATAAGATTTTCTCATATAGTTTTCATATTTTTCCTTGTTAGGTTCTTTTTTTCTTGTTCCTTTCCTAGTGTTTCAACTTAAAACAACTTCTCTAGGCTTGCTTGTCGTATGTGTTACCTGTTAGACCTAGTATCTTAAAATTTTAGTAACCGGTATATCTTGTTAATTCAGTAGTTATATAGAAATTAGCTATCTATCACATACTACTTAATGAATAGTTTAGCTGGTGATCTGAAGTAATGAATAGTTTAGCTGGTGATATGAAGTTTTTGATTGTAAATAATATAGCATTCGATTTATCTATTTTTTTGGGTGCTACACCTACTTGCAAATCCTAAATCTACCCCTGTGCCTCCCACAAGCTTAAGTGAAGCTTCATCTCAATTGTGCAATGGGATACGAGGAAGAGGGTGAAAATCGTATTGCTCACCATAATCACCACTCGTGGATAGTATGGGGATAATGTGGGTTTTGTGGGAACTCTTCGTGGGGATCAACAAATGGCCCGAGAATGTTATATCACCACTCTTAAACCTACTGCTTTGGTTGAAGAGGTGGAAGAGCCAACAAAGAAGAGAAAGACCGAGGGTATGGCTAAAAATGAACTAATGGCCATTCATAATTTAAGCCAAATAACTCGGCCTCAGGCAGTTGGTGAACACGAAGACTTCGTTCTTGACGAATTCAAGCCTGACCGAACGGTCAAGGTAGGCCAGGCCCCAGACGACCATGTTGGGGTAGAAATGAGGAAGCTACTTAGAGAGTTCAGGTATGTCTTTGCATATGAGGTAGAGGAGATGCCAGGCATTGACCCAAATATAGTTGTACATAAGCTAAATGTGAAACCTGATGCTAAGCCAATTCGCCAAAAGAAGAGAAATTTGGGCGAACTTCTCAATAAGGCAGCAGAGGAAGAAGTGAATAAGCTTTTGGAAGCAGAATTCATCAGACCATGCCAGTATCCTGACTGGGTGGCTAATGTGGTTTTGGTTCCAAAGCCAAACGGCACCATGAGAATGTGTGTCGATTATACTGATCTTAACAAAACTTGTCCAAAGGATAGCTTTCCTTTGCCAAAGATTGACCGATTGGTTGATTCAACGGCAGGACATGCATTATTGAGCTTTATGGACGCCTACTCAGGATTTCATCAAATTCCTCTATGGGAGGAAGATGAAGAAAAAACAGCTTTTGTAACTGAGAAGGGTCTATATTGCTATACAAGGATGCCATTCGGTCTTAAAAATGCTCCGGCAACCTTCCAACGTCTTGTAAATAATGTTTTCAAACAGCAGTTGGGACGGAACATGGAAGCATATATTAATGACATGATTGTCAAAAGTAAAGAAATGAAAGATCATGTGGCAGACTTAAGAGAAACCTTCGAAACATTAAGGAGGTATAAGATGAAGTTAAACCCAAAGAAGTGTGTTTTGGGGTAACTTCTGGAAAATTTTTGGGATTCCTTGTGGATGAACGAGGGATTGAGGTTAATCTAGACAAAGTCAAGGCTGTGCTAGATATGACCTCACCTCGAAACGTTAAAGAGGTGCAAAAACTAATCGGATGCAAAAACTGGAAAATTGGTAGATTTCTATCAAGGGCAGGTGATAAATGCCATTATTTCTTTGATACGATCAAAAGAAAGGCAAAGACAGGCAAGGGCAGTCCGGTGTTCGAATGGACGGAGGAAGCCGAATCAGCCTTCATTCATTTAAAAGAGCACCTACATACTCTCCCAAGATAATAAGTCCCATTGAAAAAGAAACTTTATTTATTTTTGGCGGTATCGACACATGCACTCTCAGCTGTCGTTAGCTTGAGAGAAATGGAGTCCAATATCCGGTATACTTTGTGAGTCACGTACTCAAAATGTGAGATCAGATACGCTCTGATTGATGAAAGTTTGGACTTGATTATTCATGGCCAGCGAAGTTGAGGCCCTATTTTCTTTCTCTAAAATCATTGTGTACACTGATCAACCGCTCAAAAGGCCCTGTCCAAGGAAAACTTCGGGAGAATGCTCAAGTGGGGTCTAGAAATGGACTCATTTGACATCACCTTCGAACCAAGGAAGGCATTAAGGGCCAAGCCTTTGCTGATTTTATAGTTGAAATGACAAGGCCGCCATGGAAAAACCAAGTATTGATCATGACCTTATATGTTGATGGCTCATCCACTCAGAATGGAGTGGTGGCAGGCATTATTTGTAAGTCACCTGAGGGTGAACACTATGAGTATGCCATGAGATTAGAATTTCAGACATCAAATAATGAGGCCGAGTACGAGGCATTGATTGGAGTCAAATCATGCAGAGCTGCTGGGGCAAAAAAGATAAGAAGCAAATCAGACTCTCAGCTTATTGTGAGCCATACTTGGTGACTATGAGGCAAGAGATGCAAGTATGGCCAAATACCTGAATATAACTTAAGAGGAGGTCAAAGGATTAGACAAGTTTGAAATATGCAGATCCAAGGTTGAAATAATCAAGCTGATGCTCTTTCCAAGTTAGCAAGCTCTGCAGTGGGTGAGAATCCTCGACTTTCGACAGTTTTGGGAGGTTAAAGAGAAAAGAAGCATAGAAGAGGGGAGATTAACTCATCAGCCGAGGAAACCTCCTGGATGGATGAGTTATTGACTACAAAAACATATGGAACCTTGCCGAACGACCCACAACAAGCAAAATATGTGAAAGCTAGAGACGCATGGTTTGTTTTATGGCAGGGGAGGCAACTTTACAAGAAGTCTTTCACTCACCACTACTAAAGTGCATCACCCAGAAAAGGAAAAGAGGTTCTTGAAGATATCACTGAGGGGTTTGTAGCTCTCATATAGGGGGGGGAAGAGCGCTGGCAGAAAAGGCACTAAGAACTGGATATACTGGCCTAGTCTGAGACATGACGCCAGACCTATGTCAAAAAACGGAACAAGTGTCAGCTGTTCAGTATTTACCACAAAAGCCAGCCAATAGCTTGAATCCAGTTTTGAGTCCAATCCTTTTGCTAAGTGGGGAAGGACATTCTTGGTCCATTTCCACAAGCATCAGGACAAAGGAAGTAGTCTTGGTGGCGGTGGACTACTTACAAACAGGGAAGAAGCCAGAGCCAATGAGAAGCATCAAACATGGGGTATCAAATGGTTTATTTGGAAAAATATAATAACAGGTCGGGGTGCCTCAGTCAATGTGTTCGATAATGGTCCTCAGTTTGAGACTCCGTAATTAAGAGTATGGCTAGAAGATCAAGCATCTCAGCTCATTTTGCTCAGTTGGCTATCCACAAGCTATGGACAAGTGAAGCCTTCACAAAGATCATTAGCACGGGAATGAAGAAAGCTGAATGCTGCCAAGGTTTGTGGGTGGACGAATTGTACAATGTTCTCTGGTCAATCAGGACAACAACGAGAACTCCACCGGGGAGACCCCATTATGCTTGTGTATGGATCAAGAAGCTGTCTCCCTATTGAAATGTGTGAGCCCCCTAAGAGTTATGTTATATGATGAAGGGGATAAACTGGGAAATGATGAAGGCTACCTTAGACATGTTACCTGAGGTTAGAGCAATGCTCTACTTAGGCAAGAAGTGTACAAGCTGAAATGGCAAGAGAACATAATAAGAGGGTAAAACCATAGGCCAATGAGTTAGGGGATCTTGTGCTGAGAAAGATGAAGTCAATTGGGAGAGCTGATGAGCACGGCAAGTTTACTCCTAATTGGGAGGTCCATACAAGATAATAGAAGTATTGAGGGATGGAACTTATCGACAAACTATGGATGGATATGAGGTACCTAGAACTTGGATGCAAATAATTTGAAAAAATATTATCTATGAACTTGGGTTCAAGAAGCCCTAGGGTAAGGCCATGTGCCCACCTCTTTGCCACGTTGATCAATGGGGAAGAAATTCATTTTATTTAAATCGGCTACGGGCCGCATGCAATTATGAAATTTTCTTTTTCTTAATGTTAGCCTTTATATACACCTGTTTAAATAAGATGCTGACTTGCATTCGAGGGCACAGCCCCACACTTAACTATGAGTTAAAACTTGCTTAACAATTGTGAAAGCAATAAGGGCAGGATCCCTTAAGTGATTACGGATCACCAAAATCAACTCTGCAGGCCCAAGATCGGTCTTAAGATATAAATTCTTACTTTAAAACTAATAACAATTCGATCCCTATGTTTAGGGGCAATCAATATAGTTGATTGATGATTTAGAAGTAATTAATCAAGATAAAGTTGTAACCACAGGGATCTTATTGTTAACCGGATTGTGCCAAAAATGGATTTAAGCACATTCAATTAGGTCCCTAGAAAGGGGACCAAACACCAAGTGCCAAATATGGGTTTGCACACATTCGATTAGGTCACCAAAAGGGACCGCGTTTTAATTTAAAAAACCTAAGTTTGGCACATTCGGCTTTCATAGTAAAGAACACTCGGTGACGCTCATTAAAAAGGAGCCGAGTCAAATAATAAGAACACCAAATTGGCAACATACGGCGTCGTCAAGCATGAATCCGTGTCAATAAAGTACATTGCGTCCGGCGCCCAGGCACCTAAAAAGATTAAGTCTAGCAGCAATATCACTAACTATATCAATCCGGCATCATGCGACATGCCGGATATATCGATAAATTAAATAAACTACAAACACTTGACAATGTTTGGTTTATCCAAAAGTTACTAAGTTAAGTTGACCTCAATTTATTATGGGGTTATGACTGGTGGATGAAACCTTCCAAAGGGATTGTTAAAAAAGTGTAAGTTCCCTAAAATCCTCTAAGTTAAAACACTTAGCACCAAATTTCTCTAAGTAAAACACTTAAAAATACCTTCTATAGTAAAAGCACTTAGAAAATCTGAGTTGCTTTAAATTTTTGAGAAAAACACCCTTAGAAGTTTCTAAGTTAAGGTTGAATCTCATTGTATACTTCGATGTTCAAATCAGAACAACTTATACATAAATCTTTAAGTAATATTAAAATCTTTAACCAATGTTTAATGGTTCATGAAGAAATGTTTGAACAAAGTATTGTCTTATAAAGTTTTAAGGTTATGAGTGTTAAACTCTACAAATATCTCTAAGTAAGACACTTAGAAAATTTCAAGTATAAACACTTAATATTTCAAAGTAAAAATGTCTACAAATACTTCTAAGTAAAAGAACTTAGAATAATGGAACTGCTTGCAAATGGGAGTATACCAGACCTGTGAAATTTCTAAGTTAAAAACACTTAGAAATATAAAGATTCTATGAAATTCTAAGTAAAACAACTTGGAAACATATAAAGGATTTAATAAATGAATTATTAAACGCCATTGATTAAAAGAGGATTATTAAAAAGTATGCTTAAAGCATTATGTATATACATTGGTTTGAAAAACCAATATTGAATATAAAAAAGCAAAAAATACAACAAGTGGGTAAATGAAAAGAAAAATCAAGGGGCTGTTGGTGCAGGATGCTCAATAGTATGGAAGCAGTGGTGTTGGCTGCTCTTTTTTACTTGTTTCATTTATTGGTTAATCTTTCGGCGTCAGAGGGGCAGAGGGGTGGGAGGAGCGTCCCCAAAAGTTTGGGAAATGTAGCCGTGTGCCAAATCCAGTCTTTTTTCAAAGTACTGGTAGGGGACGTATTCCGAGGCCGAGGAGTCAGGGCCTCCGCAATCCTTGTTTGTGAGAGTTTCACCTTCAAGATTTTTGGACTGCAAATGTCTGGTTGGTTAGTTAAGCTCTTCGTTTTCTCCAACCTTTTCAAGTCGGGCGTTGCTTCTTTTAGTTGCTTGTTTAAAGCAGCCAACTTCTTTCAGCCTCTTCCGCCTCAATCGGCGTCCCTCTTGTCAGAGGCCTTTGCTACACGTCTCCTCTTCTTTTTCTTAGCTCCTCCACCGGTCCCTAGCTCAGTGTTATCTTAGCCAGACCAGGTTCTGTCTTTGGACTGACCACCAAGAGGCAGAAAGCTCATTACAGCATGTGAATTTGAGCTTGGATATCTGCGACTTGTTCACTGAGGAAGAATTCGCAGAGGTTGCATTCGGGACACTTTGCCTCTCCTTGTTTGGTTTGGACAACCAATTTTTGTAAGTATTGAAGCGCGAAAGATGATTTGTCAAAAGAAAAATTCACAAGTAGTCAAATCACCACTAAGTAATAAGATAGTCATTGAAAGTTAGCAACAAAAGAAAACATGTTAAATAACTTACTTCAATACAACTGTTGAAACATGGACCCAGCTGTCCATCAAGGATGCCTCTTAAGGACTCCATGTACTCCTTGTCTCCGCAGCGGAGAACCTCTCTGACCAACTCCTTCTTGTAGTTGGAGTCAAAGGTCTTAGAGGTAGAAGGGATGTCACCTTCCTCG
>PYUH01000060.1:695460-710794 GCA_016808085.1 Suaeda aralocaspica | reverse complement strand
CTGATAGCCTCCTGCCATTACCGGGGTCCGCAGGGGGGATCCTGTCGGGAGGACGGAAGATCATAGGACCTGGAGGGAAGGATCCGTGATCTGTTCCTCCAATGGTTTGGCCAGCACGCCTGGCCTCATTCCATGTTCGAATGGATCCATGAGGCCGGTTCAGTTCATAGGGATTGTCAAAGACAGGGTCCCTTTGAAGGCTGACAGACGTCCGGGCCAGCCTCTCCTTCTTTTGTAGGGAACTTCCTTCGATGAGGACTTTCCCCAACCGCTTCTTGGGGTGAAGCAGCGAGAAAGATTCAGTACTGGCTTAGCGAGCCGGACTCTTCTTCTTTGGTTCGTGGGTTGATGGAGAGTGGATCGAACTCTCCTGTTCTTTTACTTGTAGGGAGAGCTTTTACTTAAGCTTCTCTACCCTTGTCTTTCTTTCTTTACCAGCACAGATGGCCGGGTATCTCTGGTTAACTGCAAAATAACAAAGACAGTTCAATAATTACATTCCACACAAAGTTTATTAACATCAAAAATAAAATGAAAGAAAGATAAGTTATGAAACTACAAAAAACATTTCATGACCGAGTGTGCCAAACTTGCATAAGCACACCCTCAACTCGGTGACATAAGTCTTCAGCCATATCTACACATTCGGTGACACAAGTCATGACCGAATGTGCCAAACCAGCATTTGCATGTGTTTAACTCGGTCATAGTTCGAAAAGACCGAGTGGCGTCCACGTGGAAGCAGATTCGACACATTCGGCCTCAATTATGAATACCGAATGTGCCAAAATCACCACGTTAACACACTAGACTCGGCCTGTCCTCACTTAACCAAGTATACCCTTAAGAGGGATATTTGACACACTCGGCGTCAGGAATGACACCGAATGTGCCAAAAGTGCATTCTCATACATTCAACTCGGCCTCATAGTTGCTGACCGAGTTGAATGACATGGAAGACTAGTTAGACTAATTGGACACCGAGTTAAAAAAAAAAATACACAAAGATAAACAATAAGAAACATGTAAAATATTGGATTTTGTACATTTATAAAAAGAAACACATATGATTTTAAAATTTTGTAAAAAACTTAAGGCTAAATAAAGGTTGACACATTCGGTATCATATAATGATACCGAATGTGCCAAAACCAGGTTCACCTGATTTACATTCGGCCTTCCTTAAGGAGACCGAATGCAATCCAAGTGAAATAAGATTTGGCACATCCGGCATCATATGATGACACCGAATGTGCCAAATCCTGGGTTACTCTAGTTATATCCGGCCTCATTGGAAGAGACCGAATGTAATCAGAGAGTTATATATTTTGGCAGATCCGGTGTCAAAGCAATGACACCGGATGTATTTACGACTTATTGTCACCAAGGTTAATAAGAATAAAAAGACAACAAAATTATAAGCGAATGAAAGCCGAATCAAATGCAAAAGCAATATAATTCGACACACCCGGTGTCTGATAAGAACACCGGATATGTCACATAGTTTTTCAAAAACAAAAAGAAAAAATAGAAATTCTAAGTATAAAGAATCCGGTAACAATAGAAAGGTTATGATTACAAGTTAAATTGTTACAAAGTATAATAACTTTAAGTTACATTGTTTAAAATAATAAATTAAATAAAAATAAATTAAATAATTAATAAAAGGGAAGCCGAATGAAATGAAGGTGACAGGACTTTTGGCAAGTCCGGTGTCTATACCTCTGTAGTTTGCCTCTTCTGGTGAGGCGTCTTTTCTTTTGATTGGGCTAGACGACGAAGGAATTCGGCTTGATCCATTTTGCCTTTTTTCTCGTCGGGTAGCTCGTTTAATGCTTTATCTGCAAAATAAAACCGAATAACTTACACTTAAAAAATTTTAAAAAAAAAAAGATATATATTAAAAAAAAGTAACCTACCAGCATTACCACCATACACTAACCCACAAGCTTCAAGAAACTTGTGGTCAGTAAAAAGAAATTTGAAAGGTATCCATTTGGAGGGAATCTCGTAAGTCATCCCTTTCCATTTAGCTGTTGTTTTCCTAAATAAATCTAAAATGGCTAATTCATTTATATTTAGTTTGGGTGGGTTGGACACTTTGCCTTTGAATTTAGGGCTTAAGTTCCACTTACTCATCCTAGCTACAAAATCGGGGTCCTCATACTTAATGAAGACAAAGTCACCACGCCAAGAGGTAGCCTTATTAGACTTCTCAATGGCAGTGACGTAATCATCATCATTAGCTAAAGTAAACCAGCCATGTTTACATCCGGCAGCCTTAGTTAACTTATGCATATGTACAAAGGCTGCCGAAGAGGGTCTAAGATTGTTTAATTTACAAGTGGCAGGCATAAGTCACCAATATGATGCCATGAATTTGGAGTAACTGACATAAAAACCTAAGTCATAACGGTTAAGAAGAGATAAAAAGAAAGGAAGAAAGAAAAGGAATTGAACGCCCATGTCTATCATTAGACATATAGATGCCGAAGCATCCTCTGGGGCACTAAGAAGGGGAATCGCCCTTTAGGAAGAATAAGTGAAAGTTTGTGGTTAATAACGAATTACATAAAGGACAATGTTAATGTCCTTTATGGCCTCCCATCTCACCAAAGGCAGTCTCTGGTGTGGGATAGGTGGTAGCTTTACGTGGAGGTGCAGGCAATTGTCAGAGTCAGGAAGCCGAGTGTCCCTGATTCGGCTTTGTCTGCAGATCTCTCCATTTCTTCAATGGAGTCTGCTGGATCCTTGCTTGTGAATATTGTTGAAGCAGTTTGTTTTATTCTTGCCATGTCCTCCTGCACATGAAGGAATGGAAGATTCGGTGACCCCAGTGAAAAAAGAATATTTGGGGCTATAGAATATTGGGAGCCAGGTGATGAACCCTGACCCACTTCTACTTGTTTACTATTAGGAACAACTAACAATTGAGTACAAGCATTAAGAGGAGAAGACGAACTAGAAGACATGATAGAATAAGTAAAGAAAAACAAAATGAAACCGGATCAGGTAATAAGTTACCTGAGTAAAAAGTTGGTAGGTTAAAGATCTGAATCACTATTCACTGACTGAAGTTTCGCCGGAAATTGTTTAAACTCACCGGAAATCGCCTTTGGGAAATTCTTAGGAATTCTATTGGTTTCTCTTACTACTTTCTCTCTCTAAGAAAATTTACAAATGTTGAAGTGTGAAAAATAAATTTACCTCACACCTCTATTTAAAGAGAAGGGGTGAGGGTAAAAAGGGGGGAAAAATTTGAAACCCCCATTTCCCCCCAAAACGTAAATGGGCCAGCACAGTAAGCCCAAAACTGATTAAATCAGATAGGTAATGAATTATGGATTCATCAGCCCATCTGAGGGGCAAATGATGTGGCATGACAAGTCAGCTACCACGTGTCAGCCTCTANTCAGCCTCTGAGTGGACCACGTGTCCCTATTTTTCTTATAAAGTGATGACATGGGATTGCCACGTGGCAATGTTGAGTCTACCATGAGTGGACCCTACATGGCCACGTGGCATATCACAATTGGAACACGAGTCCTTAAAATGCCAGCGTGGAATTGCCATGTGGCAGTGATAAGTCTACCATGAGTGGGCCCACACTGCCACGTGTCACCTTGTAACTGGTCCATTTGTAATTGTGTAGTTGCCACATGTCAAGTTCTTATTCGTCAATGCTAAAAAGAGCTAAAACAAACCATGGGGCCTTAAAAGTTCTCTTCTAAAAAGCCCATTAGGCAAATGAAGGAAGATAATCAAAGAGATGATGACAAGTGTCGCAATCTCAGTGGGTAAGAAATTGTACTTGAGGCTATAAATAGTCCAAAAATTCTGATAACAAGTACACTGAAAATTAAGACAAAAAACACTTACTAAAAAGGGAAAACTTCTCTCTAAAACTTCTCTCTAGAATTGTTTACTTGTTGATTATTGTACACTTACTCTCCTTCAAATACTTAAGCATCGGAGGGGGAAATAATCCTACGAGAATTATTGTCCCTTTTTGCAGGTACTTGGAGGGTACATCAACAGGCAACCAATCCATTCACGCGTCCAGTTTACGTCAGCGAAATCCTCACAGTCCCTACCCCACCTCATTGCTTTAGCAACAACATTTCCCATTGGGTTTTCTTGGCGAGGCTTTTAATGAGGCAACATTCAAGCGCATACACACAATTAATTGGCATTAGATAATATAATATAATTGACGTCTAAGAGGGAGTGTTATGAAAATATTGTGGACGTCATTATATCCGTAAAAGTCCTCAAAGAATATGTCTATTGAATGTACTATTTGGAAGCATGGTACCTCTTACTCTTATAACAATATGTATATATCTATATCATGTATATGATTGTTTTTAATAATAAGAATATATTTACATTCTCTCTATATATTCTCTCCATATTATCTTTATATTCCTATTTTATGGTGACTTTTATATTAGAAATTAAATATTACAAAAAAAACAGATTAATCAAACATAGATATAAACAAATTAGAAATTACAGAGAAAAATACAGATTAAATTTTTAATACCAAATGTCAATTAATTAAAAAGAAAACATAAATTAAAAAACAAGATCTAACCGTAAACCGATGTTGCCGCCTGCCAGAGAGTTGGAGACGAAAACTGGAACGGTGGAGGCGCACCCGGGTTGCCGGAAAGTCCAACAGGAAGAGTCAAAGTCTCAAAGAACTGCCTCTGACGAACGACTGAACCACTGAGAGATTGTGAGGGTGAGGCGGTGAGGCTCTGAGGGTGGTTGGTGAGGCGGTGTGGCTGTGAGGCGATGAGGCTGTGAACCACTAAGAGACTGAACCACCGGGACTTGTGAGTTGTGAGAGAGAGAGGAGAGAGAAAATAAGGGTTTGGTTGTTTGACTGATTGAATTTTGCTTCAATCACGTGTTTAACTTTTCAGTTTTTTTTAACTAAAGCTGATTTTGTTTTCCAAACAGGGGGTAGCACATGACTCCTCGTGCTACTCCCTTAGCTCTGCGGAGTGTCGGAATGGGAATGGAAAATATAGGGTAGAGAATAGAAAAGTGATAGTTTGGGGTAAAAGGATTAGGAAAAGTGATAGTTTAGGGTAAAAGGATTAGGAAAAGTGGGGAAAAGGAATGACAGAAACAAACAAACAAACGATATCAAAGGGAATGAGCCCAGTTTATTTCCTTTCCCTTAGTTGATTACCCCCACCCAAACGGCCCCTTAATATAGTAGTATATTTTATTTGATTTGTCTCGGTGTGTGTTACTAATGTATAATATATTTGTATAATTTTTCTAATCTATACAAATGCATAATTAAAACTATGAACCATTATATGTCGCCTGAAATTCGCAAGTACCGGCTGAAATACTTAATGGACTTCCTAATATATCCTTAATCAACTTCAGTTTCATCTCTATCCCAACCATCTCAAGTCTCAACTGCTCCACCATCACCACCCTTCCAAGACTTCCCATGCACCCGCCCCAACTACTTCACCCACCACCATTATCATCAAAGCCTACTCCACTGAAACTGCTCCGCCCACCCCAAAATTTTGCACCACACCACTACAAACTATCCACCACAAATACGACATTTTATTTTTTCAAAAAACTGGACTGGTGGAAATTGGTAGTGGCGTGTTCGATTTCCGCCACCACCTAGGTAGTGGCGTGTTAAATTTTCACCACTTCCTTGGTAGTAGCATGTTTTTTTTCCGCCACTACCTAGGTGGTGACGGGAATTTAACAAGCCAATTTAGTTTTTCAAAAAGAAAGAAAGAAAAAAAACTTGTCGGATTTGATGTGGGTAATTCATTAGTATGGCGGTGATGTGGTGGTGTGGGGGTTGCCAAAGAACAATATGGTGGTGATTTGGTGTGTGGGAGTTGTCGCAAATACTTTACGGTGGTAGTGTTTGAACTTTGCTTGTGTGAGAAATGGGTTGGTGGTGGGTGGGAGTAGTGAGAGTGGTGGAGTTGGGAGCGGTAATGGGGTAGGGGTATTAATGTAAAATCAGGTCATATTTTATATAAAAATTAGACGGTGCATACAAATTTCGGGAGGTATTTAATGACAAACTATAAACTATTAAAAATGGTATCGACAAATGCGGAAGGTGCAACTAAAAACTGAGGTAGAAATTGCTATATCATGGATTCATAGACCTAAGTCTATATAGTCTTTGGCACATGAGCAACACTGTTTACAAATTATCACTAAAGCATGAACGTTGTTCAGTTTACTTTTACAAGTAATATTCAAACATGGAAGATATTGGGTAAGAACAATTACTTTTGGGTAAAAGGAGTTTGTTAAGGAAAGTACGAGGGAACTAGTAATAAATGCTACAAGTAATAAAAATGTGCTAACTTGCTTATATAAAAGAGGGAACTAGAAATAAATAGATTTGTAACCTTACTGCACGGTTTTTGTAATTTTTTTGGTCATATTAAGGAAATAGTTTACATGTTTAATAAAAAAAAAACGATTAGTTACCTATTTACATTAAGGAGTATATATACTTTTTAATAAAAAAATCGTGTTTGAAACAAAGACTCAAATTGGATCATCAATTAGTGTTATTACTGTTATCCATTGAACTGACAAAAAAAGCTAAGCAAGAGTAAGAATGAGAAGCAATAAAGCTTGCACATGTATCCAAGGGTGGATATTTCAAATGGCCTAGGGTGGTCAGGCCACCCAATGAAAAATATAGTGAATTGTTTGTGTAATTTAGGCCTCCGAAAAAAGCCTAAGTGAAAAAATGAAATACTATGTAGCTTNATAAAAAAAAAAAAAAAAAAAAAAAAAAAAAAAAAAAAAAAAAAAAAAAAAAAAAAAAAAAAAAAAAAAAAAAGCAGAAGAAAAAACTATCTACTACACAAGAACAGAAGACAATTAGCTTAGCATGCTACTTTTTCTATATATAGTCCACTAAAAATTTATCATAAACGGAAATTACTAAAAATTACTTTTAGGTATTTTATAAACGGAAAATTTATCAGAAAATGCTTTTTAAATATATATATATTTTTGCGAAATAAAACCTTATGAAAATTTTGTTGAGAGTAAACCCTTGATGCATCTTTTTTTGTCACTTACAACCTTTGGGGGATTTTCCGGGGTTGATCGAAATATTATGGCATTGACTCTCTCTTTGTACAATGAAACTACCACATTTAACTAGCTTAAGGGCCTGTACTTCAGTTGAAAACAGCTGAACTGAACAGATTAAAATAGAGCTGAATTGAACGGATTGGAGCTGAACTGAAAGTTTTTATTATGGATTAATGATTTTAATTATGGATTATTGGTTTTTAATTATGATTATTGCTTTTTTTCCTAGGATTTTTATGGATTGACTACGGATTATTAATGATTTTTAACTATGGATAATGACATATTAATAATTTTGATATTAATCTACTAATAAGTTTTAAACAAAAAAACATTATTGGTAGTGTTGTTGCTTGAGCAATGAGGTGGGATAGGGACTGTGAGGACTTCGCTGACGTAGACTGGATGCGTGAATTGATTGGTCTCCTTCTGACGTACTCTCCAAGCACCTACAAAAAAGGGATAATAATCCTTGTAGGATTATTTCCCCCAAGTATGCTTAAGTAAGTATTTGCAGGAGAGTAAGTGAACAGTAATCAACAAGTAAACAGTTTTAGAGAGAGGTTTTAGAGAGAAGTTTTCCTTTTATAGTATGTGTTTTTCTCTTAACCTTGAATGTCCTTTCAATGAGAATTTTGAGAGGTATTTATAGCCTCAAGTACAATTTCTTAACCAATGATATCGCGACACTTGTCCTCATCTCCTTAATTCTTTTCCTTCATATGCCTTATGGGCTTATGGCATTAGACAATTTAGGCCCAATGGTTTGTTTTGGTTCTTCTTTTAACGACGAATAGGAGTTTAACTTGTGGCAAGGTATGATCTTCCCTTTGCTTGATCCCATTCACATGTGGCCCATTCGTAAGATGACACGTGTCTATGTAGGGCCTACTCATGGCAGACTCATCATTGCCACGTGGCAATCCCACGTTGGTATATAATACTAGAGAGTGGGTCACGTGGTCCACTCAGAGGCTGACACGTGGTAGCTGACTTGTCATGCCACATCATTTGCCCCTCAGATGGGATGATGAATCCATAATCCATCACCCATCTGATTGAATCAGACTGGGCCTTGCTGTGCAGGCCCATTTCCCTTTTGTATTTGGGGGGGGGGGGGGGCATTGAAGGGTTTCAAATTTCTCCCATTTTTACCCTCACCCCTCTCCTTTAAATAGAGGTGAGAAGTAAAAATATTTTTCACAGCTATCTTTGTGAATTTCCTAGAGAGATAAAGTAGTGAGAGAAAGTAATAGAAAGTTGAGAACATTTCCAAAGGCGATTTCCGGTGAGTTTTAAGCGATTTCAGGCGAGTTTTGTTTAGCCGATTTCAGGCGAAGCTCAGGCAGTGAATAGTGTTTTCAGATCTTTATTTTAGCAACTTCTTTACTCAAGTAATTATTACATGATCCGGGTTCATTTTATTTTTCTTTACTAATTCTATCATGTCTTTTAGTTCGTCTTCTCCTCATAATGCAAGTAATCCGTTTTTAATTGTTCCTAATAATAAACAAGTAAGGTGGGTCAGGGTTCATCAACTGGCTCTCAATATTCTAATGCCCCAAATATTCTTTCTTCATTGGGGTCACCGAATCTTCCATTCCTTCTTGTGCAGGAGGACATGGCAAGAACTAAACAAACTGCCACCCGGATTTTTACCAGCAAGGACCCAGCAGACTCCATTGAAGAGATGGAGAGATCTGCCAATAAAGCCGAATCAAGACATTCGGCTACTGATTCTGAGATAGAGGTCACTGCACCTCCCCGCAAACCTACCACTTATCCCACACCAGAGACTGCTTTGGTGAGATGGGAGGCCATTAAGGACATTAACATTGTCCTATATGGTAATTCGTTTATTAACCATAAGAGTTTTCAGCTTATTCTCCCTAAGGAGGATTCCCTTCTTAGTGCCTCAGAGGGATCCTTCTGAATGCAACACATTTAACGTTCGGCACATTCGGCGTCATTTAATGACACCGAATGTGTCGAATTGTATTCATCTTTGATTCAACTCGGTCTGAAATTATGAGACCGAGTTGAATGTGTTAATGTGTAGTTTTGGCACATTCGGCATCGTTCTTGATGCCGAATGTGTCAAACCTACAGTCTTATAGATTCCCTTGATCAAAACATATTAGACCGAGTTAAGTGTGTTAGCATGGAGATTTGACACATTCGGTATTGTAGACACCTAATTTAGTCCCCTTGTCTAGCGGCAGGACACTATGATGATTAAAAAACTCATTTCTCTAGAAGATTGGATAATCGGTATGCTTGGGCATAAAAATAAATCTCGGATATTATAAAATTTCCATTATTATTTAACGGACCTTTTATCCCAATGCCTCTTTTATTATTTTAAATAAATAAATAAAATTAAATAAAATTAAAAAAAATCTTTCAAAAAAAAATGTAGCGCGCTTAATTTAGTCACGCTAACAGCTCAGCGTGACTAAGTTAGCAGCGCTACCCTAGTAGCGTTGTAGGGTTTCCTGCGCTACTGCGCAATTCGGCGTACCGCGCTAGCAGCCCAGCGCGATTAGGGTTCCTACGCTGTTATAAAAACCTTCATATCCTTCATTTCTCAAAACTTTTTTTACTTATTCTCTCCCTCATACTTAATTAATCCGATTATTGCTTTTTTAAACAACCTTATTTTTTATAATAATTATTTATTATTTATTTGCTATTTATTTTTAAGAAGTTGCTACAAATTTTGATAATATTGAAACAATAATTCGACTGTGCCCAAATTAACACTCGACGACTCCAGTCTTCATACGGGAAGTGGTACGTTTCCTGAGAGCCCTAAAAATCAAACTTGTGGATTTGTTGTTGTTGGTTTTCCGAATTATTTACCGCTTTTATCATTTTGTTTTTGTTAAAGGGCTTAATTTGAATTAATTTATCACATTAAACTAAGATAATTTTTGGACAAATTGTATCATGCTAGGAACCTTGAATTAATCTTAACGACGATTTGACTAAATTATTAGGTTTTATGTGATTTCACCTTAATAATAGTAATTTTGTGTTAGGTTGTAAATTATTATTTTGTGGTTCTTTATATAATTTGTGTATAATTGAGAGAAAACTAGTAATGGCCGCCTACGGGCTAATATGACGCACTCCGCCATATTAGTACCTTCACTCCCGAATCCAACCTTTGGTTCGTAAGATCATAACTTGGAGTCATCCCCATGGGATCGAAAGGGTTATTCGTGCAATTTAGATTATCGTCCCGTATTCGTGTCCCATTCGTAATCAATCTAAATACACGGTTTATGAGTTTGATTCCTAAAACTCATTGGCGACTCCTTACTAGCATCATCCGTATTCGTATATTATTATCTCACTCGAAAAAAGATAATTAAAAAAACAAAAAAAAGCAAAATAGGGTAGCACGACAGACTTTGTCACGCTAACGTCGCAGCGTCACAAAGCTTGCCGCGCTACACCTGCAGCGTGAAAATTTTGTAGCGCTGCAAGTCAGCGTGGACAAACTCTGTCACGCTACCACGCTAGCGCGATTGAAATTCTTGCTCTCCTGTTTTTTTTGCAAAAATACTTCTAAAAAGTCCATTTCCCCTTTCCTTAAGCCAATTTTTTAGGTCTAACTGACCTATGGACGGTTTTGAAAGGTGACAAAAAAATTTGGGACCCTAAAAATCCGGGGCCCCTACAGTGGCGACTCTGCTGGGGACTAAAGAGGGTGAGACTTGAAAATTTTCTCTCAAATTATACACTTATTATATTTAGAACATTTGCAATTTTTTAGTCATATTGCTACACTGAACATACACTTGGCCTCCATGTGCTTGAAACATGCCTTAGGATTACCGGTAACTTCTACATTTCGGGGAGGAACTATTGACTTGGTGGGGCCCATGGTCTCTAAGCAACCAAGCAAGATATAAACCTATCCCAACTACATCGATTTCTAACCGCCCATGGTACTTGAGATGGGAGAAAACTTCATATCTAACGGTTATTATACCGCAAAGTGTTGGAGCACACTCCTTAATGTAGGACCCTTTTGACTGACCAGACTGACCGTAGTTTGACTGCATTATTTAGTAATTATTTGCTTCCCTTTTTGTATATAAGTTGCTTGTTTTGCTTTTTATATTTTTGTGGCATATGTAGATTTTTCTGATGTTTTCAACATCATTTTAATCACATATTTATTAGCTACCTAAATTAATTGATTACGTAAAATTTTCCATAATTTTAAATTATATTCTTGATATCATTTGATTGGTTGGAAGATTTTTATAGCACCAATATTTGATTTAGTAATAAAATATTGCAAAAGAATATTATTATCAAATCCTTGCATATTTTAGGATTTGATTAATAGAATCTTGTTAAATAGAAACTAACTTATACATAACATTATTTGAAAATTCAAATACTATTAACGATTTCAAAAATACTGTTAACTTTTTGAATTTTTTAATCTATTCGAATCTTTTGGAAATTTACTAATTAATTCCTTTCATTTAGAATTTTATTAGTTTAATTCCAAATTTCTAATAAATCTAACTATCTCACTTTCCCTTGTATTATTTTCCAAAAATCAAACACTTAGAATAATTTTTTTAAAAAAAACTCAAAAAAAAAATCCATCAAGATTAATTATGATATTTATATTTTTTATTAATTTTTTATTTTTCCTATGAGCTTCCCTCAATTAACCTTGATTGTTATAACTCTAATTGTTGAGTCTTGTTTATTTTTTCTTCTATTTTTCTTCTATCTTTTTTTGTCTTCCCTCATCATCTCTTTGTAAGGATCCAATAATGATAATCTGAAAATTACTAATTGCTTGACAATGCACGATTTTGATCAATGTTTTTAATGACTCACATACAAATAACATCATCACCAATCTTTCAAAAGTTCGGTCTAATAATAGGCCCATTTAGGCCTAAATAACGTATATATGGGCAACATGGACATGAATCCAAACCCATTAAATACAAATTTAATGATAACTTAGCAAAAATCAATAGAAACTTGCAGCGTAACTAACTCTACAACGCTACACAAACAGCGCAACTCTTCTAATTGCGCTACACTGTTAGCATCACAAGTTTAATAACGCTACCTTGCTAGCGCTACTTCTTTTGTCACGCTACAAAGCTAGCGCTAGAACTTTTTTTGCGCTAAAAAGTCATGTATTTGAATAGTTTTGATGAATATGTAGTATTTATTTGAAATTACTCATACACATTTAAATCATAATTAACCCCAACTAAAAGGGTTTTAAGTTATTTTAGAGCCCGTTATGATTCAATAAGAACCCACTTTGGTTTTTTTTTTTTTCAACATTTTATCTATTAACTNTTTTTTTTTCAACATTTTATCTATTAACACATACTGAATGGACACATTCTTGTAAGTGCAATCATTATAATATGAAATTGCAAGGGTTGCTACATATTATTGGCATACAAAATGATGAAAAAATGCCTAATGTAAACAAAAGAAAATTTGTTTGCTTTAGAAAGTGATAATATGTGCTATATTACTACTTTGTTCTAAACACTCCATCCCACCTTTGCATCAAACGCACCATTCTAAGTGTTTCAATTATGAGCCCATGGTTCAACTTACTCCTAAATGTTTGATTTAGGATCTATTGATCAATAGACCCAAGGTCTATAGTTTGGACTGAAATATAACGAAGTTTCAATCAATTATGGTCATTATTTAAAATTCTTCAAATGCAAGCTCAAGAAAATCCGAAGAACATTATTCAAGACGATGTAGACGCGTGCATACAAGAAACATGATTTGGACCAAAACTAGAACTCCATTCACTTTCCTAGTTTAATTTGTGTCTTTTCTTTTCTCCTTCTTTCATGGTAGAGTTTGAGACTTTTGCTGCCAAGTATCATTTATGTACTAATTTCAACTATCAATAAAATAAAATTTATTTCATCTTCAAATTGTACATTCTCTCTCTACTCATCATCTTGCTTAAACAATTACAAGTGAATGAACTCATCAAGTTGAGTTAATCAACATGGCAATCAAGAACAAGTTAAAGCATAATTGACATAATATAGACTACGTTGTTCATATCAAATGCACCCTCAATTTGACGCATCCACACCTTGAACAACTTACTCTATATTTTACATCCTTTAAATTAAATGTGTCAATTACTTAATTAAGTTATTAAAGCAAAGTGGTTCAAATAAGTTCTCTTTTGGGAAACAAACTTTACTTTATTCACCATAGACTCAGTCGTCACGAGCCTAAAAGTTTAATTGAGGCTCAATTTAAGTCTCAAAAATTGGGGGCTCACTCCAAGTCCACTTAGTGTTTATTTAAAGATGCAATACACCAACATAAGAGGCACCTTTGAAACCCTAAAAATGTCTCCCTTATCTTGAATAACCTATATTATGATCCACTTTCTTGGTAGCCCGTTTGCGCCTAAACACATAGCTTGTTTCTTTCAACCTACATCAAACTTAGCCCGGGGATGGGAATGCTACGAGGAAATAAACTAAAAAGCAACTCCATAAAGCAAATATATAATGTTAAAGCAGCTCTGATTTTCAATTCAAACAAATGGAAATGCATGAAAAGTTGTCAACAAGTAAAATTTTAAATAATAGAGTTGCTCAAGTTTAAGAACAAGTTTGTAGCATAGTTTGGGTTAATTATGGGTATTTGAGCCTTCTTTTCCATTTCTTTCTTACACCCTAAGCTTAGCCACGATACAACCCTGAAAAAGCCCTCCTTGAGGTGTAACAAAATTGCAAAAAACTTGTGTCTTTACCTTTAACACATCAATAACTCAGAAGCAAGAGCTACGTAAGACCTGATTCCAACTCAAATTGGATACGTATGCAACCTTTCATAAGGTGCGGTCTTAATAGTCCTACATCTTAAGGACAGGTAACATGAGTAAAATTTTAAGGGCCCATGAAAAAAAAGGGTCCTTTGAACACAAGACTTACCTAAGGTCTTGGATACTGTTTTATTTTAGGACGCACAACCGTCCTTAAAAGAAAATTGCCTTAATGTCACATAAAGCAAGTCATGTTCTTCTACACATATCATCCTTCTTTCCTTTTTTCACACATACTCTTCTTCATCAAGCTTCTTTCCTTTCTCATGCTCATCATCAACTCTTGTACTGTCATCTTTTAACTCAGCAAACACTCACATACTTCCTTTACTCATTCCTTTTTATTCCGCAAAATCATCCAACTTCTTCATTTTCTCTTAAAGAATGAATTTTCATAGCTATCTTATACCTATCCATGGCAGCATGAAGCATCACTTTGACTCCATATCATCCTCTCATCACCAAAATCTTTCCTATCTCTTCTAGTTTTGGTCGACATAAACTTGGCAACTCGTCTACTTCAAGCATTATCATATTCAACACTTCAAAACTTAAGCAAGCATTTATAATATTGATTTCTTATTTCTCTAAAGAGATTCACATTACTAATAGCCAATAGTTGAATTTGAAACAAACTTCTCAAACAAGACAATCACGAAAGTATAAGATGATGGCTCATAATCTAAGAACAAATGAGCAAGCTAAAATCATTCCCCTTTGAATCATAATCGTTGTCAAGCATATTATACAACAACTGTAATCAATTTTGGATCCTTAACTTCTACTATTCTTTCTTCCTCATTCTCCTCGTACAAAAAAATAATCATGTTTTTTTCAAAAAAAAAAAAAATCGATTTAGGGAAAGTTGAGACACCCCCATCCCTTGCTTCCTACTAACTCATGCTATGGCACCTCCATGTTCATTTGTGCATATTTTTTTGTTGTTTTTCCCGTGCTTATTTGTAGCTAATTTGAGCATATAACTAACTTGTACATACTCTTCTAGCTAGCTTTGCATACATATTTGTGACCTTTCTTGTTGCTACAAGTCTCCATACTTGCACCACCTTATACACCCTGTGGGCTACGTTCTTTTCAAAATTAGTTATGAAACGACTTGCTTCAAAATCTCATTAAGCTTATGACATTTGCTTGTTTCCCCTTATGAAAAAAAAACATGGAAGTTGTCTCACCTGAAACTTCATTTTGGCGATTATTTTTTGGGAGTATGTCGGATAACCCTCCACAAACTATTGCCATCCCCCCCCCCCTACTCGGACCCTCGGTCTCAAAATATAGCTCATTAGGTATATGTCAAAGGTAAAAAGCCCAAGGTCTAAT
>PYUH01000060.1:606721-692730 GCA_016808085.1 Suaeda aralocaspica | reverse complement strand
TTTTTTTCATATGCTTGAACATTTGTATGACTACATTTAAATAAGTTATAACAAATAATTCTCTAAATCAACATGTAAGCACAAGTTCATCTCATATTTCTCAAAATTATCTTAATTAAAGAATGTTTGAGATAGAAGCACTTACATTACAAAAGAAGAAGCACTTAAAGGAAAAAGCAGAGTAGCGCAAGACAATGTGCTACGCTTATACCTCAGCGTCACAAACCAAAACACGCTGCCTCAGTAGCGCGACTAACTCTACCACGCTACAACATGTAGCGCGACTAATTCTACAGCGCCATCACTCAAGCCCAGCAATGAAACCACGCCAATGTCCCTACACAACACTACCATGTATTATCAATTCAACATCAACTTTTATAATTTGAGAAACCTTTCAAACACAACAAATGAAGAAACGCTTACTTGGGAGCGTGACAGCAGCAACTGTGCTGAAGGTCTTACCGTTGTTTCTATTGTCACGTTGACGCATCCGCGTGGTTGGCTTTGTGACGCTACAAGGCTAGCGCTCTTGACTGTGCTTTGTTGTATTTTCAAATGCTTTGACTTTGTTTTTGATGTTAATCCCTTTTCTCACTCCTTTATCCAAAATACTCAAAAGGAAAAATACATTGAGTTAAGGTTTGTGATTTTATGACAACGTCATTAGTTTTTGTCAACAATTCTAGTAAATAAGTGAATTTACTCCAAAAAAGTAATAATGAGCGAATTATTACACTTTTTCAATAATTTCAGTAAATAAACGAATTTACTCAAAATAGTAATAAATGAGCGAATTTATTAAATTTTTTTCAATAGTTTCGGTAAATAAGTGAATTTACTCAAAACGTAATAAATGGGCTAATTTATTACCCTTTCTTCAAATATTCTTAGTATATAAGCGAATTTACTAAAAATAGTAATAAATAAGCGAATTTATTACATTTTTCAATAATTTCGGTAAATAAGCGAGTTTACTCAAAAAAACTAATAAATGAGCGAATTTATTACACTTTGTCAACAATTTTGGTAAATAATCAAATTTACTAAAAATAGTAATAAATAAGCAAATTTATTACATTTTCTTCAAACACTTTTTTAGTAAATAAGCGAATTTACAAAAATAGTAATAAATAAGCGAATTTACTATCTTTTCTTCAAACACCTCTTTAGTAAATAAGCGAATTTACTAAAATAGTAATAAATAAGCGAATTTATTACCTTTTTTTCAGACACTTCTTCGGTAAATAAGTGAATTTACTAAAATAGTAATAAATAAGCAAATTTATTACCTTTTCTTCAAATATTCTTAGTAAATAAACGAATTTACTAAAATAGTAATAAATAAGCGAATTTATTACCCTTTTGTGTTCAGATATTTTAGTAAATAAGCGAATTTACTAGATTAGTAATAAATAGACTAATATATTACTTTTGCTTATAAAATTGAATTTACAATGTTTTAATAAATAAATGAATTTATTAAAACTCATTTTCTATATTTCGATTTCAAATTAAGAAAGTCGATTAATTAGAAAATAACTATTCCAATTTTCAAAAACAAAAAGGTTTTTTATGTTCTAGAAGCCATTGCTTTCTAAAATCTTGATACACCCATTGGTTAATAAGGAGCCCTCCGTTCCGAATATGGAAGTCTCGAAAAGCGATTCGAGCATACTTTGATTTTCGTCTTACTCAGATTTAATCAAAGTGGGGGCTAACTGTAGACATCTAATTTAGTCCCCGGTCCCGTGGTAAGACTCCATGATGAACAATAAAACCCACTTCTCTAGATTATTGGACTTAATTTTATATAAGCTCAATATTTGATTAAAAAAAAAATACGAGTTTTAGCGTAGCGCGACTCAGCAAGTCGCGCTGAAGCAGCAGCGTGACAAGTAAACCAGCGCTAGCTGCGCAGCGTGACAACTTGTGTCACGCTGGCTGGTCAGTGTTATTAAACTTGTAACGCTACCTGGCCAGCGTGATAAAACCTGTCGCGCTACACATTTTTCTTATAAATACCCTTTTTTCTCCTCTAAAACGATCCTCTTGACTTTCTTGATTTTTTCTACCCATTCTCACACTTCCAAAACCGATTCTCTTATTCACCTAAACCTACTTTCTCTCTCTTTTTTCTCCTCTTCTCTTTACAATTAAACTTTTCTTTTTTATTTCATTTCTAATAGTAATAAATAAGCGAATTTACTCAAATGGTAGTAAAAATAAGCGAATTTATTACATTTTTTCAAAAATCTCAGTAAATAAGAGAATTTACTCAAAATAGAATAAATAAACGAATTTATTACATTTTTTCAATAATGTCAGTAAATAAGCGAATTTACTCAAATAGTAATAAATAAGCGAATTTATTACATTTTTCAATAATTTCAGTAAATAAGCGATTTAGTTAAAATAGTAATAATGAGCGAATTTATTACCTTATTTCCAGTCAAAAGAAAACTTATTCAAAATAATAATACTAATTTATTTGCTAAGTGTTTTGATAAATAAGCGAATTTATTAAAATCTATTTTCGATTTCAGTTTCGAGAGCCTTTGCTCTCTAAAATTTGCTACGCCCATTGGTTAATGAGGAGCTCATGGCTCTGGATATGAAAGCCTCGAAAAACGATTCGAGCATACTTTGATTGTCGTCTTACTCAGACTCAATCAAAGTGGGGGCTAATTGTAGACACCTAATTTAGTCCCCCTGTCCCGCGGCAGGACTCTATGATGATAAAAAAACTCATTTCTCTAGAAGATTGGATAATCGAGTATACTTGGGCATAAAAATAAATCTCGGATATTATAAAATTTCCATTCTTATTTAACGGACCTTTTATCCCAATGCCTCTTTTATTATTTTAAATAAATTAATTAAATTAAATTAAATTAAAAAAAAAAAGATCTTTCAAAAAAAAATGTAGCGCGCTTACTTTAGTCACGCTGACAGCTCAGNAAAAAAAAACGTAGCGCGCTTAATTTAGTCACGCTGACAGCTCAGCGTGACTAAGTTAGCAGCGCTACCCTAGTAGCGTTGTAGGGTTTCCTGCGCTACTGCGCGATTCGGCGTACCGCGCTAGCAGCCCAGCGCAATTAGGGTTCCCACGCTGTTATAAAAACCTTCATTGCCTTCATTTCTCAAAACTTTTTTTACTTATTCTCTCCCTCATACTTAATTAATTCGATTATTGCTTTTAAACAACCTTATTTTTTATAATAATTATTTATTATTTATTTGCTATTTATTTTTAAAAATTTGCTACAAATTTTGATAATATTGAAACAATAATTCGACTGTGCCCAAATTAACACTCGACGACTCCAATCTTCATACGGGAAGTGGTACGTTTCCTGAGAGCCCTAAAAATCAAACTTGTGGATTTGTTGTTGTTGGTTTTCCGAATCATTTACCGCTTTTATCATTTTGTTTTTGTTAAAGGGCTTAATTTGAATTAATTTATCACATTAAACTAAGATAATTTTTGGACAAATTGTATCATGCTAGGAACCTTGAATTAATCTTAACGACGATTTGACTAAATTATTAGGTTTTATGTGATTTCACCTTAATAATAGTAATTTTGTGTTATGTTGTAAATTATTATTTTGTGGTTCTTTATATAATTTGTGTATAATTGAGAGAAAACTAGTAATGGCCGCCTACGGGCTAATATGACGCACTCCGCCATATTAGTACCTTCACTCCCGAATCCAACCTTTGGTTCGTAAGATCATAACTTGGAGTCATCCCCATGGGATCGAAAGGGTTATTCGTGCAATTTAGATTATCGTCCTGTATTCGTGTCCCATTCGTAATCAATCTAAATACACGGTTTATGAGTTTGATTCCTAAAACTCATTGGCGACTCCTTACTAGCATTGTCCGTATTCGTATATTATTATCTCACTCGAAAAAAGATAATTAAAAAAACAAAAAAAACACCAAAATAGCGTAGCGCGACAGACTTTGTCACGCTAACGTCGCAGCGTCACAAAGCTTGCCGCGCTACACCTGCAGCGTGACAAACTTTGTAGCGCTGCACAGTCAGCGTGACAAACTCTGTCACGCTACCACTCTAGCGCGACTGAAATTCTTGCGCTCCTGTTTTTTTGCAAAATACTTCTAAACAAGTCCATTTCACCTTTCCTTAAGCCAATTTTTTAGGTCTAACTTGACCTATGGACGGTTTGGAAAAGGTGACCAAAAAAAGTTGAGACCCTAAAATCTGGGGCCCCTACAGGTACCATCCGTTGAGGCCAAATATGTCAAATCCTGCTTTCATGTGGACACTACTCGGTCTTTTAAAACGTGACCGAGTTCACCCTTTGTCAATGCAGTTTTCTCACATTCGGTCTTGACTTGTGTCACTGAATGTGTTGCTGTGGCAAGGAAATCTTTTTTTAAAAAGATATCAAGTTGAGGGTGTGTTAATGCAAGTTTGGCATACTCGGTATCGATTGACATTGCCGAATATGTCAACCATTAATAACTTTGTTCTTTGAAATTTTTATAAAACAACTTGATTTTCTTATATGTTACTTTCTAAATAATTACATAATTTAGGACTCTTGCTGTCATTATTTTAGGATGTTTATTCGGTTATCTCATGAGTAACCAGTTTTATTATGAGTGAATAATGATTTACTGAATCAACTTTGTAATTTTGCAGTCAACCAGAGATACCCGGCTTTCAGTGCTGGGTAAAGAAAAGAAGGACAAAGGTAAGGAGAAGCTAAAAGATCTCCCTACCAAACTGAAGAGGAAGGAGAGCTCTACGCCACTCTCCATTAATCCTCCTAAGAAGAAAAGGCCAGCTTCACTGGCCAGCACCGAGTCCTCCCCGGCCTCCACCCCTGTTAAACCGGTGGGGGACAGGCCATCCTCCAAGGAGGTCCCCTACCGCTGGAAGGACAAGGTTGTCCGGCCAACCAGCAGCCTTCAAAGGGACCCTGTCTTTAACAATCCCTACGAAACGGAGTTTGGCCTGATAGATCCCATAGCTCAGGACAAGGCCAGACGTGCTGGTCAAACGATTGGAGGGACGGACAAGGATCCCTCACTTAGGGATCCAAATGACCTTCTCCAGACCAGGACCCGGCTGCTGGGATGCAGGAGGCCATCCGGGAGAATATGCCCCTAGAGTTCCTTGACTCTGCCATGGCATCAGGTATTAAATTTGCACGTAACATTGTAACATCAGTCTCGAGTACTCGTACTGGAGACTCTATTACATCTCCCAGAGACCCTCGGGCTATAATTATTCCATTTCCCACTACATATGTGGCTGATTCTGAGAAGGACTTCCTAGACGAGGAAGGTGACATTCCTTCGACCTCCAAAACCTTTGATTCCAACTACAAGAAGGAGTTGGTTGGAGAGGTTCTCCATTGTGAAGACAAGGAGTACAAGGAGTCACTAAGGGGCATCCTCGACGGACAGCTTGGTCCGTGCTTCAACAGTTGCATTGAGGTAAACTTTACTTATTATACTTAGTTTTAACCAACTTTCAAATGTCTCTTTAATTCTGCCTTTTTAATACTTAGTGGGTTTTTGCTAAAACTTGTTTGCATTTTTCCTTTGACAGATCATCTTCCGGCTTCAATACCTCCAAAAATTGGTAGCTCAAACCAAGAAGGAGAGGGCAAAGGCAGCCCGAATGCTCACCATTTGTGAGTCTTATTTGAGCGAACAAGTCCGCAGAATCCAGGCTCAAAATTCACATGTTGTGAATGAGTTGTGTGCCTCTTTGGGACAAGCCAAAGAGCAGAACTTGGTCATGGCAAAGAGGAATGTTGAGCTATGGACCGAGCTGGAAGAGTACAAAAAGAAAGAGCTGGACCTGGAGCAGATGGTCTCCGATAAAAGGGCTGCCGAGTTAAGGGCTGAAGAGGCTGAGAGGAAGGATGCTGCATTAAATGAGCAACTGAGAGTTGCCAATATTCGGCTTGAAGAAGTGGAGAAAAAGGAGGAGGAGTTCAACCAAGCCGGATAGTTTACAGTCCAAAAGTATCTAGAAGGAGAAGAATCCACCAGACAAAGGATTACAGAGGCTTGGACACTCGGCCTCGAGGAGTACGTCTCTTTCCAATACTTTGAGAAGAGACTGGATTATGCAACAAGGGCTCACCTAGCCAAACTATATGGGGATACTCCTCTCAGGCCTTTCTGCCCTTCTGACGCCGAAGATGAGGAGGACGAAGCTGAAGGTGTCGAAGAGGACAAGGAGAAGGATGGAGTTGACAAAACGGTTGGAGCTGGAGGAAATACCACTGCATCCACTACTATTGACCAACCTACACCTGCTACTCCTTGATTTTTCTTCTTTTCAATTTGCAACTTGTTGTATTGTATAATCTTTTAGACAATTGAAATTATTCAGTGTTGGTTTTTAAACCAATTGTATTATACATTTGTGCTTTTAAGCATTATTTATCAATTTATCTTTTGATGCTCATTTCCCTTGTTTAATTACTTTGCAATTTTCCCAAAGATGGATACAATCCATTTGAAAGGCATTCTATATATTTGTAAGTATTTTCCTTAGAAATTTTGCAGGTTCAATTTCTCATAATCCTTATAATCCATAAGGATATACATCACTTAGAAATTCAAACTATGAGTCATTGGTCTTAAAATTTTAGATCATAAATCACAACATTGGGTTTTAACTTGGACATTTTTCATATCAAATTCATGATTATTTCCTAAGTGTTGACTATAATTTTTGGCATATCCAGTGTAATCATATGACACCGGATGTGTCAAACTTAGTGAACTTATCATTAGACTCGGTCTTTTGGTGACCTGGTTGAATGTGTTCAAACCAATTTTTGGCACATCCGGTATTTTTCATATAACTTCAGCTGTACCACATATAATTGGCTAGTGAATCTCTTGGACTTCAGTTCGAAGTCCTAACCTGTTGAGACTCATCACTTCAACCCTTATTGTTTTAAGTAACATTCGTTCAACAGTAAGATCCTTGTATTTACAAACTTTAGATATTGATTGATTTATTACTCTTTAGGGGTGATGAATCAAAAGAGTAATGAATCAATCAATCATATTGATTGCCCTTAAACTTAAGGATCGAAACTGTTATTAGTTTGTTCACAGTAAGAATTTTATCCTAATACTGACACTTGTGAGGACTTTGCCCTTATTTATCACGTATTTAGATAAGGTTCTAACACTCGGACCTTTAAAGTCGATTTGGTGATCCATAGTCACCTAAGGGGGTATGGGACCCTGTTTGGCGTAAAAGACTCTTTTTGGTTTTACACCCAAGCATTAACCTGTGGTTAATTTCTAGGATCTTGCCCTTATCAATTTCAAAACCGTTAAGCAAGTTTTGAATTTTCTTAACTCTTGGTTAAGTATGGGGCTGTGCCCTTAACTACTGAGATCAACATCTATTTTAACAAGCATATACTTGATATATAAAGACGAACATTAGAGGAAGCAGAAATTTCATTAATTACGGCCCGTAGCCAATTCTGTACAACATGAAATTCATTTCCCCACTGATCAACGTGGATCAAATATGTGGGCTCATGGCCTTACATTATGGCTTCTTGAAACCAAGTTTATAAATACTACTTTTTCAAATTATTTGCATTCCATGTTCTGGGTACTTCATATCCATCCAGGGTTTGTAAGTGATAGGTTCCATCCCTCAACACTTCAATTATCTCATATGGACCTTCCCAATTTGGAGTAAGTTTGCCCTGCTCATCAACTCTCCCAATTGACTTCATTTTCCTCAACACAAGATCCCCTAACTTCATTGGTCTATGGTTTACTCTTGTGTTATGTTCCCTTGCCATTTTTAGCTTATACATTTCTTGCCTGAGCAAAGCATTGCCTCTAACTTCAGGTAAAATGTCCAGGGTGGCTTTCATCATCTCCCAGTTAGCACCCTCATCATATAACATAATTCTTATAAAAGTAGGCTCACACATTTCGATGGGGAGAACTGCTTTCGATCTATACACCAGCATAAATGGGGTTTCCCTCGTGGAATTCTTTGTTGTTGTCCTGATTGACTAGAGGACATTGTACAATTCATCCACCCATTGACCTTTTGCAGCATTCAGCTTTTTCTTCATTCCTGTGCTGATGATCTTGTTGAAGGCCTCCACTTGTCTGTTGGCTTGTGGATAGCCCAGTGAGGCAAAATGAGCTATGATGCCTTGGTCTTCTAGCCATACTCTTAACTGTGGAGTCTCAAATTGAGGACCATTATCGAACACTATTGATTGAGGTACCCCGAACCTTGTTATTATATTTTCCAAATGAACCATTTAACATCCCCATGTTTAATACTTCTCATAGGCTCTACTTTTACCCATTTAGTAAAGTAGTCTATTGCAACCAAGACATACTTCCTCTGCCCTGATTCTTGTGAATATGGGCCAAGAATGTTCATTCCCCACTTAGCAAAAGGTATTGGGCTCAAAATTGGATTTAAGTTATTGGCTGGTCTTTGTGGTAAGTTACTAAATAGTTGGCACTTCTTACACTTTCTCACGTAAGTCATTGCATCATGTCTCAGACTAGGCCAGTAATACCCCGTCCTCAGTGCCTTTTCTGCCAGTGCCCTTCCCCCTATGTGAGAGCCACAAAAGCCTTCGTGGATATCTTCAAGTATCTCTCTTCCCTTCTCTAGGGTGATGCACTTCAATAACGGGTGAGTAAAAGACTTCTTATATAATTGCCCTTGCCATGAAACAAACCATGCATCCCTGGTTTTCACATATTTTGCTTGTTGAGGATCGTTTGGCAAGGTTCCATTGGTTTTGTAATCAATAATCTCATCCATCCAAGAGCTTCCTTGACTGATGAAGTTAACTTCCATCTCTTCTATGCTTCTTTTCTCTTTAATTTCCCAAAAAACTGTTCGAGGATTCTCTCCAACTGCAGAGCTTGCTAATTTGGAAAGAGCATCAGCTTAATTGTTCTCAGATCTTGGAATTTGCATGATTTCAAACTTGTCCAGACTTTTCCACTTGAAGTATATTCAGATATTTGGCCATGCTCGCATCTCTAGCTTCATAATCCCCCAAAGTATTGACTCACGATGAGCTGAGAGTCCGACCTTGCCTCTATCTTCTTTGCCCCATCAACTTTACATAGTTTGACTCCGGCAATCAAAGCTTCATAATCAACCTCGTTATTTGATGTTTGGAATTTGAACCTCGTGGCATACTCGTAGATGTCACCCTCAGGCGACCAACAAATAATGCCTGCCTCACATCCATTCTAAGTGGACGAGCCATCAACGTACAAGGTCCAGTGATCAATACTTGTTTTCTCTATAGGAGGCCTTGTCATTTCAACTATAAAATCTGCTAAAGCTTAACCCTTGATAGCTTTCCTTGGTTCAAAAGTAATGTCAAATGAGTCCATTTTCAGAGCCCACTTGAGCATCCTTCCCGATGTTTCTTTTGATAAAGCTTTCTTGAGCGGTTGGTCGGTATATACAACAATTTTATGAGAAAGAAAATAGGGTCTCGACTTCCGGCTTGCCATAAACAATGCAAGTCCAAAATTTTCAATCAGAGCGTATCTGATCTCAGCATTTTAAAGTACGTGACTCACAAAATATACTAGATATTGGACCCCATTTCTCTCAGCTAACAGAACGGCTGTGAGCGCATGGTCTGATACCGCCAAGTAAATTAACAAAGTTTCTCTTTCAATGGGGATGATTAATCTTGGGAGAGTATGTAGGTGTTCCTTCAAATGAATGAAGGTTGAATCGGCTTCCTCTGTCCATTCAAACTGAGGGCTACCCTTGCCTGCCTTTGCCTTTCTCTTCATCGTATGAAAAAAATAATGGCATTTATCATCTGCCCTTGATAAGAATCTACCAAGGGCAGCTAGGCATCCGGTCAGTTTCTGCACCTCTTTAATGTTTCGGAGAGAGGTCATATCCAGAACAGCCTTGACTTTGTCTGGATTAACTTCGATCCCTAGTTTGTCCACAAGAAATCCCAAAAATTTTCCAGAAGCTACCCCAAAAACACACTTCTTTGGATTTAACTTCATCTTATATCTTCTTAATGTTTCAAAAGTTTCTCTTAAGTCTCCCACATGATCTTCCATCTCATTATTACTCTTGACAATCATATCATCGATGTATGCCTCAATATTCCGTCCCAACTGGTTCTTGAAGACATCATTTACCAAACGTTGGAAGGTCGCTGGAGCAATTTTAAGATTGAATGGCATCCTTGTATAGCAATATAGACCCTTTTCAGTTACAAAAGCTGTTTTTTCTTGGTCTTCCTCCCATAGAGGAATTTAGTGAAATTTTGAATAAGCATCCATAAAACTCAACAGTGCATGCCCTGCCGTTGAATCAACCAATCGGTCGATTTTTGGCAAAGGAAAGTTATCCTTTGGACAGGCCTTGTTGAGATCAGTATAATCAACACACATCCTCATGGTACCATTTGGCTTTGGAACCAAGACTATATTAGCCACCTAGTCAGGATACTGGCATGGTCTAATGAATCCCGCCTCCAAGAGCTTATTCACTTCTTTCTCAGCTGCCTTGTTGCGAAGTTCGCCCAAATTCCTCTTCTTCTGACGAATTGGCTTAGCATCAGGTTTAACGTTCAGCTTATGTACAGCAATGCTTGAGTCAATGCCCGGCATCTCTTCAAACTCATATGCAAAGACATCCTTGAATTCTCTTAGCAGCTTCTTCATCTCTGCCCCAACATGGTCGTCTGGGGCCTGGCCTATCTTGACAGTCATGTCGGGCTTCGTCAAGAACGAAATCTTCGTGTTCACCAACTGGTTGAGGTCGAGTTACTTGACTCAAACTATGAATGGCCATCAGTTCATTTTTAGCCATTCCCTCAACCTTCCTTTTCTTTGTTGGTTCTTCCACTTCTTTAACCCAAGCAGTGGGCTTAAGAGTAGTGATATAACATTCTCGGGCCATTTGTTGGGCTCCATGAAGAGTTCCGACAGCCCCATTGTTACACTCATACTTCATGAGCATGAGGTGTGTAACAATTACTGCCCTGGAAACGTTCAAGGTGGGCCGTCACAAAATTATATTGTAAGCTGACAGTTCTTTGACTACACGGAACTTGACGACCATGTTCCTAGCGCATTCCTTTTCCCCTATCCTTACTGGTAGGGAGGCAGTACCCAATGGGTTGATCACTCCTCCCCGAAACCAATAATCGGATGATGGATAGGTTCCAAGGTAGACACATCATACTTCAATTTTTTCAGACAAGCATAACTAATGATATCAGATGAGCTCCCAGTGTCTATCAATATTCTCTTGACTCTCATATTGGCCACTTTCAGTTCTACCACGGGGTCATCGTGTGGTGGACGAACATTGCCCTAGTCTTTATCACTGATCATTACTTTTGGGAATTTGACCTTAGCATCATGCCCTATCTCTGGTGACCCCTCTCGGGAGAGACTTTGCAAGTACTCTTTATTCCCTCAAAGAGTTGGTCCGCCAGCTGCAAACCCACCGGAGATGACGTACACCACATCCTCTTCGGTCTCCGTACCATCTTTAGGCTCACTAGCCTTGAATTCCATCTTCTGTTTGGAGCTCTTATCTTGGGACTTGATTAGGTGTTGTGAAATTTTACCCTTAGTGGCGAGAGATTCGAGGGTTCTCTTAAGATTGAAGCAATCATTAGTATGATGCCCCGTATCTTTGTGAAAGTGGCAATACTTACTTGAGTCCCTATCTTCCTTGGCACTTCTTAGTGGTGGTGGATCATCAATCTCAACCTTGTTACGAATTTCCTTGAAAACTAAATAGAGATCTTTGGTGAACTCTACCTTAGGACCATCATTAGACTTTCTCTTCTTATTTTGGAAGTTTCCTCCCTTGCTTGATGACCTAGTTGCCCAGGTGGCATGTTTCTTCTGATCTTTGTTTTTGGAGTGTTGATCACTATTTCTATCATCCTTTCTGTCCTTCTTGGTTGAAGTGCAGAGCTCTTGGGCATGAATGAAACATTCGGCCTCTTCTAGAATTCCTTTCAACGTCTTACAATTTCTTCTCACAACGTCGAATTTAAAAGTTCCATCACGGAGACCTCTAAAGAAGTTATCAAACGCCACTCTCTCAGATAAATTGGGAATTTGCAAAGTTTCCAGATTGAATCTTTGTACATAACTTCTTAGAGGCTCCTTTTCTCCTTGAACAATTTTAGCCAGATGCATGCTAGTCTTCCTCTCCCTTTTGTTAGCCATAAAGTGATGTACAAAGATTGTACTCAACTCATGAAAGTTGTTAATTGATTGATCTGGGAGACTATTGAACCATTTCTGGGCAATTCCCTTCAAGGTTGCCGGGAAGTACCGGCACCTGGTTGCATCATCTAGACCCTGAAAGTACATTAAATGTTTGTAGGTAGCCAAATGCTCCTCTGGGTCAGTTGTCCCATCAAATGGCTCAATTTGAGGCATTTTAAACTTATTAAGACGTGGAGTCATCATGATGGACATGGAGAACGATGTCTTCCATTCCATCATCGTGTTATTAGGCTTTTGTCCAATAACCCCCGTAGGGTTATGGACAACCCTTGTTGACTCTCCGCAAGGATCATTTGACTTGCCTACATCCTCCCAATACCTAATCATTTGTTCTTTTTTGGATTGATCGGCCTTATCAGCTTTCTTCTTCTCAATTAAGTCTCGTAGGCTCTCATGTTCTCCCGAATCCAAGGAGACATGATGGGAATCAGTCATCTCCCTGGTCGAAGATTCTTCCGATGAACCATGTCGACCTCCCTCCCTCCAGGCTTTCTTGGCCTTTAAATACTCTCTTGTATCCATACTAGAGGATTTCTTTGCAACAAGATATTCTCTTGCGTCTCTGCTTGACGATTTCTTCTGCTTCAGATACTCCCGAGCATCACTTACAATGGCTTTCTTGAACTCAATGAGTTCTCTAGCATTAGTTTGTGTTTTGCTGGATCCAAATTCCTTACCTGCCAACTCCCGTTTAGTTTTATATCTGGGAGTGACAAGGTACTTCTTTACTGCTCCCCAATGGGTTTTCAGCGGAGTTCGATCCTTTCTTAATTTCTTAACTTTCTCATGGAAAGTTAATCTTTCCTGGCCCTGGCCTTCCTCAATCATTACACCTTTCATCTTTGAAGATGAAGGGTGTTGTGGCTCAACCTTCTCTCGAGTTTTCTTAGTGGAATACTCCCGTAGAGTTTCTGCCAGGTTCTCTTGGAACCCAACCAAGATACTCTTGAGCTGACTCATGGTCACAGGTTGATTCCAAAATCAGCTTGTTCTTGTGCTCTTCTTGGTGAGCCAGTACCTTCCCCAGTTTGGTAATTGCCAGTCTGGTCTAAGTATCTGGTCTCATCCTTAGTAGGAATTCCACTTCCAGTCATTGCTAGGAGCCCTCCCCTCAGACGGCGCCAAATGTTGTTGCTTAAGCAATGAGGTGGGATAGGGACTGTGAGGACTTCGCTGACGTAGACTGGATGCGTGAATTGATTGGTCTCCTGCTGACATACCCTCCAAGGACCTGCAAAAAAGGGACAATAATCCTTGTAGGATTATTTCCCCCTCCGATGCTTAAGTAAGTATTTGCAAGAGAGTAAGTGAACAATAATCAACAAGTAAACAATTTTAGAGAGAGAGGTTTTAGAGAGAAGTTTTCCTTTTATAGTATGTGTTTTTCTCTTAATCTTGAATGTCCTTTTAATGAGAATTTTGAGAGGTATTTATAGCGTCAAGTACAATATCTTAACCAATGAGATCGCGACACTTGTCCTCATCTCCTTAATTATTTTCCTTCATATGCCTTATGGGCTTATGGCATTAGACAATTTAGGCCCAATGGTTTGTTTTGGTTCTTCTTTTAACGACGAATAAGAGTTTGACATGTAGCAAGGTATGAGCTTCCCTTTGCTTGATCCCATTCACATGTGGCCCAGTCGTAAGATGACACGTGTCTATGTAGGGCCCACTCATGGCAGACTCGTCATTGTCACGTGGCAATCCCACGTTGGCATATAATACTAGAGAGTGGGACACGTGGTCCACTCAGAGGCTGACACGTCGCATCTGACTTGTCATGCCACATCAGGTAGTTTATATTTTATGAAATAAAACCAGTAATACATCTTCGTATTTTTTGTGAATGGTAATCCACTTATGTGATATAATAATAATTTTGTAAATAACAACAACAACAACAATAACAATAATAATAATAATAATAACAATATTAACATTAATAATAAAAATAATAATAATAACAACAACAATAACAATAATAATAATAATATTACGAACAAATAATATTAGGAACAAATTAATTAGCAAAAATAATAATTAGCAAAATAAAAGAAGAATTGGACTGATTTTCAGCTTAACTAAATGCCCTAAATTCACAATTAAATAATAAAAGTTAGGCAAATAACTACCCAATTTATTTTATCCACATTGGATAATATTGTCTTGTCATTAATTATTTTATGAGAAACTCACTAGTATTATTCAAAAATTGATCACCACTTATCTCTTACTCCAAGTGAAAAGGCAAGATGGAGTCGATCCGCTCCTTTTTTTCATTTGCCCGGCCTTGCTTATCCCTTTGTGTGTTTATTTGAACTATTGTAAGTTTGTGGACGATTTTTGGGAATTCCAACGCTTTTAATATAAAGTATATCCAATCTTTAGTGCTCTTGGTTTTTTTATTTTTTTTTTTTTATTTATTTTTTTTTTGGTGCTAGGGAGCCACAAGGGCAGGGATGAGAATCGATCCCAGGATCTCCTGGAACCGGGAGAGAAGCTTTTACTACTTGAGCTACCCCTCACTCTTTAGTGCTCTTGGTTGTTAGTGGTGGCAAGACCAGTTGATGTGTGGTGGTAAACAATCAAGGGTGGTCAAAGTAGCAATTAAGGACAGCTGGGTACTTGGGTGTATCCAACTATGCAAGTACGAGGTATTGAATTTTTTTGGGGTGTGTGTGTGTCGGGGAGAGGGGGTTGTTCAATGTAGAAGAAAGAGAATTATTGAATTAACCGAACAAAAAACAACAAAGGGAATTAAAGTAGTTAATTACCCCAACCAAAAACCCCTGAACCCTTTGGAAGGAATGGATCCAATCATCCAATTGCATGTAGAACATGAAAAATAAAAGTTCAATAGCCAGGCTAACTTTTGCTTTCCTACTTTCAACTAATTGACAATCTCACAAATAGCAAAGAGTGTAGACAGGTGAGTTAGGTACTTGGGCACTAGCCATCTGTAAGAACAATTTCCTTACAAATGCATTTTGTAAATTCCTGCAATAAAATTTCACATCACTTCCTTATAAATCAAACATTCCCAGATAATATATTTTCCATTCGCCATCCAAAAAAAAAAAATTTTTTTTTACATCATACACAACCACACAATACAAAATCCTACAAGGGGTTACAACTTCCACAAAAAACAAACTCCAACAAACAACCGCAATCTCTGCATAAGAGCTACCACACTAATCAAACTCCAACAACAAATAATCAAACACATAATAAAGAATGATAAAAACCTTGATAAAAATCATCAATAATGTAAGTAGTACCTTACAAATCCAAAAAAAAAAAAAAGCTATAGCTATATTGGTTCTTGCCAAATATACTTTTTTTTCTATAAAAATTCGCCCATTTTCTTCATTCGAGTTGATTCCTCTTCATCTTTGTAGACTGGCCAGTCTTAGCTTCTTAGACAACAATCCTTCAAAATACAACAAAATAATTCACTTGGTGTCATTAGTTAAGTTTTACCTCGGTTGCATACAATGTGCAACAATTGAGTATTTTTTTTTTTTTTGAGACATAACACATCATATGAAACAAAGGTAGTAGAAGATTTGGTACAAAACAAATATTGTTTATCTAGGTTCCTATCCCATTATACATAGAGCAAAGTCTCTTTCTGTGGGTGTAAAAATACAATCACAGTCCATGATTTTTCATTAATAAACATAAGGAACCAAGTGAGGAACTGTACTATCAATAGTATTTTTTATTTCAAGTGTTAAGATAATTCTAATAGAAATTAAGGTTTTGTATGTCCAGCCATTAGAGGTAATTTGTTTGATTGGACATTGAAATTTCACTAAAATATGATTAGATGCCATATTGATAGAACTACATTCTGGTACCAACAGTTCTACTATCCTAGCCTATGAAGGATTTTTCATATTCAAATTTCAATTATAAGTACCTGTTGTAAATCCTTATTCTTCAATGTGGATAATTAGACTAGCTAGCCTGTATTTTTAAATTTATTTATCTAATCATGAGAGCATCATTTTGATGCACAAATAATGAAAACATGATCCCATTAGAAGCAAGTGGCCCTTCTTACCCGCTAATCTTTCTAGTTTCTACCTCAAATATTATGAAATGTTTCTCATTTAGATTACTTCATAAGGGAGCCACTACTAATGTTTAATAGTTATATGATAGAAACTAGTACTACATCATGGCTACTTCATGGAGATAGGCTTGTTACAGCCAACGAGTTAAAATTTGGCCACATAATGTGGACATGAATCATAATATGGATACCGTGGGGATGTTCCCTAGTCAATGACACGTTGCACTTTTCAGGCCCAAGAGCAATGAAAAACATGCAAAGGTCGCTAGGCCGTCGCCGCACCTAGGGGTGGTGTGCCTGGTGTCATATATGCAAGGGTTCCCACATCATGGACGGGAAAAGAAGCTAGTCAATGGAAATGGTAAGTATAGTAAGCTGAGATTTGGGATCCGAAACATCGGCTCTTTGTATGGGATATTATTGAAATTAGTGGAGGTCATGAGAGAAGAAAAATAAGCATTATGTGCCTACAAGAGACCAAATGGGTTGTACAAAGGCATGACAAACAAATGGGCATAAACTTTGGTATTTTAGAATAGTTCCACACAAGTAGTAGGTATTCTAAAGGATAAGGCATACATTAATGATGTAGAGGCCAGAGGGGGCACTAAGAAATGGAGTGGAAAGAGCAATCATAAAGTTCACCACATGCTGGTTTAGATACAGCTATAAAATATGATATTTAGGAAGATCTAGAGGAGAGGTGCAGCCTAAAGGAGAGAAGTTGATCATTGGTGATGCTTTTAACAGGCATGTGTGTCTTGATGGTTTGAAAGTATCCATGAAGGTTTTGGTGTTCGAGATTGACATGAGACAGGATTAAAAGAAGAGATATTATGGACTTTGCATTGGCTTACGACTTAGACACTTAGTATAATGAAGACTTAGATGGGGCCCCATGGTTTCCCTTTATGGTTTCCCCTAATTAAGCGGAATTGAGTGATTGACAATTTTCTTCAACAAAACATGGGGAGGTGCAATGTTTCCTATAACTAGTTATACAACAAAAGAAACAAAAAATTAAGTAAAGAAAATTTATTCTCATGTGTTTGGTTCAATCGAAAATTAACAACTTAAACAAGGTGGATTCTAATTACATCAAAGAAGCAATACTTAAAGACAATTACACAAGCTGAACATGATCATAGACTTCTAGTTTTCCATGCGGCTTCTAAAGTGAGTATTGGTTCCTTCACTAGATTCTTCTCTCCAGCGCTTGTTGCTTCTAGTTGGACTCTCAAAAGTGGGTTCATTCCACTCTTTTCCTATCCAGAGTCTCAATAGCATCAAGCACAATGATCATTGGATCCTAACCTATGATTAACAATCATCGTCATCATTCTCTTCCTCTTCTATATCTTCATTGTCATCTCTGCCATCATTTCCATTATCCTAAGCAGTTTCATGGTAATCCGGACTTGGTGGTGTCATTTCCCCCATTCATACCTATCAGCTAGCCTTAATTCCCTTCTAACAAACTCAAAAGTAGGCAACCATTCCCCACTTACATAAAACTTTTCATACTTAGGCATTCTATCCTCATCTAATACATCATCATACTTGGCTTTAATCTTAGCATAAGGCTCTACACTTGGTAGGTACCTCATAAACAACCACACAGTAAAACAATGTATCATAGCATCACAATACCCACGTAACATACATAGATGGTGCAAGTTTCTGTATGATAATGGAATGGTTAGCCTAATGCTACTTTATGTAGCTTTGTTACTCGGCTAATACTTAAGAATTTATCTAATATAGTTCATGTAGAACTAAAAACAATGGGAAAAAGAAAGGGAATGAGAAAAATGTCCAACAAACAACATCAAAGAAAATAAGGAACGTTGATTCCCTTTCCTTTTGATAAATACTCCCAACCCAACTGCCCCTAAAAGTTTTTAACTAATGAAAAATATTTATGCACAAAAAAAAGTCCATTATTAAAATAAATAAAATTTATTAAAATAAATAAAATTTATTAAAATAAATAAAATTTATTGAAATAAATAAAATTTATTGAAATAAATAAAATTTATTGAAATAAATAAAATTTATTGAAATAAAAAAAATTTATTGAAACAAAAAAATTTGCAGTCAAATGCTTTGTTTATTTCTAGAATAGAGAATAAAACATTGAAAGCTATGAAAGCTATATACATATTCTCCAATAGAAGATTGCGATTATGAAAGCCATATACAGATTTAAGAATTCATAACATTAGAATCAGTTCATACCTTCACCCATTCCANCCTTCACCCATTCCTCCAAACATTTCCGCCAATTCATTATATCTCTTCTTTATGGAATGCTGAGGCATTGTAAAAACCTTGAAAAAGGTCTAAAAAAAACTTAATCAAATCAAATGCAACTAGTGACCAAACCTTCAAACTAACCAAATAACAAAATATATGGCAATTTATAATACACACTAGTTATTCAATTTTACTACAGTAGTAATTCAATTTTATCTATAATAACTCAAATTTGTAAATCCATCCTACATAATGATGGTGAAAATTAAGGGGGTGTTTGGTATAGAAAAAAACAGCAAGGGTAACGGAATCATTTAAGCTTTACCGTTACAACTTGTTTGGTATGAGTCGTAGGAAACCGAATCCGTTTCCAAAGGGAAACAGAATCCCTTACTTTGTTACCTCCCTTACATTTGAGGAAACAATTTCCCTTTCTCTCGTGAAATGCTCTCTCTCACTACTCTCAACCCAAATTTCCTCAAAACCCTAGATCTCGCATCTTCAATTTCGCCCAAATTCTTCAATTTCGCACAAATTCTTCAATTTCTCCACCTCAAATCTTCAGAAAACAAGATCAAACATTAAAGGTTGGTTGAAGGAAACCTAGATTTCGTTTGTTTGCTTCGTGTTTTTGCTATAATCGTTTGTTTTTGGCTATTTTTCGTTTGATTTTTGCTATATTCGTTTGTTTTTTGCTATTTTTCGTTTGATTTTTGCTATATTCGTTTGTTATTTGCTATTTTTCGTTTTATTTTTGCTATTTTCGTTTGTTTTTTGCTATTTTTCGTTTGATTTTTTGTTGTTTTCGTTTGATTTTTGCTATATTCATTTGGTTTTTGCTATTTTTCGTTTGATTTTTGCTATTTTCATTTGTTTTTTGCTACTTTTTTTCGTTTGATTTTTAGCTATTTTCATTTGATTTTTGCTATTTTCGTTTGTTTTTTGCTATATTTCGTTTCATTTTTAGCTATTTTCATTTGATTTTTCGTTGGTTATTTGTTTAGGGTTTGGTGAAATTGGGGATTTTTTATGTTTATTGTGGGAAAAGAGTGTTGGTAATTCAGAATTATGTTGTTGTTTTTCTTCTAAATGTAATGATCTGTGAATTTTGATTTTAGTGAATTTATTGGACGAATTCTTGAGTTGCTCAACTTGTCGATCATATATTCGTGCGCCGTTTTACCATTGTTATAACAGGCTGTTAGCTATATGTCAATATTATAATCTTTGGAACCTGCGGATGGTATAGCTGAAATGCTGAAATATGTATCAAGATAAGAAATTCAGACATCTTGCTGCTGCACTTGTCTAAAGACATCTTGTCTAATGGCATTGCATTGTTGCACGGATGATTTGATTCTCATAACAGTTGCTGTTACCGCTATACGCCTATAAGAATTGGTTTCCTGTTTGTAGAGTCTGCGTTAGTTTGTAGAGTCTGCGTTAGTTTGTTGAAAATGCTGTAATTTGATGAAATTGTTGTTGTAGATAAACAAGTTAGCTGTTGTTTTGAAACTCTGTTTTTGGATAGTATTCCCTGGTTGTTTAAAATTAATATGTGTCCATGGAGTATTGACACTGCATAAAATATAGATCTTTGCATACAAATTGATGTTATTATTTATGATGTTGAATAAACAAATTGATGCTTGAATTATTGATTGATGCTTGTGGCATTTACCTGAAAGAGGTAATGAACTAGTTTAAGGATATAGAATTGGTGGATATGAACTAGTCTCATTCATATATTATAAATGAAAGAATTGTGTTTATGTGGTACTTATGACTTTTTAAGGTAATGATTGAAATGATTATAACCTCAAATGGGCAATTGGTCTATGGTTAGTGATGGTACTATGACTTTATCTTATGTTTGATTGATTATTATTACTTTGCTGGATATAATAGTGTAGGCATAATACTAGTTTTTGGATTGTATTTTCAAGGTTTTTGCAATGCCTCGATTGCGTTCCGTTGGGAGGAAAAGAAAGCTAAAACAACTACAACTTGTTGTTTCAATGGTTATAATTGCTTTCATGATGTATTGGATGTGGTATACAATTTCCGTTGTTACAATTAGAGGTGTGCAATTAAGGGAGAGAAAAAAACACAAAAAATTGTTACGAATGTTAGTTTTAAGAGGTCTCTACAAAGAGAGTGATGTGAAATGCAAGAGTGAGCTTCGTGTTAATAGGAGAACCTTCAATATAATATGTGAGATGCTTAGAGATATTGGGGGTTTGAGTGGAACAAAAAACATGTCACTTCAAGAAATAGTAGCCATGTTTTTATACACGTTGACTCACCATAAGAAAAATAGGTCTATTGGACAATAATTTTTAGAAGTGGAGAAACCANGGACAATACTTTTTTAGAAGTGGAGAAACCGTGAGCCGACAATTTCACCTTTGCCTAAGGGCATTGCTCAAGTTGCACGAAGTATTGCTTTACAACCCCACACCAATATCGAATGATTGTGATGATGAAAGGTGGAAACCTTTCAAGGTATTTGTCTTCTCTAAAGTCCCAAATCCTTACTAAGATTTTTACATTTGTGATTGTTTGCAAGTAATGTTATTTTCCTATTTTTGTAGAATTGTTTAGGGGCATAAGATGGGACTTACATTAATGTAAATGTGCCTTCACAAGAACGAGCAAGGTATAGAACAAGAAAAGGAACAAATGCTATGAATGTATTGGGTGTTTGTGCACCCAATATGCAATTTATTCATGTTCTTCCGGGTTGGGAAGGTTCTGCCCATGATATGCGTGTACTTCGCAATGCTCTTTCTAGACCAAATGGTTTTAGGGTACCTCGAGGTAAGTGAGGTTCAGTTTTATGAGTAAATTTGCTTTGTTACTTTTGGTAGGTAATAATTATATTATTTAATAACTTTGAAGGTAATTATTATTTGGTTGATGCGGGATACACGAATTGTGAGGGATTTCTTGCTCCATATAGAGGTCAAAGGTACCATTTAAAAGAATAGACGGATCAACAACCCGTGACTGCCGAGGAGTTCTATAACATGAAACATGCTAGGGCGCGAAACGTGATTGAGAGATGTTTCGGCCTACTTAAAGGAAGATGGAGTATTCTTAGAAGTCCTTCCTTTTTCAATATTCGAACTCAAGGACGTATTGTGATGGCTTGTTGCTTATTACATAATTTGATAAGAAAATTCATGCCTATGGATGATATAAATGAAGATGAGTTGAGTGAATCGGATGATGATTCCGAAAGCAATTCAGATGATGAAATCGAATTCATTACGAGTGTTTCAACTTCAGATGAATGGACTAATTTTAGAAACACATTAGCTCAAGATTTGTTTAATGGTTGGAGGACGAGAGGTAGACATGGTCGATAGCCCAAGAAAAATGTACGCTTATGCTTAGTTTTGTCTCTTCTGTTTTGTTTTATGCCTTCTGTTTTGCCTTATATTTTATGCCTTCTGTTCTGTTTTGCCTTCTTTTTCTGCCTTCCGTTCTGTTTTGCCTTTTGTTTGTACTTTCTCTTATGTTTTTGCCGTCTTTTTTTATGCTTCATGTTCTGATTTTTCTTGTGTATGTGTTTAGGTAGAGGCTAGTCAAGGTAAGAGAGAGGCAAGCAATCGAGGAAGAGGTAAAAACAAAAGATTTTGGACGTTTGAAANAAAAATAAAAGATTTTGGACGTTTGAAGAGGATGCGGCTCTTATAAAATTCTTGCATGAATTGAGTATTGATCCAAAGTGGAAAGGTGATAGTGGTTTTAAGAATGGGTACATGAACAAGTTGGAAGATATGATCAATCATGTTCTTCCTAAATGCGGGTTGAAAGTTGTCCCTCATATCGAATCAAGAATCAAGCATTAGTCTGAGAAATATAGTGCAATGGCAGAAATGTTATCTACCTCGGGATTTGGATGGGATGCTGAGAAGAAGATGCTTCAGGTAGAGAAGGCGGTGTTCGACGAATGGGTAAAGGTATGAGAAGGGGATGTTCTACTTTTCTACCATGTTTCCGTTTTCTTTTTTTTGTTTCTGTTTTCTATTTCTGTTTCTATTTTCTGCTATGTTTTCCTTTTGTTCTGTTTTATGAGACTATGTGGTTATTGTAGTATGGTGTCATTAGTTGTTATTTTTATGCTACTAGTTCAAAGAATACAAAGGTTTTGTGCTTATTTTGTTACAAAGGTCTTTAGTTTATTTATGCAGTTGGGTGATGTGGATTAATTTATTACTTTTCCGGGATTTTGGATTTGAAGGATAAGATCCCATTTATTCCTGTCCCTCTTACATGGGATAACCTATTTCTCATGTTGTTTGGGTGGCAATGGTTCTTATTGCTTTATGTTATTGTGACAATGGTGCTTATCATGATTGCTGTTATGATTTGTGAATGCAATTATTTCTCCAGTTTACACATCTCTCCAATAACTGAATATAGGCTATTGTTATCCTGTTGATCCAGAAGCACCATCTTTTGAACAACTTTTTTATTCCTCTTTTGATGGTTTTGCTTAAAAAATATTTTTGGAATATTGGTCTTCCGCTCTGTTTGATAGTTTAGAGAAAATAAATACTTTCTGGTGGTTTATTTTTCAAAAGAGATGGAGGCAATGCAGTATTAATCTTGCAATGGCAATCTGCAGTTGTGCAGAAAACTGATTTTGGGTGGTTGATGTTTTGGCTTTGTTTTGTTTATTCATGTGTTATTGTGGTGTTTTGGCAGACTCATAAGAAGGCGAAAGGGTTGTATGGTGTCCCCTTCACCCATTATGATACACTTGCGGAGATCTATGCCAAAGACAAGGCGACAGGAGATGCAACCGAGTCTTTTGTTGGTGCAATAGAAGACTTGGATCAAGAGCTTGATAAGACCCCATTCAATGTCGAGAGTGAATCGGATGATGATGTTAATTCCGCAACTCATTCGGCAACTCATTCTTCTGCAATAATATGTTGTTGAACTTCTTAAGAAGTAGCATATTACATTTGCATAATTTGTGTTGAAGCTTTTGATACTTTTTCAAGTTAAAAAAAATATTGTATACTAGATGTAATTAACGGACGTAACAAAAGAAATGAAAGAAAAGTATTATTTTTCAAGTTTTCTATACCAAACGATAGGAAACGGAATTGTGGTAATCGTTTACGTTACATTAGTAATACCAAACAACTAGTGACGGTAACACTATCCATTACCCTTTCCCCCCTTATTTTGTTTCCTTTCCATTACCTTAATGCTTCTTAATTTCTCATACCAAACACCCCCTTAATCATCTCAATAACTACAAAATCATCTCAACTCAATCATTGAATAGAACATAATAAAGTTTTAATTCAAAACTACTCCTTACCGCAAACACAATTTCATAACTAAAATAACAAACAAACATGAAACAAAAAGTGGAAAAAAAAAATTAATCAAAATTCCAGCCCACGAACAAGACAACACCTCGTTAAAACAAAGCAAAACCAGTTAACATTAACATAAGTTAAATTGAAACCAACTAACATAAAAACATCCAATTACAACTTCCGCAATAACAAATTAGGGTTTTTAGAATTATAATTATAATTATAATTACCTCTATTTACAATAACGATCAGCTTTCTTCTTAACACGAACATCAAGAGCATCTTCAATAGACTTAGAAGTAGCAGTAGGATCATACCCAAACTTCTTCGCTTCAACAGGAAAAAGATCTTCGTATTTCATTTTTTTAGCTGCATCAATTGTGTAAATCACCTCACTAGAAGATGAATTAGGGTTAGGGTTAGGGTTTCCATCATCATCTAAATTGACAATTACATCATCAGTGATTTGTTGTTTGATTTTTTTCTTTTTCTTTTTATCAATTGTTTTACTGCGACTTGCTATATCTCCACCTTTGAAAGTTAGGCGACCACCTCTTACTCTCTCGTATGGGTTTCCAGACATTGCTGCACCTTGTGATCTTCAACCTTATTTTATTTTTATTATTATTATTATTTTTTCGTATTGGGGTAAAACTCTTTAGTCGTATGCTTGGACGTTTATGGTTGGAGACTTAGAAATTCGATTATTCTTGGATAAAAGAAAAGTTTATTTATTTATATTTTTTTTAAATATTGTTATCTAAAAATAAATAATGGTATAATACTTCCTCTGTTCCTGAATGTTTGGTTGATACGTTTAAAATTTTGATAGTATTTATAAGATAATAAAATTTTTCAAATTATTTTTCGATATATAAACCATAATACAGTCATATGGGGTCTTGTTTGATTCGTCTCAATGGGTACGTTATTAATATTCAATTATTATAATTTTTACTTATACACAACAAAAGAAATTTAAGGTCAAATAAGTACATTGACATATGTGCAAGTCAAAGTGTATTAAGGGAACAGAGAGACTTGTATATTAATATATATATATATATATTAGGTGTTTTTTTTTTAATGAAATGTTAGGTATATTTATCAATGACAAAGTTTTATATACACCCGATATACAGTAATTATTATACAATGGGAATGAAGTTACACTTTTTTGTGTTCCATTTACTATTAAATCAGCTTAAATTATACTTTGTTGAGTTCAAGTTACATTATTTTGAGTTCTAGTTACCTTAAAATCAACTCAAGTTATCATGCACTTTCTTACAGTCTAATGCAAAAAACCCAATTTTAATGAATAAATATAGCTTATTCAATTAAATTTAAATGATTTTAAAGTTACTACAAATTTAATTCTAGTTACCAAAAAACTAGTTAAAGTTAGTCGTTGTACATTAATTTTATTATACACCAGGTGTATGCAATATTCATTCTTTATGAATTCATTAAATTTATGCTTATAGATTTATTATTATTCTATATATAATATATCTAATTAATATCTAATATTTTTTTTTGGAGAATTTTTAGAGTACCATGCAAAATAAATTTTTTAAAAATATGGAATATATAATTATCTCTCATTATAATCATTTGAAAATTATTGTAAAGTTTTGAAGGAAACGACCGATTTTCAGTTGATTTTACTACCTAATTTCGGCACTTGAGAGATAAAGATCACTTATGAGCATTTGGAGATTGGAGAATGATTAGGGACATTTTACAACTCATTGGAATAAGTTTGACGTCTTACATGACAAGTTGGAGAAATGTTAAAAGCAAAAGTGAACAATTAAGAAGTTTAAAAGTGAAGATTTTGACCAATGTCCACTATTTTGATCATATCTCACAATCTATAAAACGTATTGATTTGATTATTGTTTCATTGGAGAGTTGATTCAAAGACCTTTCCAACGCTAGGTCACACACCCCATGGAACATCCTGTATCAAAAGTTATAGCGATTTTAAATGAACTTGAAATTCTATGAGCTGCTATCTGGAAATGCGGGCGCATAGGCGGCGTAGAACAAATTCTATTTGTTCTATGCGAGCGCAGGTGAGCCCAGTAAAGTATTTTTTATGGGCGATCGATTGTTGCATGAAGTTAATTAACAAAAAAAGCCCAAAGGCTACATATAGGGGCACGTATTACGAGGCACAACCTATGCTTTTCATTATTCACTTTTTCAATTTTATAATTATGTTTTAGCCTAATTAAACACTTTTCTCTCTAGATTAGAATTAGTTAGTTTTAGGGACTTGTATTCAAGACTCACACTTCATCAATTCAATTTAAGTTTCTTTTCCATTCAATTTTGTTGATTTCTTTTCTCTTTCTTTGTCAATTATTTATAAATCATGTTTATTAGCTTATTAGTTTAATTAGTTCATGTTAATTAGTTTTTGTTTGTTAATTAGTTATGATTGTTAGTTAGTTGATTATTGTTCTTATTTAATTTGTTTATGATCATGAATTTAACTTTGGTTATTGTTTTCGTTTTTGTAAATATGAGTGAGTAATCTATTTTCTAGGATTTAGGAGATCCATGAACTCGTTAATGGACTAATTTAATATCAATCGATTATCTCCTGATGAGTAATTAAATTCCTATTATTAATTTTTATCTATTGCAATTAAATTATGCGCAGATTTAGTTGTAAGTTTGGTAATTGTCGAAATTGAGGTCGAGAGGTAAGATTACCACAATAAAACCACCGAATAATAGGCAAAATGAGTCTATGCGAGCAAGAGCCGATAGAGGAATTTTGAGGGAGTATAAGTTCGAGAGAATTAGTGTACCCTAATTTAATGAATTTTGTGAAATTGATTGTTGTATGTTTTATGAATTTGTTAATTGTTCATGGTGAACCGATTACCCTATGTTTTAGTTAATGCTTAGTTTAATTTCGTTATTAGCTTTTTAGTTAATAATTTTCATTGATTTTTTTTTTTTGAATTCAATCCCTACTTCTCTAACTATATTAGTTAGCTATATTCCGTTATTAGTTCACAGTGTTAAAGATCATAGTGAGGACTAAGGAGTAAGGAGTAAGGAGTAAGGAGTAAGGAGATTACTAAATGCCCCTTTGCTCCACATTTTTTGTACACTTTGTTCGGCACCTCTTCCCCAATACCCCAGCAACGAAAAGCCCACTTTTCCTTACAAAATTAGTGAAAAGCCCAAAAATACAACTGTGATGTGCGAGATATTTGAACCCGGCTGTTCCCTAACGATCTGCAACTTTTCAGCCGTGACTTCTCCATATTCCATAATCAGATTTCAATTGTTGACACTGCGATTTTTTCAATAAGGTATGTTGCTCTATTCTGAATTCTCAATTTTTATTATTATAAAGAAAATATCTCAAACTCAATTCGAATCTAATTTTTTTTTTTTTTACTGTAAAAATTTTACAATTAATTACTGGGTTATTTTTGGAGGAGTACCTAATTTCTAACTAAAGATTTAGTTTTTTTGGTTTGTATCTAAAATGTCATTTTTGTAAATATTTGAAACTTTTGACATTAAAAAATATTAAAAAGTTAGTGGCACCTTATGTCAAGATGAATTTCGTTACACAAAACTCTTGTAACAGGCTTCATAACGGGCTTTGTAAATACAATTTGATGAAAATACCCTTTTAGATAATTGCTAAAAATCTAAAATTTTAGCAACCATTTTCCCTTTTGTGTGGTAAATTATTGAATTATCGAAGTCAAATTAATGTGAAATGTTAGTCAAAATTAGCAGGTGAAATTGGTTTGCTCCTCTATGTAATTTTGATTTTTAAACCTTAGAATGCATTCCTGATTTTGTTTTTGACACTTACAATTATACAATTGAATTGAATTTAGTTTGTTGTGTTTTGGAGTGTGTGGTTGATGTAGGAATTTAATACATTACCTATATGAAGATGTGATACATTACACTTTTTTACCTAGGTTTTGTTTCTCGGATTTTACTAATCTTGTTTGTTGTTATTCCCACGAATTCTCGTTTCCTCCTTTTTGTTTCCTGTGTTTACCAAACAAAAACATAAGTCCTTCGGGATTTTTTTAGCACCATAGGCACAACTTAATTTCATGGACATGCGTATTCGATTTTGCAGTGGCTTATTTGGTTTATGGTTCAACTTTTGGTAGTACAGGATGCATATAGGTATAATGTCCATAGGCGATCTGTGTCTAACACAAAAATAGAAAGTTACAGCTCTGCTGCAGCATCGTAGCCTATCTGTTTATATCTGTTTGAATGTCAGCCTATCTGTTTACATACTCTTCAAAAATAAAACGCTCACATATTCCAGTACTGTAAAAATTCCTTCACCCATTCATCGAATACCTTTTATTCTGTATGCAAACTTTCTGTATCCCCAACATCTGTGGAATCATCATCGGAATTATTTATTTAATTCATCTCCCTCAATATCATCTGTCGGCATGACTTTATGAAATTATACAGTAGCTATCAAGACATCAGGATTCGCCCTTGACTGGAAAAAAAAATAGAGCACTCTAATTATACTCCATCTTTCATTTTTGATCACACTCAAATTCTCATATTAATCGCTTTTTTTTTTTTTGACAGCAAACAAACAAACAAAGCAACTAAGACTAGCTAAATTAGGTCCCATTTCTAGCCTTGATGGCTAAGTCGTTGGCCTTTTCAACAGCAGCTTTACTGCTCTTGACTAATTTAACAAAGCGAAAGTTCCTAATTACCGAGAAGATATCCTGAATAAGAAGTTGAACTTCAACTGGAGCTTGTGTAGGAGCATTAAGTGAAGCCAACATTTGCATTGAATCTGTCATTATAATAACTTGCTTTTCATAGGGAGCAATGACTTTTAATTCTTCAAATAAAGCATAGCATTCAACCTCTAGGGGGGAAAAAGCAAGGACTCGATTAGATCCACCCCTTAACTTAATACCCTTCTCCTCAAGAACCCATCCAAAAGCAGCAAATATTATACCATTGTCGTAATTCTGCTTCCAGGCACCATCTACGATTAGCAGCTTCTTTATAGTTTCTGTAGGTTGACCCCACTGCCAGGCAGGTGGGAAAGTATGTTGTTTATCATTCTCTTTGTTTAACTGCCTACCCTTAACAAATTTTTCCTGTTTTCCTGTTGAAATTTAGCCAGTTTTTCCCTGCTTATCATCATGCTGTTTGTTAACCACTTGTATTTGTGTCATCTCTGGTTATGGTTTCTTCTAATTTGATTTACGTAGTCATTATAATCCTATGTTTTGGTTGTTTTTGAGCCCTCAAAATATGATTTGTTTTGCTTACAAAATTAGCAACCCACGATTATGATCTTTAAAGTAAAAAAGCAATCATTTCTTTTTATTTATTACATTGGGTTTTCTCCCCACAATGGGCATGGCAGAAATGCGTTATGGGTATTCTACGTCTTAGATTGTGGATGCTTTGGTCGACTCTCATATCCCTCATATCATAGTGCTCATTATTTCAACTTGTGGACTAACCGAGTTGATTTTACCTTAAAAAAAATATATGGATTTCATTACCCTAACAAAAGGTTAAGGTTGGTGAATTTGACAGTAAGTTTTAAAATATGACTTTCATGCCTTTGGATGTCAGCCATGATTCCCTTGTGGTAAATTTTCAATGACCATTATTGGTAAAAGCTTAATAGCCTTATTTAAACTGTTTAGACTACTCTGTTTAGATGACAATTTAGTGTTATGCTAACACTGATTGTTATATATTTACCATGTATATCAGGGCACTTGTTTTAATAGTAAAGCAATGACCACGAAGTATAATGGGTTTCCCTACATTCAGGTATTCTCAGTTTCGATCCAACTTAATGAGCTGCGTTCTACTGCTCTCTCCTGCACAGTTGATGCTGATGGTACCATTAAACCAGATGTTAGTACAACTTCGTTTGTGGACCAAGAAAGATTTGTTAAACTTTATGGCACAATCCAGGCAACATGGGGACCTTGTGTTACACATACGCTGTATAAAAAAGACCTGGAAAATGCAGAGCGGATTGATCTCAAAAATCGCACCATTTCTTTGTCCGGACCATCTTCCTCAGATGGATATTGTCCTATTGCATTGGGCTTAGCTCTGCACTTTCATCTCAGAGATGCATGTAATGGACCACCCCACACCTCCACTACTTCACACATACCGGAGAAGATCACAGCAGAAGGCAGAACAGCAAGCACAAACAAACAACAACACACCCACCTAACCACTAGCTGTTATTTTGGGTTCTTCCTTGTTTTAACTTATTAGTTTACTTTCCTTGTTATTTTGAGAATGCTCCAAGTGAGTAGTAGTAGTAGTAGTAATTAAGGCATGTTCTGCTATTTTGGGGAATGGAGTGTAATATATGTAGCAATAGAACTAGCTAAGGGGAGCATCCAGTAATTGAGAGTATTTGGAGAGTTGTGACCTCAAGTCACTTTGGAGAGTTGTGACCTCAAGTCACTTGTAATCATTTAACTATCATTAACAATCAAAAATCATCCAACTATTTTGTTATCAGTCTTTACAAATTTCCAGTACCTTACAATGCACATCAAAACCTTGAAGTCAGCAGAGGGTATTTTGAATTTAATTCTTATCAACCAGTTTCTTACTATAATAAGCGCCTTTCTTCTGTCATCCGAGGTAGGCATGGCTGGGCAACTATACACTACACATTGTTCTGCAGGGCTATACAAGCACTTGTGACTGCTAACATTATTCTTGATGGGGACACTAGAGGCTCACCTTGTGCTGTTTTCGGAAGCCTTTATGTTCGCTATGGTGGACATGATTATCACTATGAGTATCACAAAAAGTATTATCGAAGTGTCCTATTCAACAAGCCACCAACTGATGGTGTGCCATTATATGAGAACAATCTGATGCTTCCTCTCTCAGCCTCTCTCGTAGCTGTACCACTAATGACCTCTTTAGTTATTGAAGGAGATTTGCATGTCAAATATGGTGAAACCGAGGTTGCTGTGATCAATATTATTGATTTAGAGTTTCCTCAGCCTCTAGAGAAAGGTATTTCCAACACTATTGAGGCTGTAGGAGAAAATGCTAAAATGAAGTGACAGCAAATTGGTCTAAATTCTAAAGAAAAGGGTTGAAGGATGAAAACTACATGATGCTTGGCTCCCCTTATTTTTCATATAATAAGCTTATTAAAAATTGTTTAATTTCATTTTATTGAAGTTTAGATTATTGCCCTCTTATGAAATCAGTATTTATTTATTTGTTTTTTATTTGTTTTTNTTTTAAATTATTTTTTTTTTTTTTTTTTTTTTTTTTTTTTTTTTTTTTTTTTTTTTTTTTTTTTTTTTTTTTTGTGTTTTGTTTTTTTGAGGTTTTTAATCACTTATTTTTATTACGAATATAACTAGTTTTAATTCATATATTTTGTTTAACATTTATAGGATATTTTCACTCATTAAAATTTGTTAATATTGCATTAATAATTAGTGGTATCAATTAACTATATTAAAACACAATGGACTCGATCAGAGGTTGATATTTGTCACTCTTTTATTTACTTGTGTTTTAGTATTTTAATATAAAAAAAAAATAACAAACTCACAATAACAATTATTTTCAATCTTAACTCTAATACATTAACAAACCTAATTTAGCTATACTTACAAACATTGGTGGAAAAACACCTTATCAGACTATCATTATCATGGGTACTTGTTAGTATGCGGAGCTATTAGTATTTTTTATTTTTATTTTTTAACGAAGGATACTAATAGGTTTTTTTTTTTTCTAGTAAAGAAAAAATATTAGATTCATTTTTGGAAACGATGCTAATAGAAATTATTACCTCCGTTTCTCTTTAGTTGCAACATTTTCTTTACTAAGAAACAATGCTAACAGTTTGTTTTGTGCCTCATCTTAAAATGGTGGGCAAAGAGGCCACTTTTCAACAGAGGTAGACCTGCTTGTGTAGAATTCAAGCTTAGTTGGTTTGAATTCAAGCTTAGTAGAATTCAATTGGTGAATTTCATTTCATTTACTTGTACGTGCTCATGTTGTTCTACTCATGTGATTTAACGAGTAACTCTTGCTGGCAGAAATCTGTTCACTAATACACCCTTCATTGATTCTTTGTTTTATAGAATGTTTAAAAGCTTTATGCATGAATGTGCTATGAATTGACATAGCTGGGAAAAAACTTTTGATTGTTTAAGGGATGATCTTATACAAGTAAAAAATCTGGTGGGTATGCAGTATGCTATTGCATTTTCAGTAACTAGTTTGTTTCTCTAATTATTTTATTATACAATATTCTAGCTATGCAAAATGATATGCAACAGTCACTTACCTAATCCGTTTGTAGCAATGATTTAGAGAATTTATATATTGATATGTTTTCAATCTAAGTTAATTTATGAGGTCTTGTGTGAGCCCCAAAAGCTTTATTTTAGTTAGTTTATCAATCAAGTGTATAAATTGTATGTTTTTTTAAGAAATTAGTTGTAGGAGTAATATTAAATTATTAATATTGATAATTTTTTGCTGCCTGATATGTCGATACAATGTTGCACATGTAGATTTTTTTTGTTGTTGCAATCTATATCAATCTCATTTTGACCATTTTTGTTGATGTAAAATTATTTTCAACTATAGGTTTTCACATACATGGAAAATGTGTAGCTCAAATTGTTATTGAATTTCATCTAAATAAGCAACTTTCAGCTGCTAAACACTCTCACTCTTATACTCCCTATTTTTTAGTTTCTTGTAATTCTCATTTGGGCTTATTTAAAACTTTAAGTGGTTAGCATATGAAATCTTCTTCTGTGTGCAATTGTTTCTGCTTCAGTTTATACTCATTGCGGCACATGCTACCACATAATTGTGTGGTGTTCTATTCTAGACTCGCACCTATTATTTCATTCCCTTTAGCTGTTGTTTCTTATATTTGCTTCTGTTAACTATATCCTTCTCTCTAATTCTATTTCAGCTGCTAAATCAGCTTCTGTTTTACGGCAGCAGTAGCTTGGGCCAATGACAACAAAAAAGGTATTTCTTTCATATTTTCAAGCAAATGTGCTGATGTTAGTACTATATTTATGCTTCTGCTCGAAAAGGTTTTGAGACACTTTTTTAGGAATTCCTTTAGCTTTATTGTTTTTATGAATAGTTTTGATCCTATTTTTTTGGTTTGTAGCCTTACTAGTGATGCACTCACTACTAAAAATCCCCCCTTTGTCGACACTATTTCCGCCTATTTGCAACACTTTAAAGTGTCGGAAAAGTCACTACCGACACTTTCACAAAGTGTCGGAATTTCACATGACGAGATTTCTTGACACTTTAAAGTGTCGGTATTATGGACACAAAAAAGTGTCAGTATTTTATTGTTTCCGACACTTTAAATTGTCAGTAACACTGCCAAATGCAACTCTACCAAAATTTACCCGCCAAGTTCCTCGACACTTTAAAGTGTCGATTCTTATTTTGCGGGATTTTGAGGGAAAATAATCGACACTTTAAATAGTCAAGTTGACTAGGGGTATAAATCTGACGTATAAAATAAGTAGACACTATAAAGTGTCGGCATTATCAATTTGATATAGACACTTTAGTCTAGATCGTCACTGATATACTTAAATTTGAGGAAATTGGAGGACCAGTTTTGGGAGGAAAATTTCCATTGCAAAATCCAAATTTCACTAGTTACTATTATGCCCATTTAACTAGTTTCATTTCAATAAAACATATACATAACTTAAACATTCCTATAAAGCCTAGTTATAAATTTGTAAGGTTTAAATTTAAATCAAATGACAAGTTCTAAGTGTTTTTTGCTCAAAATACCTTAAAAACACCTCAAAATGTTTGTTAACTTGTCCATTTGATTACTGTCTCTTCAATTAAGCTTATAAGTACCTTAAACATTCATATACTGCATATTTATAGGTGTCTATGTTTTTTAAGTTATTGAAATGTGACATTACAACCGTTTTGGGCTCAAATTCACTCAGAAAGGCTCAAAAATCACTAAAAGTGGTTACTACCATGGCTAAGTCACTAGTGTCTCTTCATTTAAGCTTATAACTAATTACGAAATTCCCAAATAGCATACTTACAAGTGTATAAGACTACAAGTCCCTAAGTTAAGTTAAAAGTCAACTTCCGAGTGTATTAGGGTCAATATCACCCAAAATAACTCAAAACACATCAAAATGGCTATTTACTTGTCCATTTGATTATTTTCTCTTCAAATAAGCTTATAAGTACCTTAAACATTCATATACTACATATTTATAGGTGTCTATGTTTTTTAATTTATTGAAATGTGACATTATAACCGTTTTGGGCTCAAATTCACTCAAAAAAGCTCAAAAATCACTAAAAATGGCTACTACCATGGCCAAGTCACTAGTTTCTCTTCATTTAAGCTTATAAATAATTACAACATTCCCAAATAGCATATTTACAAGTGTATAAGTCCTTAAGTTAAGTTAAAAGTCAACTTCCAAGTGTTTTGGGGTCAATGTCACCCAAAATGACTCAAAACACCTCAAAATGGCTATTTACTTGCCCATTTGATTACTGTCTCTTCAATTAAGCTTATATGAACCTTAAACATTCATATACTGCATATTTAGAGGTTTCTATGTTTTTTAATTTATTGAAATGTGACGTTACAACCGTTTTGGGCTCAAATTCACTCAAAAGGCTTAAAAATCACTAAAAAGTGGCTACTACCATGGCCAAGTCACTAGTTTCTCTTGATTTAAGCTTATAACTAATTACAACCTTCCCAAATAGAATATTTACATGTGTATAAGTCCTTAAGTTAGGTTAAAAGTCAAATTCCAAGTGTTTTGGGGTCAATATCACCCAAAATGACACAAAACACCCCAAAATGGCTATTTACTTGCCCATTTGAATATTGTCTCTTCAAATAAGCTATAAGTACCTTCAACATTCATATACTGCATATTTAGAGGTGTCTATGTTTTATAATTTATTCAAATGTGACATTACAACCGTTTCGGGCTCAAATTCACTTAAAAAGGCTCAAACATCACTAAAAATGGCTACTACCATGGCGAAGTCACTGCTTCCTCTTCATTTAAGATAAACTAATTACAACATTCCCAAATAGTATATTTACAAGTGTATAAGTCCTTAAGTTAAGTTAAAAGTCAACTTCCAAGTGTTTTGGGGCCAATATCACCCAGATTGACTCAAAAGACCTCAAAATGGCTATTTACTTGCCTATTTGATTACTGTCTCTTCAATTAAGCTTATAAGTATCTTAAACATTCATATACTGCTTATTTAGAGGTGTCTATGTTTTTCAATTTATCGAAATGTGACATTATAACCGTTTTCTCTTAGTAGAAAAAAAGTTGTACTTATATCTCTTTTTACAAATTTAGAGGTGTCACTAATCAGCAGTTTTCTTATTCAATTCATTCTCTTAGTAGAAATAAATTTGTACTTGTATATCTTTTTACTTATTCAACTGTGACACACTGAAGGCTTTAGGCCAGGTGAATTTTGTTTGTTGTATTACAGAAGAAGTAAGGCTTTGTTGTTGTTGTTGTTGTTGTATTACACTAGAAGTAAGACAATATTTCTTTTTTGATGCCTCAAATTGCAATTTACTCCTTGTCCTTCTGTGTGAATTACTTAGAGCACTGTCTCTTAACTAAAGTTTTGACCTAATTGTAAGCAACCCACTTTCCTTTTCGCTATATTTTTGACATTTTTAATGGTTTTCTTTGGTGTTTTCAGCTGCGGCAGTGTAAAGATGAAGATAGCAACATCATTGCATTGCATAGCGGCTAATTTGTGCCGAGTGTCGAGTGCCGAGTTGATGTGCAGCTAATGGGTGTAGGGTGACTTACTTGATTCAATCGACTGATGCTTATTTTCTATTTCTTATTCATCAATGAGTAATGATAAGTTTTGGCATTACAAGTTGAATGTGTTAGTTGAATATGGATGATTATTTATGGAAGATTTAATTGTATTTTGGTTTACTGTAAACGGATGGGTTGCTAGTGAATATTTGCATTTTGGTGTTATGTGGAGGTATAAATTTAGTCAAAGGTGTAATTATATAGTCAATGCAGGGTACAAGGTAGTGTAAGGGCAGTGTGGAAAGCTGTTTTTTTGTGTGCTAGTAAAACTTATTTGTAACAGGCTCAGTTTATTGCTCGTTATAAATGACTTTTTTTATTGCACAAAATTTTATTTGTAAGGGGCATAATGTAAGGCACGTTAGAAATACTTCTCATTTGTAACGGGCAGAATGTAAGGTCCGTTACAAATACTTGTATTTTTTAATTATAATTGACCCATTGGTAACAGGCTATTTGTAGAGCCCGATACAAATAGTTAGCCTTTTGTAACTGTCAGAAGCCCGATACAAATAACATTACTATTTATAAGCCCTACAAACGTAACGCCTAATTTTTGTCCAAATGGACGATTTTGCCCGATACAATTAAGGATTTTTCCACTAGTAAATATATTGCCCACATAGTGTACTTGAAAAACGGTAGGGAGATGCTGCCGAATTTTCTTTAGAACTAAAAGGAGGGCAAATATATGCTAGTGAGGTTACACGTGCAAGGATGGGTTAGGTTGGAGTGATAAGTGAACCTTTGGATGCATTTATTACCCATGTATGGAAGTATAATTTGCTACGTATATCAATTGTGATTGATCAATTGTACAAGTATATGGAGAGTTATTAATAGCATGCTTTATGTTTTTTTTTTCTTTTTTGCATATAAGTGTCATTTTAGAATGTTTAATAAGTCTATTATTATATAGTTGTCATTGGAGTGATTATTGTGTTGTTCATAGAAATGAATCGTAGTTGGATGTATGGTGATCGACAGGAAAAGTCATTTCAAAAAGGGGTTACATAATTCCGTAATGCAGCGTTAAAACATCAAATTGTAGAAGAAAAGAGGCTAAAATGCAAGCAATTGATATGTTTTCCTTGTTGGGATTGTGGTAATGTAAAGACATGGGATGACATAGATTTGATAGAAAATCACTTGTATCGCCGTGGCTTTAGGGCTGATTATCAAACTTGGTATTGGCATGGAGAAACGTTGCATTCTGTGGATGGCAATGATGATGTAAATGACGGGAACCCAAATGTTAATCCTTACGACGGTAATGACATTGAAGATGATGAATTTGATGCAATACAAGAAGATCAAATGAATGATATGATGGATGCAATTGGAGAACATCTCAATGAAAATCCTTGCATGTTGAGGATTTCTCAAATGCCGTAGAGACGCCTTTGTATTCGACTTGTAATAAGTATACGAAACTCTCTGTGGTATTAGTCTTCTGTAATTTGCAAGCTAAGCATGGGTTGAGTGATATAGGCTTATCAGATTTCCTAGAAGCTATAGAAACCATGATACCCCCACAAAATGTGATGCCTAAGTCTGCCTATTAAGCTAAGAAATTGATCAACCCCTTAGATTTAGGGTACACCAAGATAGATGCGTGTCCTAAACATTGTGTGTTATATCGAAAGGAGTATGAGAACTTGGATGCATGTCCGAAATGCGGAGTTTCGCGCTACGAGAATGTAGAAGGTGATCAAAGTAGTTGTAAGAAATTGCCGCCAGTAAAGGTGTTATGGTGTCTTCTGATTATTCCGAGGTTCAAGATGCTTTTTCCAATTCCGGCTGATGCTAAGAACTTGGTGTGGCATCATGAGTGCAGAAATAAAGATGGGCTAATCAGGCATCCCGCTGATTTCAAATAGTGGGGTGACATAAATAAGGAGTTCCCAGTGCTTCGCGATGAGCATAAGAACCTGAGACTTGGCTTAAGTGCGGATGGGATGAATCCTTATGGTACACTCAGTACCCAACATAGCTCATGGCCAGCTTTATTGACTATATACAACTGGCCTCCTTGGCTATGCATGAAGCGCAAGTATATAATGATGTCACTTCTTATATCAGATCCAAAGAAACCTGGAAATGACATAGATGTATAATTGGCACCATTGATAGATGATTTGGTGTTGTTGTGGAATGAAGGTATGCCAATGTTTGATGCACATACGGGTACAAATTTCACACTCCGTGCGATGATTTTTTTCACCATTAATGATTTTTCGGCTTATGGAAACTTGTTAGGGTACAAAGTCAAAGGTGTAAATGTATGCCCAGTGTGTGAAGAGGATGTAGATAATGATTACCTCAAATTCTCGGGTAAGAATGTGTATAGAAGTCATAGGAAGTGGCTCCCTCGATCTCACCCATATCGTAAGATGAAATCACAATTTAATGGCCAAATTGAGAACAAGTTAGTTCGTGAGCCCCTGTCTGGAATGCAATTGTTTGACAAAATGAAGAATGTGACTATGGTATATGGAAAAGGTAAGAAACAAACTACAAGAAAGGATGATGAAAAGGGTCAAAAAAAGTGTCTAAAAAGGGAGCATCACAGGATCAACAAAAGGAATAAAAAGAGGTCCAATATGGAAAAGGAAGTCTATCCTCTGGGATCTACCATATTGGAAGTACTTGTCTGTAAGACATTGCCTTGATGTCATGCATATTGAAAAGAATGTGTGTGACTCAATTATTGGGACTCTGTTAAACATGTCCGGAAAGACAAAAGATAGCCTCAAAGCGCGTCAAGACATGGAATATGAAAAGGTCAGGCCCAAGTTATGGCTAGAATACAATGTTAATTCTAGCAAAGCATATTTGCCACATGCTGGATACACGTTGTCCAAAGAAGAGAAAAGGACCTTTTGTGAGTGTCTTCATGGGATCAAGGTGCCTTCTAGATACTCTTCGAATGTAAAGAGGTTTGTATCTCTTACTGATAAGAAGTTAGATGGTATAAAATCCCATGATTGCCATGCTATGATGCAAGTCTTCTTGCCCACTGCTCTTCGAGGATTGTTACCTAGACACGTGAGGGAGCCTATTGTGAAGTTAAGTTTGTTTTTTAATAGAATATGTAGTAAGGTTATCGATCAAAATGAGGTTGAAACTATCCAAGAAGAACTTGTGGAGACATTATGCAAATTCGAGATGTATTTTCCTCCGTCCGTCTTTAACATAATGGTTCATGTGATGATACGCCTTGTTCGTGAAATTAAAATGTGTAGAACTGCTTTTTTGCAGTGAATGTATCCTATTGAATGCTACATGGGTTTCTTGAAATGACTGGTCAAAAATCGGGCAAGGCGCAATACGAGCATGATGACTAGGTTCAGGGTTGAGGAGGCTTCAAATTTTTGTGCTAATTTCTTGGAAAAGGCCAAGGAAATAGGTTTTCAGACGTCTCGTTATGAGGGTCGACTTCAGGGTAGTGGAACAATTAATCTCCATGAGATCATACCTCCTGCTAAAAGGTTTGCTATTGCTCACCGATGTGTTCTACAACATCTTTCTGAAGTTCACCCTTACTTGGAAAGACATATGAAGGTGTTGAGGGGAAAACATCCAAATTGGGCGCCATTCTTTGTAATGCAAGAGCACAATCGCACATTTGCACAATGGTTTCAAAGTAAAGTGCAGTTTGAATTGAAGGAACCTAATCACAACATCTCCGATACAATTGAATGTTTCTCAAGGGGTCCACGACCGTATGTTATTGCTTTTGAAGGTTATGACATCAATTGATATTGCTTCTACACTAAGAGAATAGATGCAAAGAGTGTGCATCAAAATAGTGGTGTCATGGTTGTTGCATCTTCTACTGAATATTCAAGTGCAAGGGATACTAGACCAGTTGATGCAACGCAGGTGTACTACTGGTTTATCGAAGAGATATGGGAGCTTGATTATATTGATTTTAAAGTACCTCTTCTAAGGTGTAAATGGGTTGATAATCGGCATGGTAAGAAGGTTAGCAATGATGGGATGACTTTGGTTTATTCAAGTCGCTTTACTGAAACTAAGGAACCTTTTGTTTCGGCATCACTAGCTAAGTAGATTTTTTATGTCAGACAATATCGACGATCAATGGCTTGTCGTGGTTCAAGGTAAGAGAGGGATTGTTGGGGTTGAAGATGTGGTTGATGAGGAAGACTATGATCAATTCGATGCCAACCCTCCTTTATCAATAGGTGTTCAAATTATACATAATGGAGATGGTGTCGCGGAGGACGTATTGTATGATCGCGACGAAGGAGTTTACGTTAATGTCCCTAAATATTAGGTACTTCCATAATTTGTGGTTTTATCTTTTATTTTGTAATTGTAATATTTTTATCTTAATCAAGATGCATATAAGTTTTTGTTTCTTCATTGTTAAAAACATTGCTTATGTTCTACTGATATTGTAATCACTAGGAATTCATTTAGTTTTGTTTTTGTTTTAAACATATTAAAGGTTCCAATGGTGAAGGAAGCAATTGACTATGAGAGACAGAGGGCGTTAAGGATTGCTCAGAATAAGGAAAGAATTGAAGCCTTAGGGTTGGAAGCCTTAGGTTTGGCCACTATTATAAACACTAGGAAGGGCTAAAGAGGAAAGGAAAAACAAAAAATGGTTGAAGATAATGACAAATCTGGTGCCGATTATGAGCCGGAAAGTGATGAGAACAACGACGATGATAGTAGTGGTAGTAGTGGTCATACACATATGTGTCAAAAGGTAAATTATATTAAATATAGTGTATTTTGATAATAGGATTGATGTTGTGTAACAATTTTATTTGTAAAATTTTACCCTTTGGAACTTTTTTCTTTTCAATGTCTAACTACATGCATATTGTTTTATTGAAGTGTTGGAACTTTTTTCTTGTAAATGGCTAACTGTATGCATTTTTGTTTGTATGTTTTTTTAGGTAGTTAAAGTGATAGATCAAGGGGATGATGCATTACTTAATGAAGGTGATACAATCATCCCAAGGGAAGATGGAGAAGAACAACCTGAAAGTTCACAACCCAAAAGCTCAAAGAAGACGGGGAAAGGTCCATCTAAACCCGTTCGACATTCAACGCCTATGTTCCTTGAATTCGATGATTGGGACTTGCCGACTGGTGAATGGGAAAAGGAGTACAGACAACAATTGGGACAATGTGCATGTAAGATTGACATCAATATCCACAAATGGAAAGAAGTAGACCAAGTGAAAAAAGATACTCTATGGGCCGAGACAAAGGTATATAGTTAATTTAACTGACTTTATGTTAGAGTTTCATGATATGGTGTTTAATTAATGTTATCCTTAACCATATATATTTTGCACCAACATTATTTTGCAGAAATTGTTCCACACAAATGACCCAAATGGTGCACGAAAGAAGAATTTTGAAAAAGCACTAGGTGCTCGCTTTCGGCATCACAAGGCCGACTTGGTGGCGCGATTCATTAAGAAGAGCAAAGCTCCGAAAGCAGGAAATCCAAATGCTAATAAGGAACCTTGGGAAGTGTATCAAGGATACATAACAAAGGAGCAGTGGCAGACTTTTGCCGCTTATGTTGGATCTCCCGAATTTAAGGTAATATGTGTATGGATTTTACCTTCTTCAATATGCGTTAGGACTATTCTACAACAAATGTATGTGATGAATTTGAAATATGTTTTTTGACACAGGAAAAAAGTTTAATAGGCGAAAAGTGTGCCGAAGGAAACATCCATCGCCACGCACTAGGGCAAAATAGCTACAACATAAAAAGACCAGATTAGGAGAAGGAAAAGAGACTTCCACCCCATCGTGCCAAAAGCTCTAGCATCGAGAGTAGTTTGGTGGGAAGAAAATTTCAAAATTGGGCACTCGAGTGGTGTCTAGAAAATCAACGCCGTACGCGAGATGGAAAGTGGGAAGTTGATCCATATAAAGTCGAGACTGCTAATGTAGTGAGCCAAGTTGTAAGTGTTTTCACCACAAATTGTGAAATCTGAATTCTGAAGGGTAGCAATTCAGATTTCTTCTATATATGAAATTGTGGTTATTGGGTTACTCCAGAAACTAAAATGCTGAAATTTAGAAACAGAAATATAAATTGCTTCTGACAGTTGGATTATTTCTGAAACTGAAATTCTCGTTATGGGGTTGCATCTGAGTGTGTTATTTAAATTATGAAATTCTGATTTATGAAATTCTGAGATTTCTGAATTTCCGAAAATTCTGATTTCTGAATTTCTGAAAATTCTGATTTTTGATTTAAAAAATCTGATTTCTAAAATTCAAAAAATTCTAATTTCTAATTTCTGAATTTCTGAAATTATGAAAATTCTGATTTCTGAAAATTGAGAAATCTGATTTCTGATTTTTTAAAATTCTGAAAAATCTAAATTCTGAAAATTCTGATTTTTGAAAATTGGGAAATTATTATTGTTATTTTGTTCTTCCTGCAAATTGTTGTGTATTTGTTTGTGCTGGTCTAATTTGTTGAGATTATAGATGTAATTTGACTAAAAATCAATGATAATATGTATATGTAACTTTTAAGCTATCATTTCAGCTTAAAAAATGCAAAAAAAAAAAATTGTTTTTTTTTTCGGTGCTTATTTGCTACCGTTTTCTCTAGAACCGCAGCAGATAAGCGTTTTTTATGGAGGGCTATGCTATTTGCTGCGGTTAAGAATTGAACTTGTGACCTCTCACTTTAAGACACATAGACTTTACCAACTAAACTATGCATTACTATTGTTATTTTTTCATACAACAGATTATAATATCATGGATTGCAAAATAAATGAAAACCTCAATATAAAAGGAATAGTCAAATAACTCTTAATAATATTTTTTTAATATGTATGCTAAATCACATAAATGCATAATGAATAACAATAAACAATTGCTTGTGTGATTATCTTTTAACACGTACATTGTGTGTGATCATTTCATATTCACCTATTTTTCCCTAATATCATAGTTGTTCTTTCACTCCAATCCTTTAAATTTCTTTAGTAATCGTGTATTTATGTTCAAAAATACTAACCATTCAAAATATAATTATTCTCAAGCAAATTCAACGCACATAAATCCCTAATAATGAATAAATCATTGGTTGAGAAAAAAAAACATTAACAAATGATTAAATTTGAAAATAATTAATCATCAATATATAATGCTAAAACATTTTTATTGCTAATGTAAAAGGGTTTCGTATACACTCTCTATATATTCACGTACTTAATATTTCATCTTATGAAATTTTAAGTTTGATTTTAAGATTTTTTTTTTTAAAAACTACTTAGTTAAAACTTATGAAATTTATTTAAACTATTTTTTGTATCAAATGATCTGGGGCAACGCCCGGGATCAAAGCTAGTTTGACCTAAAAACATTAGATTAATTTCTTAACATCCTCATAAGATGTTTTGGTGTGTTAAAAACAATTATAACTTATTATTATTTCATGTGCTATTATTTTTATTGTGCACAAACGCATGTTAATAAAAATTTACAGCATTATATATCTATTCAAAATTCATCAAAACATTTTTAAAACTTTATATTTCAAGCAAAAAACACTTTTAGAACCTTATACTATCATCACACTTATATACTATGCATTAAAATAATTTTTCATATTTAAAAACATGATCATATTATTTTTACTTCTAATATTCATGCTTTTAAACATTTAACAGCAATAATATATTACTTTAAAACCGTTAAAACTCATTCTTAACTTCATAAAATCATCATAAATTAATACCTTAACAGCCTATGATCAAAATATGAAAATTTAGAGTTTTAAAAATCATAAAACTAGTAATTGGATGAACTTTTCATAAACCCTAATTATGAACAACTTATGAATATAAATTGTATTTTTCCAAAACATAATCATAACATTAAAACATGATTAAAACTATAAAACATTTATAAAACATAATTATAAAACATGATTAAACAAGATTGAAATAAAAAGAAAAGAGAAGAAGAAGATTTTTTTTTTTTTTTAATTTTTTTAAAGGATTCGAAGCTACTAAAGGAAGGGGAGGGGTGGCCGGCGAAGTGAGGCTTCGTTTTTTTTTTTTTTTTTTTTTTNTTTTTTTTTTTTTTTTTTTTTTTTTTTTTTTTTTTTTTTTTTTGTTCGCACCTTTTTTTTCTCTCTCTCTCGCTCTTTTTTTTTTTTTTGAAATCCTAATGCACAAATTCTAGTATTAGTTCTGAAAATTCTAGTTTAATAGGGTATTTATAGGCCAATATTCGGTTTTGGTGAAATTACAAAAATACCCTTAATGCTTGAAATTACTTTTGTGCACTCGTTATAAAACAATTAACGAAATTTTGAAAATTCTAAATTTAGAAACTTCTTGAATTATTTGAAGAAATTTAAAGTGACATGAAAATAACTTAAAAACTTTACAAAACATAAAAATAATTATTTTAAGTCTCAATTAATTTAATTTTCTTTCTTTAATTTATTTATTTAACTAAATTTTTCAATAAAAATACTAAAAATACCCAAATAAATATGGAATTAAATTCTTAAATACGTGAAATAAACAGTCTGGAGAACCTGAAGCAGCTTCATTTTCATTCATTACAGCATGCTCTTGATCATTTGGGACTGGTGTGGGTGGGGACTCCATGCCAGAATTTGACTTCAGTAACTCTAGCTCCTTTTGAATATAGTCTTCTAAGTACCTCCAATCACAACCCCATGACCATTTCGGTCCCTATACTTCGCACAATTTGGAAGTCCTCCAATGATATGGAAATCATCGAACTTCGCCTTTATCTCCAACTAAGACGAACGGTCTGGCAAATAACTCACGGTCAAGGCAGACACATGATTAGGTTGATCCCCCTCCTTTTGATTCAGCACCAATATCATGTATGAACAAAAGAAACAAATCTTCCACACTTATTAAGGTGGACTCTCATAGCCCTTTTACTCCAAAGTTCCCATCTAGGTGTCCATAGTAGGTACCAACATCCTGCAACAACACATAAAACTAATGGGCCATCCTTCTGGAATGTGCAAGGGACACTCAACAGGGGGGGGGGGGGCTGAATTGAGTGTTGTAAGGTTGTTGTAAATTTTTTCGATTAATTATTAGAATAGTTTAGAACCAGTTTTCAAGCAACGGAAACAATAATGCAATAAAATAAACAACACCAAGATTTAACAAGGTTCAACTTCTAATAAGTCTACGTCCTCCACTCACTCACTCACTCACTCACTCTTTTATTAATCAACTCAGAATAACAAAAGAATTACACTCAATCAATTATGCACCGTACCTATGCACAATATGATTCCCCATCTTTCACCTATGGAAGTTCGACTCAACCTTCAACTATGAAGGTTCTAATGAAGATGATCCCAGATCAACTTCCCCAGCAAAGTGAACTCACAGAATGCTAAAATTACAACACTTTGTCTCTCAATAACAATTAGCCTCAACGCTTACAAAAGAGAGAATATTAAGACCTTGATGTGGTGATGAGGGTTGTGCTAGGTTAAGACTTAGAGAGTACTTTTGTAATTCGTGTTCTTCAATTTTTGTTCGTGCAAAAGTTGTTCTGGTTGTATGCTGGCAGATATCCTTAAATAAGCCTTTGGCTAGTATGTTATGTAATATTGTAAGAGAATATTTTCCTTAGAATTCAATGGACTGGTCTCATACTGTTCCTGCAGATTATGCATCATTTACAAGTAAACCAGTTCACAACTAACTGACAACATTTTAAGAAAGAGTTTCTAAGTACCCAGGGCAAATACTAATTAGACTCAGAGCTCTTAGACTTAAACATGTATTCGCAATAAGAACATCAGTAAATTCATCAGACTTGTTTTCAAGCAAACAAGCCGTTGGGATGATAAGTAAGATTCTTTGAATACATTTACTTCCAGACCATGTAAGTCTGTCACCACTAGCAAGACTATCAATCTTGCTTCCAGTTGCTACAACACATACAGATTAGTAGTATTCACTTGACCTGCTTGCCCCTTAATTAGGTAGAAGAGATCAGAACTTCACACCTGCTTCCCCCTTTTGGCATCATCAAAACAGTCAATGTATAAGAGCTTGTAAACAAATAACTAAACACAATCAGTAGTCAAACTACTAATTATATAAAGTTCAGCTAATATAGGTAGCTCTAACAACATTTTAGAGATGTTGATTCTACCAATTGTTCCTGTCAAAGCACCAAACCTACCTGTCCTGAATAGTTATTATAGAGTAGCATTAAACCAAATTACATAGAAACAATTTCTTTGAAAATGGGATAGGGAAACCAGAATAAGACTTCAATAAAAGGAGGGGTTAGCAGCAATGAGAGAAGATAAGAGGAAATAAAGGAAATCAATCAGCTCTAGAGCCATCTTCAGTCTCATCATCTTTCTCTTCCTTTGAAGCACTTGCATCATGTTCTTCATCATCCTCTTCCTCATCCTTCTCAGAGACCAGTTTAGCATCCTCATCATCAGCATCAACTGCAGCTTCTGATGTCTCTTCCTTGTCTTTAGAATCCTCACCACTAAGTATACCAGCTTTATCAAGACGAACCTTAATTCTTCTGTAGGATTCCTTAAGTGGAGAACATAATGTAGTGACACTGTTTACCATACTTTCCATGAGTTGATTCTAGTCACAAAGCTGCTTTACCAAGGTATAAGTTGCCTGAACTGATTCTGTACTGGTCCCAGCAAGACCAGCATCGCTCTTCTCTTCATCCTTCATCTTTAACACACCACCTGCATATGGCTTGCCCTTTTGACCTATTACCTGATTGGTGAGATGTGACATGGTGCCATAATCTCCCACCATAGGTATCTTCTAGTGCCCAAATACTAAGGTCACACCCAACCTCCATCGGGCAGAGCATGATTAGCTTTCTTCACACAGCAGATCATATAACCTATCATCATAGCAGGGAGGTTGACAGGAATGTGTACTATTCAATGAGGCAGTAAATGAGAACACTATCCATCAACCATACACTCGTACGACCTTGTGCTTTAGGATACACAATCTTTCAGGCTATGGTATGGAATATCCTCATGATTGGCTCCTTTAATTGGCCAATAGCGTACCCCTGCTTACTATCAGGTGGACCAATAAAGAGTCTAGTCTGGTCTGGATCTGTTCTGCTGTGACTCCCTTTACAGGAGGTCAATTTTCTCTGGAGTAAACATCAAGTCCCTTAGTTGGAACTTTGAGAATCTCAGCCAATTTCTTTTCAGAAAAATTTATGGGAGTATCTTTAACAAAGGAGAAATAAGATCCATCATCTTTAGTATGCAGGTGTGAGTAAAATTCTTCAACTAGTGGCATGAAAACATCTAAATCTTTGGCAAACAACACAGACCATTTCTGAAAATCTAAAGTCTCTTTAACCTCAACCAAGAATTTTTGTGCAACCCAACTTTTTGCAACAGAAAATTCTACCAGAATTTGTCTATCTTTCAGATTATATAGAGGTTGAGGGGTAGTAGACTTACTTTTCTTAGATTTAGTGCTTCAAGACATCACAATTACAGATTGCTTTCTCTTCTGCCCTGTTGTGGGCCAGTCTGGTTGTGCTTCTTGCATGATAGCCTTCCCCTTGAATGCCTTAGCACCCTTTCTAGCAACCGTTTTCACACGAGCACCCTTGATTGCTATTTTCTTTGTTCTCTCTTTCTCAGTAGCTATCTCAACTTCCTCTTCATCTTCAGTAACTTCCTTGTTCTTTGATTTCTCAACTAATTTGGGAGTGATTTTATGCGTGGGTGTTTTAGCTTTCGTGGTTGGTGGTTTAGTGGCCTTCTTCTCTACTTTCTTAACCGTTTTTTATGACGGTTTCTTAGTACTCACTTGATTTTCCTTTAATTCTTCTTGCATGGCTGCGACAACATCCTCCATTGGTTCAATTTCCTTTTCTTCTGATTCAACTTCTTCTTCCTTAACTTCTTCTTCATCCGACTTTGATTCGAACTCAGATTCCTTTTCTTGTTCAGATTCTTCAACAATCTCAGTTTCTTTGGATCTAGAGGTCTCTATTGGTATAGGAGTGGATTCTTTGGATTGTGGTGTAGGTGGCTTTTTGGCAGTAGCTGATTTTGTGGACGTTGGTGTGAAAGATTTGGTGGTTTTGGCCGTTAATTTTGGTGTAACCACTTTTGTGGTGGATTTTGGTGTGGCAGATTTTAAACTAAGAGCTTTCGAAGTTTCAGGCTTGGCGTTCTTTCGAATCAATGACACTTTTTCCTCTTCATCAATTTTCTCCTCCATCACATCTTCTATCACAGACTCAATTACTTTATCAACCATCTTCTTTGTTTTTTTTTTGTTTCAATTTCAAGAGATTCACTGATTTCTTTCTCAACCAATCGTGTGCTTCTTCTCTTCGACATGATGATACTGAATATATCCTCTACTTTGAGAAAAAAAAACTTTGAACAATGTCAGTGAGAGAAAGAAGAAGTATTTAGGCGAGTTAGGTTTTATGTGAGAAAGATATGATCGAGAGAATATATAAGAAAAAAATGAGATTAAGGAAATGAAATGAAGAAGGAAAGTATGATTAGAAGCATATATTTATAAAAGATTTGAATCCAAACGGTTATCTTCAGAATATTTGAAAGATATTTGTCCGTTCAACCAAAAGAGGCAGTCGCCATAAATATAATCGTCATTACATTTATTTCCAAAAATTTGAATTTTTGAAAATAAACTGACTGACTAAAATAACCGCCTTAGGAATCGGTTCCCTAATGGTCTGCCACTGGTCTAATTTTAATCATACCCAACAAGGTACAAAGCTTGATGAACATTTCTCTACTCAAAGGTTTTGTAAAAATTTCAGCTAGTTGACCTTCTGAACTGCAAAACTCCAATGCTACATTACCTTTTTCAACATTGTCCCTTAGAAAATGATGCCTAATCTCAATATTCTTGGTTTTAGAATGTTGGACAGGATTTTTCAAAATATTGATTGCATCTGTGCTATCACATAAAATGGGAACACTTCTGAAACATATCCCAAAATCCTTTAGTTGTGACTTTATCCACAAGAGCTGAGCACAGCATAAAGCAGCTGCAATGTACTCAGACTCTATTGTGGATAAGGCCACATAATTTTGTTTCTTAGATCCCCATGAGATAAGGCAGGAACCTAAGAAGTGAGCCATTCCAGAAGTACTCTTCCTGTCCACAATAAAACCAACAAAGTCAACATCTGTGTATCCTATAAGATTCATACTGCTACCTTTTGGATACCACAAACAGAGATCATCAGTACCATTGAGATATCTTAAAATTCTTTTAACAGCCTTTAGGTGAGATTCTTTAGGGTTGCTTTGAAATCTTGCACGCAACCCTACTAAAAACACTATATCTGGCCTACTGGCTGTTAAGTAAAGCAATGAGCCAATCATATCTCTATACAACTTACCCTCAACACCCTTTCTCTTCTCATCAACGCTCAATTTTGTAGAAGTTGGAATAGGTGTTTCATAGGATATGCTGTCTTGCAAGCCATATCTTATCAGCAACTCCTTGAGGTACTTCTGTTGATGAATCATAATTTCATCCTTGGTTTGCTTGATTTGAAGTCCTAGAAAAAACCCAAGTTTTCCCATCATACTCATCTCAAATTCACTCTTCGTTAAATCTGCTAACTCATTACATAAGTCAGGATTAGTAGCTCCAAACAAAATATCATCTACATTTATCTGGACCACTAGCAGATTAGTTCCCTTTTCCTTTAAGAATAGTGTCTTGTCAACTAAACCTCTTTTATATCCATTTTCTAAAAGAAAACTGGAAAGTCTCTCATACCAAGCTCTAGGAGCTTGTTTGAGACCATAAAGAGCTTTGTCAAGTTTAAAAACATGGTTTGGCAAGTCACTATCGTCAAATCCAAGGGGTTGTTCCACATATACATCTCCTTTCAAATAACCATTAAGAAAGGTTGTCTTAACATCCATTTGAAAGAGTTTTAAGTTCATATGAGCTGCAAAAGCAATTAAAATCCTGATTGCTTCAAGCCTAGCTACTAGAGCAAAGGTTTCATCATAATAAGTTCCTTCCTATTGATTAAACCCTTGGACCACTAGCCTAGCTTTGTTTCTGACTATAATACCTGCATCATCCAGTTTGTTCCTGAACACCCATTTAGTTCCAATAACAGACATGTTTTCCTTCCTGGGTTCAGGATGCCAGGCTTGATTTCTCTCACACTGATTGAGTTCATCTTGTATGGCTAGAATCCAATCTGTATCCATTAAAGCAGTCTCATAATCAGTAGGTTCAACATTTGAAAGAAAGGAATAGAAAGCACAAAAGTTCTGTAGAGTAGAATTCCTTGTTTGCACCTCTTTGTTAATATCACTAATGATAAGATCGGAGGGATAAGCAGACTTGTACTTGAAAGATTTGTTCATATCAAGGTTTACATTGGTGCCTTCTAATGTTAAACTGGTTCCTGTATTGGTTCCCTCTATTTCATTGTTGCTTTGAACAGGTGAACCTGTTTCCATAGTGGCCTCAGCTGCATTGTATTCATGTGGGTGAGCCTCTAAGTCACTATTTCCTTCTCTTACTTCATGAGCTTCTTGATTTTGTGCTTGACAAGACTCTTCCTCTCTAGGAGAGTTGTGTGGTGAGTCTGGTTCAACACCTTCTACTTCTTTAGCTCCTGTAAAGTTTAGCATGCCAATTTCGAATTCATCATCATAATCAACCTCCAAATGCTTGCTAAACATATTAGTTTCATCAAACAGAATATGGACACTTTCTTCAACACACATGATTCTTTTATTGAAAACTTTATATGCCTTGCTGTATCATGACTATCCAATGAAAACAGCCTCATCACTTCTTGGATCAAATTTGTCCAAACTTGATTTACCATTTTTGTGTACAAAGCATTTGCACCTAAAAACGCGTAAGTGTGCAATGTTTGGTTTTCTTCCCCTAAGGAGATCATAAGGTGTTTTCTTCAATAAAGGTCTCAGCATTACCCTATTTAAAATGTAGCAAACAGTACTCACAGCTTCAGTCTAGAAGTTTCGAGGTAGACCACCCTCTAGAAGCATTGTTCTTGCCATTTCTTCTAGAGTGCGGTTTTTCCTTTCAACCACTCCATTTTGTTGTGGAATTCTGGGGACTGAGAAATTATGAGATACACCACGATCATTACAGTAGGTAATGATGCTCACACTGTTAAATTCAGAACCATGATCAGACTGGATAGAGACCAGTTGATGGTTAATCTTGTTTTTGACATGTTTTATCAAGATTTCAAATTCTTCAAAAGTTTCAATTTTAAATTTTAGAAATACTGTCCAAGTATAACAAGAGTAATCATCAACTAACACAAACACATAACTATGACCATTTCGACCTTGTACTCGCATGGGCCCACACAAGTCCATGTGCACAATTTTCGAATGGTCTAGTGGTGCTTACAATCTTCTTTGGCTGAAAAGAAGACTTGACATGCTTGCATTTTGCACATTCAAGACAAATATGTTCTGTAACAAACTTAATGTTAGGTAAACCTGTAACTAAGTCTTGAGATCGCAATTTGTTTAGCAAGGAAAAACTTACATGTCCAAGTCTCTTGTGCCACAACCAATGGTCATCCTCTATAACATTGAGACAAGTGGCACTGGTCATAGGAATCTGACTTAAAAATGTAATGTAAACATTATTGTGTTGGAATCCCTTACAGACTAGTTCCTTTGTTTCAGTGTTAACTATGTGACAGAGATTTGTTTCAAATTCAACATGCTTTCCTTTGTCACATAGCTGAGATATGCTCAAGAGGTTATGTTTCAAACCTTTAACAAAATATGCATTATCAATTACTTGAAAAACTGTCTTACCAACCTTACCTATACCCTTGATCAAACCTTTACTATTATCTTCAAAGGTGACACTTCCTCCTTTATAGGCTACGAGTGAAAGAAATTGACTTTTATCTCCTGACATGTGTCTTGAGCAACCAATGTCCAAATACCAAAATGGCTTTCCTTTCACTCTAACCTGTTCTTCATCAAAAGAGCTACTTCTATCCATGAGACACATGTGTCCCTTCTTTCCTGAACTGGTCTGCCTCTGGTCCACTTCTCCTAACAGTGCAGTCACACAAACTAGAGTTTCATCCTCCTCGCTTTCACCACCTGAGTCAGAATCTCCCCAGGCAGCAAGCGTGGCTCTCTTTGTCATCTTTTTCTCCATTTGTCCTCCCTTGTCAGTTTTCCATGCCGGACAATCCTTGATCATATGTCCAGTTTCACCACATTAAAAGCAACCAGTGCTGATACTGGTCTTCTTCATGTTGCCTTTGTTCTTCCAGGATTTTCCCTTATATTGAGATCTGAGGCTTCTTTCAAACCTTCTTGACATGAGACCTATTTCATCCAGATCTTCTTCATTTTCTTCTCCCTTCAAGGCCAGCCCTCGGCTTTTGGTTGTGCCTTCCTCCTTTGTGCTTACTAACATCTCATGAGTTATTAATGACCCAATAAGTTGTTCTACAGTCAAAGTAGTTAGGTCCTTGGCCTTTTGGATTTTAGTTACCTTAGGCAGCCATTTTCCTGTCAAGCTTCTCAAAACTTTCCTAAGAAAATCTTCACTAGTGAAACTTTTCCCAAGAGATTTTAATTCATTAATAATTGACATAAAACGAGTATACATATCTTTTATATTTTCATCTCGATTCATATCTAAAACTTCATATTTACACATAAGCATATCAACCTTAGATCTCCTGACTTCACTAGTGCCTTCATAAGCTAACTCTAGAGTTTCCCATATTTCATGAGCAGTAGAACATGCTAAAATACGACTTACCTCATTATCAGCAATACCTTGTTGAAGAAGCGACATAGCCTTGGCGTTCTTCTCGAGTGTCTTAAGATCTGTGCTAGTGTATTCACTCTCCTTCTTCTCTGTTCCATCAGTGTTGTTAGCCACCTTCCTTGGTCCATTTTTTATTATCATCCAACACTCATAGTTAGTAACAATGACGAAGTTTTGCATGCAATTCTTCCACAAGGGAGAGTTTGTTCCATTAAATTTGGGCAGCCTTGATCCAGAATTTCCATTCATCATCTCTTGAGTATTCATCTTTTCTTCCTTCTCTAGGTGTTACCCTTTCAAGAAGTTAGGCTCTGATACCAATTGAAAGCGCAAGTGACACTCAAGAGGGGGGGGGGGTGAATTGAGTGTTGTAAGGTTGTAGTAAATGTTTTCGATTAATTATAAGAACAGTTTAGAACCAGTTCTCAAGCAGCGGAAACAATAATGCATTAAAATAAACAACACCAAGATTTAACGAGGTTCGACTTCTAATAAGTCTACGTCCTCCACTCACTCACTCTTTTAGCAATCAACTCAGAATAACAAAAGAATTACACTCAATCAATTATGCACCTATGCACAACATAATTCCCCAACTTCCACCTATGGAAGTTCGAATCAACCTTCAACTATGAAGGATCTAATGAAGATTATCCCAGATCAACTTTCCCAGCAAATTGAACTCACAGAATGCTCAAATTACAACACCTTGTCTCTTAGTTACAATTAGCCTCGACGCTTATAAAAGAGAGAATATTATTACCTTAATGTGGTGATGAGGTTTGTGCTAGGTTAAGACTTAAAGAGTACTTTTGCAATTCACGTTCTTCAATTTTTGTTCGTGCAAAAGTTGTGCTGGTTGTATGCTGGCAGATATTCTTAAATAAGCCTTTGGCTAGTATGTCATGTAATATTTAAAGAGAATATTTTCCTTAGAATTATGGAAGTAATTCCGGGAAAATATTCTCACTGATTTTATTTGAAATAAAATAAAATCAGCACAATATTATATAACATACTTACCATACTTATGAATATTTACCTTGCATAACAATCAAGCATCCGTATAATTTTTGAAAACAATTTTGCGCGAAAAGGAACTTTCCTAAAATACGGATGTATGAAGTAAACTTGAGAGGAATGGTTCAGCACTGTTCCCAGATTGCTCCAGTAAGCCATGTTTACTTATAGTTATGTATGACAAGTAACTTAAGTTCCTTGTCATCCATAATTAGTTCATCTCTATAATCTTAACCTTTACAGTGCATCTATAAACCTTCATACCACTTACACTGCATCTAAGACTTAAGAATTAGACTCTATGAGCTTGGTCTTCATGCAAACTTGAAGACTTGGCTTCATGAGCTTTATCTTGTCATCATTGAACTTGTTTCTTTAGTACTTGCACATGCAAACAAAAACTTGCATACAATATATTAGTTCAATGTGCACTAGTACATAAAACCTTATTTGCTGCGGTTAAAACCCGGTTATTTGCTCCGGTTCTTGGGCGCAACAAATAAGGTAGCAGCAAATAGGATAAATGTTATTTGCTGCGGTTCTTTGACAACCACAGCAAATAACAAGCTTTTTTTTTGGAGGGAAGCACGTTATTTGCTGCGGTTGTTTTGTAGAACTGCAACAAATAACATGTTTCCCTAAAAAAAAAGCTTGTTATTTGCTGCTACTTACCAAGAACCGCAACAAATAACTTACTTCCCTCCAAAAACAAAAGCTGATTATTTGCTGCTTACAATTGGGAACCAGAGCAAATAGGTGTTTTTTTTTTTGTAACGTAATGCTAGATGGTACAATACATAAATAATTGATTTCAAATATCAAATTTATATATATTAATTAATAATTAAATCAATTTCATTTGTCACAACTAGTACAATAAAGAAATCACTTGCTGCGATTCAACTAATAAATTACATTCCATAATAGTTTGAAAAACTAAAACTTAGTTTCATAAATCACTAAAAATCAGCATGTTACATTCACTAGCTAGCTAGCTAGACTCAACAATACAACGGAGGATAGATTGACATGCATCACGAGCAATAGGTTGTAAGAAACTTAGCAAGCTTGTCTCGAACCTCGTCAATCTCCGAAACAGTGAAATGCCCTTCTTGAATTGTTGTTTACGTGCTCAAAATCAAAAATACAATAAAAAAATAGGTAAGGAATAGGCAAAATGTAACAAATTCCATGGAATCAAAATCTTCTTCATTTTTTGATAATCAATTTAGGATTGAGCAATTTTGTTTCAAAAACCTAAAAATTTCGGCAGCATCTCCCCTAAAATTGGACATGCCCAATCAACTTTTAAAGTTGATTAACAACCTCCATTAAACACAAATAACACTTCTTCAAATTTCCGCAACAAACAACCATACAAAGGTTCATACCAGTTTTTCGTCCAAAATTCATCCACATATCTAATTAAATCATTCAACAAACATACCAAATATCCTTATAATCATTCCATCACAACATATAAAAAATTTGAATAATGAGTCGATGAAAAAGTAGGAACGTACCATCGGAAAATCATTCATCTCTGTGCAACTTGCAACGATGTTATACATATACCTCATGACATAGTAACCACACTCAACACCATTTTGTTGATGTGCACACTAAATGCAAAACATGTGGAAAGAATGGTTAGTATCTAAATAATTAGATCATTCAATAAAATCTACAATGAACTCAAACAAACTAGTTTCTACGTTATAATTACCTTAACCGATACCAATTTAGGAATCATTGTGCTTGTTCTTATCTTCTTCATCACACTATATTCATAAACAAAATAATGTCAAACACTCAAATTCGAGTGGTTTTCGACATCAAATCGTAATGGAATAGACAATGTTTCGATCATACCTATTCACCCATGTCATGATCATCAAACTACATGGCTGTTTTGTACGACAAGAATCGAGTACGTACACCGTGTATGTCGAAGGTGATATCATCAAAAGCACCAAATGTGTACTATCATATAAGCATAACTTGTTAAATACTCTTTAGTTTATGGGAAGCATATTTATTTTCTATAAATAATTATTTAATCGACAAAAAGTCAAAAAAGTTTGTACTCTTTACAAATGTAGTAAGGTTTTATAATGATTTCTTACTCTTGAAGGTAAGGTGCGAATAAAAGCTTCCTTTTCGATTGCATTGCTTCTTTGATGGATGTTTCAATGTAATCTTTCACTTACGCCTTGTTCTTCAAACAACATTGGTCATAGATCTCTTGTGGACACAACCATCTAACCTTCAAAATGGTTTCCCATCCATCCAAATCTAGTTGAAGCAAATTAAATGGATAGAAAAGAGGTTACGTTATTGTAAACAAGTATATTTTAGGTATTCATAAATTGCATAAATACACCACTTTCTACAAACTCAAATAAACAAGAATTGAAGTACTTATATAAATGAATAACTAAAAAGCCTCATAAAAGCTTGCAATAATGCAACGGATAGTTGTTCTCCAATGAGGAAGCCATTAACATCTTTCTTCGTAATCCATGTATCCGTGTCCTCAAAGTAACGAAATTGTGATTTACTTAAAACCACTGATATGAATATTGATGGAAAATCGCCACTCACAAAGATAGAAATCTAGTTCGGTTTTCTCTAAAGCCAAGCACCAAGAAAAACGATCTAGGTCGAATAATTTTGTGAATTGATTAAAGCTATGCACCCTCAATTCATAAAATTATCCTCACAAGAGTCTAAGCCTAAGCACCAGCTCTTGAAAGTGTTTGAAAATTTCCTCACACTCGAAAATTTCCACAGCTTCGGTTTTTTTTTTTTTGTTTTTTTTGTAGAAAACAAATAAAACTTAAACAATAATGTTTATTGAATTCACTAATCTGAATTTTTACAAACTAATGTTGAGATTATTTATAGTCATAATCATAAAAAAAATCCTAACAAAACTAAGCTAAAAACACACGCACAACATAGAGAAAATCATCTTAATCTAGTGACTTATCCATGACTCACAAGATAAGAATGCCACATCATCACTGCATGTCGTGCAACTTGCTAACAAATCCTAACAAACCACATTTAAACAAAAAATATCCTAACAAACTTATTCTTACCTTGCTAATCAAGATAAGCAACAAATTACAACCAGAATTACACAAAAATATGATCTACCCAACTCATCACAAAATCGTCAAAATTGACGCCACATGAGATCGTCCCATTTTGTGCAATTTTTGTGTTTTTCTTTAAATCTTCAAGAAACCTTTCAAGATTCAATCTTTTAATCAAGAAACCTTCAAGAAGTTATTATCCATGTGTATAAGGTTGTCAATGATGATTAAGACACTTCAAGAAATAAAAGACTCAATGCCTAAAAATGAGAAAACCCTATCAAGTGAAGTGGGAAAAACTCATAGGCAAAACCATCTTATTTCCCTAATTCCGCCATTCTTTCCTGTGCTTCAATGATCAAGTATTTTCTTGTGTCACCATACACACCCATGGTGATGTCTTTGAAGATCCCAAAAGCCTTGAATCTCCATAAGCCATTATTTCCCCCATACTTGCATCATTCTTAGAAGCCATTATCAAACTTTCGAAGTTATCACCTTGTTTCGTACCATCCTCCTCTTCTTCAAAAGAGTTTGTCCTCAAATCTCGAAGTTCATCATCAGGAACATAAGGAGAAAAATCACCAATGTTGAACGTAGCATGCACACCATATTAACTTGGCAATTCGAGTTTATATGCATTGTCTCCTATCTTGCTCATGATTTTGAATGGTCCATCACACCTAGGCATTAGCTTGTTTTTCCTTTGATTAGGAAATCTTTCCTTCCTTAATTGTAACCATACCAAATCACCTTCCTTGTATGTGTGTTTAACTTTATGTTTGTTAGCTCTTGTCTTGTAGATATCATTCACATGCTCAATTCTTGCTCTAACCTATGCATGTACCTTCTAAATGTATTCAATTATAGCTAAAGCATCTTTGTCAACGAGCTCACCTTTGGGAATAGCAACGAAATCAATAGGTATCTTGGGATTGACTCCATAAACAACTTCCAAAGGTGAATTCTTAGTTGCATATGTAGGTGAATGATTATAAGCAAACTCTGCATGAGCTAACTTCAAGTCCCAATCTTTTTGTGTTTTGCTTACCAATCCACGAAGTAGAACGCCTAGGGTTATGTTTGTGACTTCAATTTGACCATCTGTTTGTGGATGATAAGAAGTACTGAAGAGTAGTTTCGTGCCTATCAAACGCCACAATGATTTCCAGAAATAACTCATGAATTTCGTGTCCCTGTCACTTACAATTGTTTTCGGAACCCCATGTAACCTAACAATGTCTTGAAAATACAATTCTGCGACATTCACAGCATCATCAGTCTTGTGACAAGGTATAAAGTGAGCCATCTTCGAAAACCTGTCAACCACAACCATTATAGCATCCTTTTCTCTTGCACTTCTAGGCAAACCAACTATAAAATCCATAGAAATATCATCCTAAGGGGCTTTTGGAACTGTCAATGGTGTGTAGAATCCCTGATGGAAGGATGTCTTGGCTTTCTGACAAACAGCACACTGTGAGATTACTGCTTCAACATCTGCAATCATTCTAGGCCAGTAGAAATGCTCCTGCAACATTGTCAATGTTTTTGTAATACCAAAATGACCTGCAATTCCACCCCAATGCGCCTCTCTGACGAGAAATTCACGAATACTGCACTTAGGGATGCAAAGTAGATTCCCTTTGAATAAGAATCCATCATGTAGCACATAAGTCCCCGCTGATCCCTTTGTAAGTTGTGAATAGATAGGACCAAAATCTCCATCTTGCTCGTAATACTATGTAATTAACTCCAAGCCAAGCAATTTGAAATTAAGAACACCAATTAAAGCATACCTCCTTAATTGAGCATCAACAACCACATTAGATTTGCCTTCTTTGTACTTTGAGGAAAAGTGAAAAGACTGCAAAAATTCAACCCACTTAGCATGTCTTGGATTGAGTTTATGTTGGCCATTGGTATGCTTGAGAGCCTCATGATCAGAATGCAATACAATGTGACTTGGTCGTAGATAATGACTCCAGTGATCCAATGATCGAACAATAGCATAGAATTCCTTGTCATAGGTAGAGTAGTTCAACCTTGCTCCATTAAATTTCTCATTGAAATAAGTTATAGGCCACTTACCTTGAACCAACACTGCACCAATCCCCACGCCACTAGCATCTGTCTCAACTTCAAAAGGTTTCGAAAAGTCTGATAAAGATAAAATAGGAGTTTGACAAAGCAATTTCTTCACCAATTCGAAGGCCTTTTCCGCATCTTTGGTCCATTCAAACTTCTCCTTGTTCTTCTTAATACACTCGGTCATAGGAGCTACTACATAAGAGAAACTCTTCACAAATCTTCTATAGAAAGAAGCTAAACCATGAAAAGCACGCACCTCAGTCACAGATTTCGGAACTGGCCATGATTTAATAGCTTCTACTTTCGAAGGATCAACTGAAACACCATCTTTAGAAACAATGTAACCTAGAAACGCCACGCTAGAGACCATGAATGAGCACTTTTCGAGCTTAGCATACAACTTCTACTTACTCAAAGTTTCGAACACTTCTCTCAGATGCTGCAAATGATCTTCCACACTTGCACTATACACCAGTATATCATCCAAGTAGACAACCACAAACTTCCCAATTAAAGGTTTCAAAACTTCATTCATCAATCTCATAAAAATACTAGGGGCGTTAGTAAGACCGAAAGGCATAACTAACCATTTATAAAGTCCTAGTTTAGTTTGAATCTTGTTTTCCACTCATCACCCTCTTTCATTCGAATTTGATGGTAACCACTCCTCAAATCAATCTTTGTAAACACTTGTGAGCCAAACAATTCATCCAATAAATCATCTAAACGAGGAATAGGAAACCTGTATAGTTGGTGATGTTATTCACAGCTCTAAAATCAATGCACATTCTCCATGATCCATCATTCTTAGGAACAATCAATGGTTGTACTGCACATGGACTCATACTCTCCCTGACATACCCTCTTGCCATCAATTCTTCAATCTGGCGTTGTATCTCCTTAGTTTCTTCTGGATTGCACATGTAAGCTGGCTTATTAGGAAACTGAGCTCCACGAACCAAGTCAATCTGATGTTCAATTCCTCTGATGGGTGGCAACCTTGGTGGCAATTCATCAAGAAATATGTCTTGAAATTCGTGCAATAAGGGACGAAACTCACGAGGGATGCTCGTTGCTTGCTCTTGCACTTCCTTAGCCATTAACACATAGAACTTCTCACCATTCTTCACCTCTTGCACCATGTCTTTCTCATTAATCAACAAAACACCCTTTTTATTGCTTACATCCTTCGAAAATTTCGAGTCTTCCAATGGTTTCAACGCAATTGGTTTTCCTTGTGCCTGTTTTCTAATAATGTATATATTTGTTCTACCATCAAACTATACAAATCTGTCATAGTGCCACGGTGTTCCAAGAAATATATGGCACGCATCCATAGGACATACATCACAAAGCACTTGATCATCGAAATTTCCAATCTTAAAACTAACCATAGCTTGTTTATTCACCTTGACACCACTTGTGTTACTGAGCCAATATAATTTGTAAAGTTAAGGATGTCCAGTGGTAGGAATCTCCAGTTTGTTGATCAATACAGTAAAGACCACATTAGTGCAACTACCTGAATCAATTATTAGATCACACAATCTTCCTAGAACATTGCACCTGGTGATGAAAATCTTATTCCTCTGGTTCTCTGTAGGTGGCGCAACTTTGGACTGTAAAACCCTTCGGAGAACTAAACTCTGGCCATTCTCCTCAGGAGTAATCTCCTTAATCTCCTTTTCTTGTGTATCATAATTTACACCATCCTCTTGTTGTTGCCGTTCATTCTCCTATTCTTCAAAGTTTTCATCATATGCCCAATTTCGAGTATTATGAACCCTTGAATGAGGATAATCCTTCTGGATATGACCTTAACCTTTGCACTTGAAGCATGTACGTTGATCAGGGTGTGGAGGCTTAGTAGCAGAGCCTTTATCCTTGATATACAGAGGAGGTTTCGAAGTAGAATTAAAATTTTGTTTAAATGAAACAATGACACCTTCCTTCTTCACAAAGGGTTTCGAAAAAGTAACTGTTTTTTAATTGCTTCTCAACCGTAGATGCAACCTTGCAAACTTCATCAAAAGTCTAGTATGGTTGTAACTCCACCTTTTCTCTTATTCTTTCATCTAGACCAGCACATAACGAGCAACTTGATGATCCTCCTTTTCTTCTAGATCCCAGATGGTGATCAACTTGAGGAATTCAGATGTATATTCTTCAACCGATTTTCGATCTTGCCTTTAAGTATGCATCTTTATAAGGTTGCCTTGCTCGTAATCCTCAGGAACAAAACGTCTCCTCATCTCCTTCTTTAGTTTTGTCCAAGTGGGTACTCTAGACTTCCCATCCTTATTTCTTTTCTTTTGCATACCTTCAAGCCATAAAGTAGCTAAGCCAGTCAACTTTAGTTATGCAATCTTATATGATTTTCGATCATCATACTCCTTATACTTGAAAATTCGTTCAATCCTTCTTAGCCAATCCAGGAAATTTTCAGGATCCAAACTTCCATTGAATTCAGGAATATCCAGTTTAAGATTGCGATCATCATCCTTAGCCCTATCCTTCTTTCTACACCTACTCATAGGTTCTTCATTACTAGAACTTGATGAGTATTACCTTCTTGGTTTTCGTGCACTTCTTGAGCTTGCTTGCTCATCATCAGAACTAGAATCCGTCTCCCCTTTACTTCCACCCTTGGACTTGCTAGGTGATTTTAATTTTTCGGAAAAATCCTTCATGGTGGTCTCAAACATAGCCTTTAATTCCTCTATGTCCGTGCGTAATTCTTCAGTAGTGATCTTAGGAGTATTCAATTCATCAGCTGACATGATGAACCTTGTTTCAACAGTGAGATTATACCAATAACCTTGAGGATTAATGTCCTCTCAAAGAGATCACCAAAAGTTGATGTGAATATTGATGGAAAATCACCACTCACACAGATAGAAAACTAGTTCGGTTTTCTCTAAAGCCAAGCACCAAGAAAAACGATCTAGGTCGAATAATTTTGTGAATTGATTAAAGCTATATGCACCCTCAATTCTTAAAATTATCCTCACAAGAGTCTAAAGCCTAAGCACCAACTCTTGAAAGTGTTTGAAAATTTCCTAACACTCGAAAATTTCCACACCTTCGTTTTTTTTTTTGTTTTGTAGAAAACAAATAAAACTTAAACAATAATGTTTATTGAATTCACTAATCTGAATTTTTACAAAATAATGTTGAGATTATTTATAGTCATAATCATCAACATAATCCTAACAAAACTAAGCTAAAAACACACGAACAACATAGAGAAAATCGTCCTAATCTAGTGACTCGTCCATGACTCACAAGATAAGAATGCCACATCATCACTGCATGTCATGCAACTTGCTAACAAATCTTAACAAACCATATCTATACAAAAAATATCCTAACAAACTTATTCTTACCTTGATAATCAAGATAATCAACAAATTAAAACCAGAATTACACAAAAATATGATCTGCCCAACTCATCACAAAATCATCAAAATTGACGCCACATGAGATCGTCCCATTTGTGCAATTTTTGTGTTTTTCTTCAAATCTTCAAGAAACCTTTCAAGATTCAATATTTTAATCAAGAAACCTTCAAGAAGTTATTATCCATGTGTATAAGGCTGTAAATGATGATTAAGAAACTTAAAGAAATAAAAGACTCAATGCCTAAAAATGACAAAACCCTATCAAGTGAAGTGGGAAAAACTCATAGGCAAAACCATCTTATTCCCCTAATTCCTCTATTCTTTCCTTTGCTTCAATGATCAAGTATTTTCGCGTGTCACATACACACCCATGATGATGTCTTTGAAGATCCCAAAAGCCTTGAATCTCCATAAGCCATTATTTCCCCCATACTTGCATCATTCTTAGAAGCCATTATCAAACTTTCGAAGTTATCACTTTGTTTCGTATCTACCACTCTGGATACGACATTTTCTGGCTCATCCTTCACAATACCATGTAACCATTGACAAGGGACTGACAAAGACCCACTTAAATCTTCACCATCAACGAATGTGTCAGCACCAAGATTTGATCCCTTAGATGAAATCTTCTTTTGCACCTCCTCATTTGCATGTCCGCCATCGTTGTTGTCAGTTGAAATACTTGGTACGTGCTTGCCATTTAATTCCTCAATTCTCAATTCATGTTGACTAGATTGTGCATCTGCACCCTGCTTCACACATGGAATACAATTAAGAAAATATGGATCAAATGAGTAACAGGTTGAGTGATATGATATAAGGAGCAACGAATAAAATGTCAATGTTAGTTGTCAAGGTCATATGTAATGAAGTACCTGATTCACCAAAAGAACGCATTTACGTGGCCAAGTGACAAAAGTACCACGCGCGTCACCTACAGTCATCACTCCCCAATCCTCCCTAGCCAAAGGTAGTGTCGCATCCTCCCATCCATCAACAACAGAATCGACGAATACACAACAATCTCCTTCATCGACGCCTCTCAAATGGGAAACTTTCCCTTTCACTGTTGGTTACACATGACCAAATGCAACAACAAGTAAACCATGGCTTTCTACTTCAGGCTCGGGGAGTTCAACATACAAGGGGTCTCCTCCTGTAAAGCGTTAGCAATAAAACATTTAAACGGTTTTTGTTTCTGAGGGGAAAGTTTAATTACATCTAAATAATGGATTTTTAGTGTCCTTTATGGTTTAAGGGAACGAAAGAAAGGAAAGGAAAAGAATGGAAGAAGTGACAAGTCTATAATGCACGTTTTAAGGGAAGGTATACAAACCTCAACATCTTCAAGAAAGGGTTCTGGTCTTTCCTTTTCGGAGTTAGTCCTCGGAGCATGCTTGCTTGATTTCTCTTGAACTTCCCCTTTGAAATGCGAAGAAACATTAGGCATCCCAAGCTTATCACATAACAAAGCAAACCGTTCATTAACTAGCTCCTCAACCCTCTTCTCTATATCCGGCGCTAGCTTAGGGGTTAAGTTTCTGCTCGTCCCCCCATCTCTCCTCAAACCCTTCCTCTTGCCTAGTCGTACACCTCCGAAGCCACGAACTCGACCGTTGTGGTCCTCCCCTAAGACTACTTCCAATGCATTTTTGTTGGGTGTAGGATGCTGTTGGGAATTGACTTCGTTCTGTTTGAATCCAAGCTGCATAAAAAAAGGAGAGATTATTTCAATATGTTTGGTGTGAAAACTGAATTTCTATACTATGATTAAATAACAAAATTATGGCATAACTCCCAAAATTGCACGAGTATTACCACTGCATCAGCTAGCTTCTTCATCTCTAGATCCTTGATGACTCATTCACGTTTTGCATCTCGGCTATATAAAGAGCAAACCCAATGAAGTGCTCGGTCTCGTGGCTGTGCGGCAATGGACGAGGAGGTGCCCACTGCTGCTGATTGGGTAGATGAGATCAACTTTTGATAAAATCCTTCAGCATTCCACTTATCCACATGCCGGTGTGTTTTGACCCATGTGATGGTACACTTTCTTCATACCCGCACTTTTAGAGGCTTTTGCACGTTTTTCCTGTCATTGAAACAAAGGGCAATGAGATAGGTTACATAGTTTAAAATATGAGAAGTAGTTTCATTGTTTAGGTTTATCGGATCTTACAACTTGTTTTGGAGTAGTTGCTTGTGCCACAAAAGCTTCCCAAATCTTGTCGGTAATGTGAGGATAGATCTCGTACAGTGTTTTGTCAACTTCTTTCTTAGTTCTTTTTCTTGTTTTGGTGATCCAACCACTCACCAACTTGGACTTGAAGTCCCTAAATCTCTCCACAACAGCCGAAAAGAGAACTTTCTCCTTCTCATCATCAACACTTATGTGGAAAAGATTCTACATGAAAACACATCAACCATTTAGCTTGAAATCTCTGTAGTAAATAAATTATCTAAATTGTACAGCACCAAATAACCATAAATCTATGACACAGTTTTATGTTTTGATTTCATTGTTTAGAAAATCAAAAAAATCACATACTTACCACTGTATCTTCCCATAATGATGTTTTAAGACCTTCTTCAACATTTTCCCATTTTTCTAGGATAGAAAGCTTCCGCATACAAGCCCCGATATGCTTGTCGTACTTCTTACGCTATTGTCCAAAAGGTTAGCCATTCTCATCATACTCAAGATGCATAGCTTCTGAAGCTTTCACTCCCTTAGATGGACCTCTTCCCTTCTCTCAGTTCCTGATGCATTGGTTGCTGACGGTTGTACCCGACATAACTGCTCTGAATGTTCTGAATTGTCAAGAACAACTACTGTTCTTTCCAGTGTGCTTTGTGCTGCTGCATGGTCAGTGGGATTTGAAGGGGCTTCTTGGGGAATGATTGCCAACTCGTTGTCGGGAATGGCAAGAGCTTCGTCAGCCATTTTCTCAAACTCCTCTACACGGTCAATGAACTTGTCGTACTCTACGTTCTCTGCCTCACCTTGATCGTCCTCCAAATGCAGGACATAAAGTGGGTCTGAATCTGAATCAGAAGTTACAGAGTCGAAGTTGTCCGACTCTTCAGAAAATTCATCACTGGACATGCACAAATCTGCAATATGTACAAACAATAAACAAATCAATATTAGTTAGAAAGAAGTACAAAATAGAAATCTGGGAACTAAATTTACATCATATCGATTTTTTTCATATGTGATTGTTGGTTGCTCTCATACAAAGATATGTTTCTAAACTCTTTTGATTAATAAGTTTCGGTGTATTTATTTTCAGGTTTGCTATATTGTACAACAATGCTCTGCTATCTAAACATATGCTATTTAACGCTGATTTCTTTTTGTTGTTGTGACAACTAAATTGCATTGTAAAGTATTCATACCTACTCGACCACTTCAATCCCTTCGTTGTGGTCGTCCCGCATATAGTTTGTGTCTGCAGAAGTGACAATAGCTATTTGGGGTGAAGTAAACGACGGGGAATCTTCAAATGCATCATACTCCTCCTCATCATCAACATCACCAATGCTTAGAATGCTGCGTTTACAGGGTACTACGATTGACCCCTTTTGGTCTGCAAGGTTAGTTACGTAGAACACTTTCTTAGCTAAGGATGCAAGCACAAAAGGCTCTTTCCCAAAATGCATTTTACTCAAATCAACAAGATTGAAACCACATGGATCATCATTTGTTATTGACCGACGATTGTTTTCAACCCACTTGCATTTAAAAAGATAAACCGTGAAGGTGTTGTATTCAAGCTCCCACATCTCATATATTCTCCCATAATATGTCAACTTAGCATCCACTGGATTTTGATCTTTTGCACTGGCATAGAATGTATAAGAGGCATTAACGGGAACCCCACTATTTTACTGATAAGGAGACTTATCGTCTTGGTAAGTGGTCCAAAATGTGTAACCATTGACATCGTAACCCTCGTAATTAGTAACAGTGTCTCAAGGGCCAAAAGCCAACCACTTCACAGTATCAGATACACCCTCCAAGCGTCCACTAATATCTCGCTCGTGAAACCATTCGATGAAATGTTTATTATGCAAAATCATTAATACCCTCTGGTCTTTCCCTGGATTCTCATCTTTCAACACCTGCATATGCTTGTTCAAAAAAGGATGCACTTCTGCAACATGGTGCAATACATACAAATGAGCTTGTCGAAGATTGTTTGGGCATGCAGTAACAGATCTGCACTCTATTGTTCCCTTCTTATTAAGTCTCCCTTCATGACGAGATGTTGGCATCCCAATAGACTTTGCACTCGCTAGGTACTGTGTAATATAACCCCCAACCTCATTGGCTACTACTCCCTGCACTATACTAGCTTCCGGTCTTGCTTGATTCATCACTTTGTTGCCTAACACTTCCATATGTCCCTCGTAAGGATAGCACCATCTCAAAAACACATGACCCAGCAACTTAATTTCACGGACTAGATGTAGAATAAGGTGAACCATGATGTCAAAGAAAGCCTGAGGAAAATACATCTCAAATTTACAAAGTGTTTCAACGACACGTGCTTGAAGAGTATCAAGCTTTGTGGGATCTAGTACTTTACTACATATCGTATTAAAGAATGAACAAAGCTCTGTAATGGTGTACCTAAAATGTTTAGGTAGAATCCCTCGAATTGCAATTTGAAGAAATACTTGCATCATAACATGGCAATCTTGTGATTTCATGCTCGATAACATTAGCTCACCATCTGTAGATACAAACCGTTTCATGTTAGAAGAGTATCCTGACGGCACCTTTAAGTTGTGCAGAGTTGAACAAGATTGCCTCTTTTCTTGTTTTGACATTGTGTAGCAGGCTGGAGGCAAGTAGTAAGTGGTTTTCTGTTGTTGAGCCTTCTGCTTTCCCTTTCCACTGTTACTGTTATCTTCCTGTTCAGGGTTCTTCCTTTTCTTTGTCTCTTTAACTTGAGGCCACAGCTCTGGTCGAACACCTATTTTTTTCAGGAACTCTCGACTAACCTCCGTGTCCTTAGTCTTGTTCGGAATGTTAAAAAAGAGTCGAAAGTATGGCATCACAAACATTCTTTTCAATATGCATAACATCAAGGCAATGTCAGACTTGAAAATCACTCCAATATGGAAGTTGCCAAAATATTAACTCTTTGTTCCATAACCCGTCATATGTCTCAATCTTGGATTTGCCGAAGGTAGTCTTAACACCTTTCACTTGTGCGTAACCTTCGCAACCGGTTAATGGTCAATGAGCAACACGATCTTCTACCTTCCCATTGAATGCCTTCTTTTTCTTGCAAAAGGGGTGAGTAGGTGGGAGGAACCTTCTGTTGCTCCAATTGACGTACTTACCCACCCATGTAGAATCTTGGTCTTCCATACAAATAGGGCAGGCTTTCGCTCCTTTGTTCTTGTAACCGGATAAGTTACCGTAAGCGGGGAAATCATTGAGGGTGCACAAAAGCAGTGCACGCAATGTGAATGTCTCCTTTGCATAAGCATCATACACAGATACCCCTTCATGCCACAACTTTAGCAATTCATCAACAAGAGGCGCAAGATAGACGTCAATGTCATTACCAGGCTGCCTTGGCCCTGAGTTAGAAGAGACAACGTAAGGTACTGTCGTTTCATGCACAACCACGGAGGGAGGTTATAGATAGTAAGAATCACTGGCAAACAACTATGCTTTAAAATAAGATTTCCAATAGGGTTCATTCCATCAGTGCATAACCCAAGCCTCAAATTACAATTGTCAGCCTCAAAAGTCTAATATATCCTGTTAATAGTCTTCCATTCAGGACCATCAATAGGATGTTGGAGCAAGCTCTTAATGTTTCTCCCCTCTGCATGCCACCTTAAGCTCTTAGCTTCTTCTGTAATTGAAAATAACCACTTGAATCTTAGTATTAGGGGAGGGTACCACAACACTTTAGATGGAGGACCAGCATTTCCTCCCACTAATCGCTTATATCGTGGCAAGTTACGCTTTGGACACTTGTCCTAACTTTGAAATTCTTTTCGGTATAAGACACAATCGTTTGGGCATGCATGTATTCTCTCATACTCTAAACCAAATGGAAACATTAACTTCTTAGCATAGTATGTCGACTTAGGAAGGTCATTGCCATCTGGAAACATGTCACTCAACTTCTCCAACAACATGGTGAAACTTGTGTCCGTCCAATTGCATTGAGTTTTTACACTATATAGATCCAAAACACAAGAAAGTTTTGTCCATTTTGTACACCCCGGGTATAGAGGCTTTTTGGCGGCCCCTGAAACGAATTCAAAAGCACTATCACCCTCAAGCTCCTCAACCATCTTATCAACTCCGTCACCATCATGAACGTGCTCTTCATCAACATTTTGAAAGACATCATCAGTGGCTATGTCTTCGACATGTTGATGTGTCTTATGTGATTCAGACCTTCCCCCGTACACCCCAGTCTCACCATGATAAACCCAGATGTAGTACACAGGTCGAAATCCGAAACGAAGTACATGATCCCTAACAATACCAATACTTTCATACCTACAATCATTCTCAAATATAAAACAAGGGCAGTAAAAGCCCCCACTTTTCTTAGCATTTTCATATGCTATGGTAGCATCACAAAATGCAAACACTCCATCCACAAATTTGCCTTTGTCTTGGCAATTATACATCCACGAACGATCTTTTGTCATCTTTCACTATATATAACCAATATAATTTCATTAATTGCAAATTTATTTTCAAATAAGCACGGATGTGCAAAATGCATTACTTCAAATTTATCATAATTTAATGCATGCATTCCAAGGGTCCTTATCACTCCAACCTAACCTATCCTTGGACGTCTAATCCCACTATTGAATGTTTGTCATTTGATCCATTCAGACGATTATCCGGCAGCATCTCCCTATAGTTCTCCGAGTACATAATGTAGATAATTTGCAGTAATCAACATTTTTAACAACTTAAGTTTAACTAATTTATAAAGTTGTTGATACATTTTATTTCTTCATCATTAATCAACTATTAGACACAAGTAGCATTCATTCAATATTGACTTCGAAATTCCAATACACAATATTTTTGTACAAGTCTGAAAGTAGTAAAAATTCAACAAATAAATGCCTAATTGTTAACCTAAAAAATGACAAAAATAAGCATTACATACAATAATGACTATTGTAATTCCTCAAATTCAACATTAATTGTAAATTAATTCGTTTGTTTTTATGGAGAAGAGAAAGAGAAGAGAATGCTTACGATGTGGCGAAGAGGAAGTCGTGTGTGTTTATTCTGACTTGCGCGATACTGCCTGACTCGTCTCCACTCAACCCTAATGCCAATGTACAAGAAGCTAAAAAGTGTAAATGAACATAATTGAAGCTGCAATTGTACTAGAATACTATTTGCAAAAGTCAAGACATTAATGATCTTCTCTTTTAGATCTGAGGCAGGGTATAGTTACCTCAGCTGTTACAGACCCACCAAGCAGTGCTGAAAAGTTTTAGAACAAATACAAATTTGTCAAGCACCAAAAACATCCTGCAAGAAACACACTATTATGAGACCAATGATCTTTTAAAATTTAAAATTTCTCATAATTAAGTTGCTGACACTTCTCACTGTATATTTGACTCTATTAAGATTATTAAAAATAAAATTTTAAAAAAATAAAAAATAAAAACACCACGGGTACTCATACACCTTCATACAAGTTTAACTTTGAAATGAAGCGTTACTTTTGTGGGTGGTGGGTACTTATTCTAATATGTTTGATGAAATAAAGTACCTCGTAAAAGTGGTTAATTAGTAGCAAATAAAATTTAAGCACTTAACCGCAATCAAATTATCTGTTTTAGTACTTTGCTTTTGTATTCAAATCAGTCTAACAATGATTCGAATCCTAGTTGGAAACAAATCAATAAGCAATCAATACCAAACTCAATCACCAACATACGATTTATTAAGCTATCAATGAATAGTTTGGCACTTAAATTTGGCATTCATCTTACAGGTTCGCAATATGCACGTTAACAGTATATACTTCCTTTGATTTCCCACTCTCTAGCATCAAATAGAAACTCACCGTTGACTAACCACCCACCAGAACCCATAACCACCCACCACAACTCCTAACCAACCCCACCAACACCCACCGTCACACGCACGAAACCACCGTAAAAACCATCCCAAATAAAAAAAAGAAAGAAAGAAAATTGGAAGAAGAAAATTTCAGCTTAAATCAAAAAGGGTACTTCAAAATCTAAATTACCCACATCAATTAATACAATTTTCCATTGATTTGTACTACTCCATTACAAAACAGAAAACCAATATAAAAAAATAATAATAATAAAAATAAAAAACTCAACTTTTAAATTATGCATACTACTAGTTAAAATTAATTACATGAAATAACTGAAATTTAAGATTAAAAACGCCAAATGATTGGAAATTATGCTTAGCGACGAAAAACAGCAGTAATTAAGACAATTCTCTATGCAGTCTATGTTTAAGTTTAGCTTGTTTGAATCATATCAGATTCACCTCAAGGTCCAAACAACAAATGATTTCACAAAACTTATTACCACCCTGTGCAGTTCAGGTTCGACTATGTAACCGCAAAAAACAGATCACATCATACACAAATGACTCGAAATCAGACCTAAACAAACTGTTCTTTTAACTACCATTTTCTATATTCACAAAGAATCAACCAAATTCTAGAAGAGTATTTCTTCAATGGTTTTCATCAAAAACAATTAATCAATCCTCAACTATGATTTCCACATTATAAGTTCCACCAAATGCCATAGACAATGATCCCTTCAGCACCACTATAACATACTACAATGTCACACACCAAGTAGTGAATGTCAAGCCATATAACATGAAACAAGCATAAATTAAACAAAAATACGAGATTAGGTCAAGAAATAAAGCAGACATCTATGTTTACAGAGTTACAAAACATAAGTTCAGGATAGAAACAAATGTAAATCATATAAATATAAAAAAAACAAATTATATATATATAATATGGCAGTTGAGAAATAAGTAGTTATAGTTTAGCACTTCAATTCAATAAATATTATGCAGAAAGGTGAGTTTTATTCCAACACTAAAGGCTTAAGCTGCCAATACACATCATCAGTAAGTAAGTCAGTCAGCAATTAAATCAACCAACACTGGAAAGACAATGTGGTAGTTAAGATAACACAAAGCCACATTACGGCACAAAAACATTAACATAGAGTCAGAGGCTACCAATGGCCTTTTTCTAAAATAAGTAGTGTAGACAGAGTTTTTAAAAGTAAGCTAAGATCTCATTATATGGTAATACCAAGTTAGCATCGATTCGACTTGAAATTCATCTCAATAACTAGCAACAAATTCACTATATCGCGAAAATAAACGATAGTTCAATCGTCTTAAGCCCTAGTAACAATTAATTCACCAAAACCCTAGATCAAGTAATTGATTTCCGATTATGAAAGAGAGGGAAATAAAAATTAATTAATTAATTAATTAGAAAAGAGAAGCATGTTACCACAGAAGCTGCTTCAATGGAGAAGAAGAAGCAAGAGTCGCGCTTCAATGGAGGTGGGAGAGCGAGAGTGGGGAGAGAGAAGATAGGGGGGTGAGCGACTGAGCGTAATACCAAGTTACGAGATGGGAGGAAGAAGAATAAGAATGGCAAAGATGGTGGTGAAGGAGGAAGGTTTTTGGCGAAGAAGGAGAAGAATAAGAACGCAAGATGGCGGTGGCGAAGATGACTGGTGGAGGAGGAAGGTTTTTGGCGAAGAAAGAGAAGAATAAGAATGGAGAAGAAGGAGAATGAAGAAGAAGAAGGTTTGTGGGTGAGAGCGAGTTAGGTTTGTGCGAATTTCTGTCTTTTGGTGAGTGAGTGAAAGGTTGTTGTTGTTGTTTTTAAGTGAAGAAGGAGAATGGAGAGGAAGAAGGTGAGTGAGTGAAATGATTCACTAACGCAACAATAAAAAAAACGCAGCAAAAATATTATTTGCTGCGGTTCTATTAAAACTGCAGCAAATACATCTTCCCTGAATTTTTTTTGGAATTTGACTATTTGCTGCGGTTTTTCAAAAAGAGACAAAATCCGCAGCAAATAAGGCGCAGCAAATGTCATTTTTGTACTAGTGGTGGTTTGTCATCATTCAAAACAAAGGCTAGAAACTCAACACTTCCCACAAAACAAAACCAAAATAAATAGCTCCACAACAAATAGGGTTTGGTGGCTAACAAACAATTTCTTTTACACATAACTATCCATGTAAACAACTATCCACGAAAACAACACTTTCAAACATTCACTTAAATGTATGAAGAAAAATAAATAAAGTCTGTCATACATGCCCAAACTTCCTACCCAATCTCACCACATGTTATGAAAGCAAGAACACATAATAACATACCTTAACTCCTTGCATACTTGCACATAAAAGTAATTTAAACTTTTTATTTTTCAAAACTTTCTATTTTTGGAAATTACTATTTTTAGAAAAAAATTTCCATTTCTCAACCTTCTAAAATAAGGAAATCCTTTTTCCTAAAATAAAACTTAGGGTACCTATAATAATAATTTTATTTATTTCGAAAACTAAGCTCTGATACCACTTTGAAACACCATGGAATTTCCTAACTATCTACTGGCTATTTCGAAAATATAATAAGTAATAGTAAATAAAACAACGAAAAAACTGCCCAATTAACTAAGAAAACCCAAAGTATTACCGCCACCGTGATAACGGCTAAGGCTTTTATCAAAGTACTACAACAGGAGTCTTGTTTTTTTCAAAACCAAAATAAAACTCAAAAGAACTTTCAAACTAAAATCAAATAAATATTATTCATCAAATACGAAGTATATTACTAGCCTATAAGCTAGTGGTATTCTTAATAATTTGAGGTTTGTCAAAAAATAACTTGTTTGTTTTTTTATTCATCAAATACGGAGTATATTACTAGCCTATAAGCTACTTATTTTAGTTATTTTTTTCATACTTGCAGCCTAGTGACAACAAGAAAAGCTATCAAGAGAAAATCATCTACATCAGACTATGGGAGCAATCAAGTTTATATTTTAGAGTTACATGTTCATACTTTAGTTTATTAGTTCTTTGTAAAGCATGAGCCATAATATAATAGCAGTTTTGTTTGATTGTTCTTGTTCTAGTAATGGTAATAAACTATTTTTTTGTACTCTTTGAATCCTAATGGGAAAGAAAATATTATATCAAACAAATTTTTTTGGGTTGATTTTTAGTGTCCACCCACCGTGGCCTCGAAAAACAGTATTCCTCACCAACCAAACATAATCCTTCTATGAAACTTTCCCTTAGCATGGTCATGCCATCTTCTCCAAACTGTTGTAATGCTGCAAGGCCTTCTGTTAATAATACCCAGTCACCCACTTATCATCTTATAACATTCAGCACTAAAAGGACATTCAAAGAATAAATGAGCACTAGTTTCCATACCCCCTGTGCAAAGTGAGCAACTCCCCTTTTGCCTGATATGAATAAATGCATGTAGAGTCACTCTTTCATTCACACTCTCATTCGCTCTTTGTCTCACACTCTCTCACTCAGAGTCACTCACTATCTCACACTCACTCAGTCACTCACATTCCCTCGCTGACACAATCACTCACTAACACACACGTTCACTTACTCACACAGTACTTACCCAAAACGCAACAAAATTATATGCACTCGAACATTCAGAATTTTCACCTAGTTCTGCCGAATTATAATTCTAACTCAGTTAAGCCAAAGCCAAATAAAAACTCCGGAGCCGAAAATAACAAAAATTATACTTGAATTTTCACCCAATCAAAATTCAAAAATCAGAATTCAACAAAACCTCAGGTGCTCAGAGAACAGAAAACAAAAACCAGAATTCAACAAAACCTCATGTGCTCAAAGAACAAAAATCAAAAATCAGAATTCAATGAATTGAAACTACATATCTAATCCAGGGCAATATTACACAAATTACTTGTTCAAATATCACAACTATGGTATAATTTGGGTCAGAATTCAAGTAATTCTTCCACATACACTTTTCAAAATCAGTGAATTAGTTAATTTTCAGAATTAATAGCATAATCAAAACAACTAAGAGCAAATACATACCTTGTTTTCGATCCAGCTTCAACACTCCCAAAAGCTTCAAGGAAATTACTAGTGATTTCAATTGAGGAAGAAGTACTGTTATTTTAGGGTAAACGAATTTAATTGTTCTGCTTTAACAATAAATTTACTGCATGTTTGACGTTGTGTTGTATATATTAGAAAATTTCTGAGTTTCTTTAGGAAATCAGATTTTGGTTATTTTGTTGAGGGGCAATGACAAGTACGTCAACTTGAGGTAAATAGAGTGGTGGGCCCCACATATTTTTTTCACTATTTTATTCACACACCCATAACGGGGTTTTTCTTTCTTTATTGTCTTTATTCCCACACCTCACACCCCATTTATTAGGGGAAATAATATATCCTAATTAATTGTTAGAAATCATAATTTTATTATTAATTAATAATACTAATAAATAATATTTATTAATAAAAATAAAAATTAATTATTTTTTTTATTATTAACATGGTAGATTATGTTAAAGAGGAAAACAAAAATTTCCCAAAAGTTAGTAGTAAATATTAAATAAATAATTAGTACTGATTACTAAGTAATAAGTAAAAGTAAAATAATAGTAATAATAATCTTAATTATAATAATTAATTAAAATAATAATAATTATTATTAATATTATAACAATTCATTTTAGCAAATTTGAGCTCAACAATGACTTAAAAAGGCATAACAATGACTTGATTAACATATAAAGATAACTTGAATAACGCAATGCAATGACTTTAAAAACCTATGTAACGATTTTTATAAATATGAGTGCATCTCAATAATTTTAATGACTTAAAAAGGCATAACAATGGCTTTAATAACATAAAATGATAATTTTAATAACATATAAGTATATAACGATGATTTTAATATATTTAACATTTTGCTTCAATAACCTCAATGACTTGAAAAAGGATAACAATGACTTGAATAACCTATAAAGGTGACTTGAATAACCTATACACGTGACTTGAATAAAGTTGACTTGAATAACCTATACACGTGACTTGAATAACCTAAAAAGTTACCAATTTTATTGTCAAGTATTTTCAAGTTACATGTTATTCAAGTTACATTCATGGTCATATATATTATAAAGTCATTGTTATCAATTTTATAAATTCATTGTTATCAATTTATAAGGTCATTTTATAAAGTCATTGTTATCATTTTATAAAGCCATTGTTAGCATTTTATAATTTTGTAGTTAACTTATTAATATGGTAAATATGGATAATTTTAAGGGATGTTTATATAAGATATATAAATGTATAGTGTATGTATGTATGTGTGTTGTAAAAGTAGTTGTATACATCTCATACATATTGCACCTAAAATTATACACGCAATTAATATTTATTCATTATAATTACTCGTACAGTACAACATGCATTTACATGGATAATATTTATTCATTAATATTGAGTTCATTATAATTACTCGTATAATACAACATCCAATTATTAATTCATAACATACGCTACCGCGTCGTCACATAAAGTTCTTACCACGACACTACTAAGTTATGCAACCTAAAAAACAGCAAAATCAACTCACCAAATTACCTTTGGGTCCCAAGTGAAACATTTCCTCCCAAATACCCCCGCTTCACACCCCGTTTCCGTTACTCATTTGCTGACAAATGATTTAGCTCTCGTAGTTTTCAAATCCGTTACGTGGTCCCTACTGACTTTGCTGGTAGTAAATTTTAGTGCCCAAGACCTACTCGGAAATGTCGGGTACCCGAAATAAGCAGGTCGGGTAAGCAGGTACCAGTGATTTCATTTTCCTAATTTTTTTCAAGTAAAGTGTAGTTGGAAAAATTAAAATATTTATGTTCCTACTTCAAATTACAAACTTTCCCTTTTTTTAGAAGAGTGAAAGCAAAATGAACATGGAAAAAACATAAAATACATAGTACATCACTTCATAATTAAAAGGCAACATAGTCCATTATTAAGACATAAAAATGTAAATTAGTAAAATGAGAAACAAAAGAAAAAAACAAAAAAGCAAAACAAAATAACAAAAAGAGAAGAAAATACATATTAGTACTAGTTATAAGAACAGCAGTATACAACAATGCTAAACCAAACAAATTATAAAAAAAAGCAATAAGACTATGATAGTAAGAGAGAGAGAAAAGCAGTAAGTTGTGCGAAAAAAAAAAAACCAATCTAAAACTAAAACAATTGGGAAAAATATAAATATTGAACCGAGTATCGGGTACCCGGAAAAACAAAATTTGATACCCATACCTGGCCCGAAAATTTTGGATACCCGGTATGCGGGTACCCGACTTGTAAAAAACTATTTTTTGCCCTAAAATTACCCATTTTTAAGGATCGGGTAGTGCAGGTATCAAGCTGGGTATTCCGGGCCAGGTTTTCTTGCACACCCCTACCACTATGAGGGCCCTAAGATGTTTACTGAAGATGCTGATTTAGAGATGGGAGCACATAATGGTAAGACTAGCAATGTGGTGATTGTGGAGATTGCACAGCCTATACCTTCCAACGAGAAAGATGACATGGAGAAGAGAGCTCCAGTAGTTGACAAGCCCATTGATACATTAAATGTAATACCCCACATTTTCATGTATTTTAAGAAAGTATTTTTGTATTTTATTCGTATAATTTTAATATTTTTATTGAAAATTATATTCAATAGGAATATTAAATTAAAAGAAATTAATAATAGTAAAATAAATAAAATAAATAATAAATAAGTTTTAATTAAAAATAATTATTTGTGTTCATAAATAATATTTTATGTTTTTAAAATATTTTAAAAGGCTTCTAAAAATAGAATTTTCAAGGGTTTCCTAATTTATTTTGAGGCAAGGGCCTAAAGGTAATTTCCACTTGTTAGGATAAATATGGGCTTTTCCAAATCTTACTTTTGGGCCAATAAATACCCTTTAAAACCCAAATTTTTCAGATTTTCATGCTCATAAGTTGTCATTAGGATTCCAAAAATTTAGAGAGAAAAAGAGAGAAAAAAAAGAGAAGTGTTTTTCCGGAAAAAAAAATTGCTGCAGTTTGGTTTCGGAAAAAAAGAAAAGCAAAAAAATATATATTTTGTTCTTGGGATCCGTGCCTCGCCGGACCCCACCCGCGCCCAGCCGAACCACCGTGCACCACTAGCCGGACCGCCGACAACCACTCCTCCTACCCTTTGGTATTTTCAGAACTTTTATTAAAAAAAAAAATTCTCCTTTCTTTTTGATTAATTCTTGCAAATTCATGTTCATATTTATGTTTAATCATGCTTTTTTATGTTTTAATATAGTTATGATTTTTTTAAGGCACAAATTAATTTGTTGTTCATGAAATTTTAGATTAGGGTTTATAAATTATGAAAGTTATGATTTTTATGAGTTTTTATGACTTAAACTTCAATATTATGATCATGAATTATTGTTGTGAGAATTTATGATGATTTTATGAAGTTTAGATTGATTTTTAAACGCTTTGAAAATAAAATAAATTGCTGTCCAAAATTTATAGTCATGAAATTCAATTGAATCACTAGTGGATAATGAAATTGCTGTCCAAAATTTATAGTCATGAAATTTATATGAAGTTATCACGGTGGTGGTAATACTTTGGTTTTTCAATATTTAAAAGTTTTAGTAAATACAATACTCAATAATTATATTATGTTTTCCCGAAAAATAAGAATTAAGAAGTTAGGAAATTCCAGGGTATTACATTAACACCTCCTAAGGTGCCACTACCCTTTCCTCATAGGGTAGACAGGAGTAAGAATGACAATTAGTTTCGTAAGTTTCTCGATATTGTTAAAATTTTGCAGGTAACTGTGCCTTTCACTGACTTGATTACGCAAGTGCCTACACATACTAAGTTTTTGAAGGACATATTGAGCAGGAAGCGTGAATTGAGTTCAGTAGAGACTGTTGCTTTAACTGAAGAATGTAGTGTTATTTTGCAGAATAAATCTCAACCCAAACTCAAGGATCCTGGAAGTTTTTCTATTCCTTGTAACATTGGTCCACAATTTATTGATAAAGCTTTATGTGATTTAGGGGCCAGTGCTAGTGTTATGACATTGTCTATTTGCAGGAAGTTAAATATGGGTTCTTTAAAATTTACTAACATTACTTTGCAGATAGAGGATAGGACTGTGAAATTCCCAAAAGCTATTTTGTAGGATGTCCCTGTAAGAGTTGGGAAGTTTTTCATTCCCATAGATTTTGTTGTGCTAGATATGGAAGAGCATGCTCACATCCCTATTATTCTAGGTTGACCATTTTTAAACATTGCAGGTGCTCTTGTTGATGTGAAAATGGGTAGTCTGACTCTTTCTGTAGGTGATGACAAGGTTATATTTAACCTTGATTATGCATTGTAAAGCCCCACTTTGGACCAATCCTGCTATAGAATTGATATTATTCATGAAATTGTTTGTGATGAGTTGCCTCGATCCCTTAGAAAGGATCTTCTGGAGGCCGTTTTGTGTTTCGATGTTGTTTCAGGTTAAGGCAACATGGAGTCAGATTAGTTGATCCAAGACCTTTCAGGAGTGGAATTGAATTCAGGGAGCAACCATCAATTTTTTAAGTTGCCTTGGAATATTTGTTCGGTAAAGGAGGTAAAACAACCTGAGATGAAACCCCTTCCCTTTAATTCGAAATATGCATTTTTTAGATGAAAAAGAGCTATATCTGGTTATTGTTAGTGCTTCTCTTACTGATAGTCAACTCAAGAAATTATTGGCTGTGCTTAAATGTCATAAAAAGGCTATTGGTTATACTATTGATGATTTAATTGGTATTATTCCTGATTGTTGCATGCATCTAATTAGAGGAAGGTCATAAACCATGCATACAGGGTTAGCGTCGTTTGAATCCTAACATGCAGGAGGTCGTTAAGAAAGAAGTCATTAAATTACTTGATGCTGGAATCATTTATTCTATTCCTGATTCTAGATGGGTTAGTCCAGTTCAAGAAGTGCCTAAGAAAGGTGAAACCACTGTTGTGTGTAATGATAAAAATGAATTGATTCCCGCTAGAGTTGTCACAGGTTGGCATATGTTCATTGATTACAAGAAATTAAATACCGCAACTAAAAAGGACCATTTTCCCCTCCCCTTCATTGATCAAATGTTAGAAAGGTTAGCTAGGCATAAGTATTTCTGTTATTTGGATGGATAGTCGGGATTCTTCCAAATCCCCATTCACCCGGATGATAGAGAGAAAGTTACGTTTACATGTCCTTATGGTACTTTTGCATATCATCGAATGCCTTTTGGTTTATGTAATGCCCCTGCTACTTTTCAACGTTGCATGACGAGCATTTTTTCAGATTTCATTGTGTCTATTATGGAGGTTTTTATGGATGATTTTAGTGGCTATGGAATTTCATTTGATGCATGCTTAGAAAATCTAACAAAAGTGCTTATAGGATATATGGAGGTGAATCTAGTACTGAATTGGGAAAAGTGTCACTTTATGGTCACCGAAGGTGTTGTGCTTGGACATTTAATCTCTGAAAGAGGTATTGAGGTAGATAAAGCAAAGATATAGGTAATCTAGCAACTCCCCCCTCCTGTGAATGTCAAAGGGGTAAGAAGCTTTTTAGGTCATGTAGATTTTTATCGCAAGTTTATTAAGGATTTTTCTAAAATTGCAAAACCACTAACCCAATTGCTTTTGAAGGATACTGATTTTGATTTTACTGACAAATGTCTTGAGTCATTTAACAGGATTGAACAGGCACTTATTTCTGCACCTATCATTCACTCTCCTGATTGGGACCTCCCATTCGAGATAATGTGGGATCTCAGTGACTATGCACTTGGAGCAGTTCTAGGATAAAGAAAGAAGGTTCTACATCCAATTTATTATGCTAGCAAGGCACTCGATCCAGCTCAAGTTAACTATGACACTACTGAGAAGGAGTTGCTAGCAGTTGTGTATGCACTTAACAAGTTCCGATCATATCTATTGGGCTCGAGAGTAATTGTTCGCAGTCATCACCATGCTGCTCTAAAGTACCTCCTAGCCATGAAGGAAGAAAAGCCAAGGTTGATCAGATGGATTCTGTTGCTACAAGAATTTGACCTCGAGATTCGTGATAAGAAGGGAGCGGCAAATGTAGTAGCTGATCATCTATCTAGAATTCTTTTTGAAGATGCAAAGCTTGTAGAAATAGATGACTCGTTCCCCAATGATTACTTACTTTCAGTTGCAGTTAAATCACCATGGTTCGCTGATTTTGCTAATTACATTGTAGGAGGTGTCTTGCCTCCTAACCTTTCATCACGGCAGAAGAAGCGGTTTTTACACGATGTTCGGCGATATTTCTAGGATAACCCGAATTTGTTCGGAGAATGTATTGATGGTCTATACCGAAGATGTATTCTTTATTGGGAGTTTTACGGGATCCTGGGCCATTGCTACTCATCACCTTATGGAGGTCATGCAGGCCCTTCAAAGACCATGTTTAAGGTACTGCAATTTGGGTTCTATTGGCCTACTCTGTTTAAGGATACTTGAGATTTTTTGTTTTCTTGTGATGCATGCCAGAGGACCGGAAATATTTCAAAACTTGTCAAAGAACCTTCGACACAGCAAAGGTTCGGTGACACCCCGATCAACGGCAGCGGCGGCAATCGAGGCATCGCCGGAGGGATCGATGATTAAACTTCCATGTCTTCATGAGACTCTTAAGATTCCATATATTCACGACATAAAACGCCTGCCGGCTTGGTTATATACAACATCATATTTGAAGATACAACATACATAATGGAACACACCTTACATGTCCTTGCGGCCTAAATGTACCATGAGATGCCTCAAAATGGGATACTAGAGTTTGAGATTTTTGATGTATAGGGTATTGACTACATGGTGGCCGTAGACTATGTTTCGAAGTGGGTAGAAGCTATTGAAACACCTAATGCGGACTCCAATACTATGGTAAGATTGTTTATAAAAGTTATTTTCCCAAGATTTGGAATTCCTAGAGCTATTATTAGTGATGGGGTTTCTCACTTTCACGAGAAGTGGCTGACTAAATTACTTGAAAAGTATGGAGTCTACCATCGTAGCAGGTTAGCTTATCATCCACAGACTAGCGGCCAAGTTGAGGTTTCTAATCAAGAAATCAAATCTATCCTAGAGAAGACGGTTGCAAGATCGAGGAAAGTTTGGAGTATTAAGCTTCACGATGCATTACGGGCATATTAAACGGCATCTAAGACACCTATCGGTACATCTCCTTATCAACTAGTGTACGGGAAGGCGTGCCATATACCAGTAGTGTTGGAATATAAGGCCTACTGGGCGGTAAAGGAGCTTAACATGGATGCCAAGCTTGCAGGTGAGAAGAGGCTACTTCAGTTGAATGAGTTGGATGAGTTTTGATCTATTAGAAGCCTACGATACTGCTAGAATATACAAGGAGAAGACTAAGAAATGGAACGATAAATGAATCACGAGAAAGGAGTTCCAAGTTGGTGACAAAGTTCTATTATTCAATTCTAGATTGAAGCGTTTCCCAGGAAAGCTAAGGTCTAGATGTAGCGGACCTTTCATTGTCACTATGGTGAGCAGCTATGGATTCGTTGAAGTTCAGAATGACAAGGGAGAACGATTCAAAGTCAATGGACATCGCCTCAAGCATTACTAAGAAGGAGACGTTGTTGGTTTAGTTGAGGAAGTTACCTTCCACAACCCACACCTACCTATGAGCTATGAGGTAATGTGGTTAAGCTAATGACCTTAAAGAAGCTCTTTACAGAAGGCAATAGTAGGTAGTTTAGTCTTTTAGTAGCCTTTTCATTTTATTTTCGTAGTTTCATAAGGACTTTAGCTTTGTTTTTAAACTTGGTGAGGGAGAGTGAGGGAATAACATTGTGCATAAAGTGTTTTTGGTGATTATGAAAGCTTCCTAAAGCATTTGAGTAAGTTTGAAGGAAGAAACGAGCAATGGGCATTGTGCCTGAGTGACCCAGGCCAAACGGCTTTCACCCAAGCGGAATTGTACAGACTCGGGCGCGCAACCCGTTTTCCGACACTCAGTTTTTTTGAACATTTTGGAAAGGTGGCATTGTGCCCAGGGGACTCGAGCGAAAAAACGCTCACCCGAGCAGGGAGTGATCGTCCTAGGCCAAGCGACAAGGAGAAAAATATGCAAAAAAATTTCGAAAAAATCACAAAGAAGCCACACGCCCAGGTCACCCGGCTGTGTGGACATCGTCTCGGGCGTGCAATAGGATTTCCATGCCTTAGTTTTTTTGCAAAAAACTCCAAATTTTCCTTCACAGCTATCCGCCCGGGTAACCCTGGCGAGAGGAAGCCCCTCCGGGAAAAAAGCCCTCCGACCCGGGCGCCCCGTTCTCACCCCCCACACCCCTATTTCTCTTCCTTTCTCCTTCCCTTTTCTTCCTTCTTCCTTCCTTTTTCCTTCTCTCACCTCATAACTTCATCTTCCTCCTCTCACTCTCAAACCCCAAATCCTCCATACTCCCTACTCTCACTCTAACTTCCTTTCTCTATATCTCCTTCATTACTCACTCAAATCCACTTAAATCTTCACCAAAGTTTATAATTATTCTTCCTATTCAACTTCCACACCACAAATATATGTCTAAAAAATCTCAAAACTCTCATACCCAAAAACCCTAACCTCGATTAATACATACCTTCAACGCTCAACAAATCCACCAAAAAGGCAAAGAGCGGGAACAAGTGCAAGGAACAAGCCTCAAAGCTTTGGACGTGATCCCACATACGGGTTAGTCTCCTTCGGTTCGTAAGAACAAAAGGTATGTTTTGAAAAATTAAAATTGAGGGATGTTACTCCCACTAGATTCTTAAATCATAGATTGTTGTGTGCTTTAGGTGTGTATGATGAGACAAAGGAGTGCTTTAAATCTATGTGTATGCATCATTTTTTCACTATGGATGCTCCTATGTATCCCGATATTACATGTGGATTTATGTCGAGTTTTGATATTGATAGGCCTAAACCTAAAGAACCGGTTACAGGTGTGAGTTTTCGTATGTTTAATGTCGATCGGTATGAAACAATCGAAGATTTTGGTGCTATTTTCAACTTAGCTAGTATGGGGCGTGCTAAACCTCCAAAAGGTTTTGATGATGTTGCTTAGTGGTATGCTCTTACAGGTGTAGAATTGCAAAATTGGCAACATGCCAAGGTAAACCTTATCCACCAACCCTTTGCTAGAATTACGCACCATTTTCGTACAGGGACTATTTTTGGCCGGTATGAACAACATGAGGTTCATACCAGAGAGATGTGTTGCCTAGGACGACACTTAGTTAAAAATTCATTCCCCTATCGTCTTCATCTTCCTCATTTATTTGCTATACATTTGAGTACCCACTGTAAAACCTATGCAGGTGTTGATTGATATGGCCAACCTACTATGAACAATATATATTGTTTTTGGTGGCCTTATTACTTATATTGCTAGGCATTACAGGGCTGCTTTTGAGTATCAACGGACTCCTGTTGTTGGGTCCCAAGCTTTGGATGCCCCCACCTTGGCTAGAGCTTATGGAGTGGGTCCGTATTCGGTGGTACATTGGGCCATCTAGGAGGACTTCTGTTATTCTTCCTAACTCTTCATTGACTAGATTGATGCCTGATCAGCAATCCTATACTATGCTGTTGAATGACTATTTTACAGCTCCTACTACAGGTACATGGACATATTTACGGAGCAGACCGGGTCAGTCTTCCCAGCCCAAGCCACAACAACAGCAACAGGAGCCATAACAGCAGCAACCTCCCATGGACCCTGCCCCCTGGCAGGTACAAATGAACCAGCTGCAGAACCAGTTCAACTTCCAACTACAGCAACAACAGTTCATGTAGAGGTTCAACACCTTTGAGCAAGACCACCGTCTTGCCATGTACCCGATCTATGATCACTACGTCTGCAAAGGCGTGGTACCTTCTGCTCCCCCCCCCCCATTCATGGTACACCTTTAACCTTGGAGAGGGGACCAGTGGAGCAGGAGGAGCAGGCGGTGGTGGTGGAAATGATGATGATAGCAGTAAGGATACTGATGCCTTCCTTCAGGATTCTGACTGTGAGGATTTCCTTACTCCCTTCAGCACTGAGGACAATGCTGAGTCCGGCTTGGGGGAGGTATGTTTTATTTGCTTTCTTAGTATATTTTTTATTGCTTTCTAGTTTAGCTTTTATTGCTTTCTTAGGATAGTCATATGGTTTGTACTACTTGTTAGAAGTAGGATTTTACATATGACCAAAAAAAAATGTACTGCTTTCATAGTCTAGAGTTTTGTTTTTTTTAGTAGTTAGTAATTGAATTGTTTGAATTGATTAAATTCTTTGGATGATGAGACTTTATGAATTGTGACTTCCTTGTGCCCCGCATTTTTATTTAAAATGATGTTGATTGATTTGCGCATGTCATGAGTTATTTTTTAGGAATTGCTAACTCGGACTTGAACTTGGTTTAGCTTGAAGTCGTTTCATATCTTGACATATAACCATGTGTAGAGTAGAGGCTTAAACTATGTTAGCGGGAGGATTTGAGCCGCATACGTTACTATATCCTTATTTCTTTTCTTATGTGCTTAGTTCTTGGTGCTTGTATGATCTGTGTTTTGGCTTTTGACCCTAGTAGCTTGACTTTGGTATGTTTCATGCTGCGAATGATAAAAGGCATTTTTTAGGAGCTTTCAGATTTTAGGCATTCCATCATAAATTTTCCCTTAATCCTTGTTTTGAGATTTTTAACCTTTCATTTGTATTTTTAGCTACATTACAACTCTTTTTGGCCGTGCTTCATTACTTTATATATGTGCAAGCTTGGCTTGGGGGAGTTGTAGAGTTATTATGTTGTTGAATGTGCATTTCATGGAAATTTTGGAGGATGTTGGAAAAGAAAATGTTGGAATGAATGTTTGTTAAAGTTCAATTATAGGTTTCACAATAAGGCTCTGCATACCAATGTCTGGGTTAGCTTGTGCGAAGAAGAATTGAAAAGTTTTTATCTTATTTTAGCCAGTTATGTATGTGTAGTGATTTTGTCAAAGACATGTCCTTAAGAGTCGTGTGCCTAAGTTAAAGGGGTGAAGTCATTGTTTGTTTAGTTGTTTGCTAAAGGGCAAGCTTTGGCTTGGGGGAGTTTGATAAGTCAATATTTTATGCATGTTTTACCCTCGATCCCGAGTGATTTTTAGCCCTAACGTGGCTCTTTTGATCCATTTCTACTAACTTTTACTATTTCGATTGTTTTTTGTGTTCTTTATAAGATTTTGCAGGAATGGATGATTTGTTGTTATATTCCGAGCTATTTGGAGCATTTGTAGTCATTTGGGAGTTTGAAGTCATTTGGGAAGTTTTGCTAAGGATTAGGAGTATTTAAGAAGCATTAAACAAGTAATTAGAAGAAAACGAGCGAAAACAAAGTCACGAACCCCCTCCCCCCCCCCCCCCC